>CM060412.1:66011395-66611395 GCA_030545235.1 Helianthus tuberosus | reverse complement strand
TGTATCTAGTATCTCTGTCAGAGATAATAGACACAGGTATGCCATGTAAAGCTACAATCTTATCCACGTATAACTGGGCTAACATATCGGAGCTATAAGTCTCCTTGATGGGTAAGAAATGTGCTGACTTAGTCAGTCTATCAACTATAACCCAAATCGTATCATTGCCTTTCCTTGTCTTTGGCAATTTGGTGATGAAATCCATCGTCACCATCTCCCACTTCCATGTGGGAAGTTCAGGTTGTTGTAGCAAACCTGACGGCTTTTGATGTTCTGCCTTGACTTGCGCACACGTCAAGCATTTAGCTACATAGGCAGCTACAGACTTTTTCAAGCCTATCCACCAATAATTTGCCCTTAGATCCTGGTACATCTTATCAGCTCCAGGATGAATGGAATATTTGGAACTATAGGCTTCCTGGAGGATGACATCTCGAAGTCCTCCATAAACTGGAACCCATATCCGTCCATTCAATCTCAGAATCCCGTCCTTGCAAAGAGATAACTGCTCCTCAGTTACCCCTAGCTTCTCGTTAGGATAGTTAGCTTCCAACACAGCTTCCCTCTGTGCAGCTAACAACCTTTCAGTCAAACTGTTCTTTATTTCAATGCTCTTGGCATTGATTCGGATGAGTTTCACCCTTTCCTTTCGACTCAAGGCATCAGCAACTACATTCGCCTTGCCGGGATGGTATCTGATTTCACAATCATAATCATTCAAAGTCTCCATCCAACGGCGCTGCCTCATGTTTAAATCCTTCTGATTAAACAGGTGCTGAAGGCTCTTGTGATCAGAATAGATCACACACTTGATTCCATATAAATAATGCCTCCAGAGCTTCAGTGCAAATACAACGGCACCCAACTCCAAGTCATGGGTGGTGTAATTCTTTTCGTGCACCTTCAACTGTCTTGAAGCATAGGCAATAACCTTGCCTTTCTGCATAAGCACACACCCCATGCCAGTGTGTGATGCATCGCAGTAAACTACGAATTCTTCGGGACCTTCAGGCAATGTCAGTACAGGAGCATTGCTCAACTTTTGCTTCAGAATATCAAAAGATTCTTGCTGCTTAGGTCCCCAGTTGAACTTAATCTTCTTCCTAGTTAAGGAAGTTAGGGGTGCAGCAATCCTTGAAAAATTTTCGATGAAACGCCTATAATATCCCGCCAAGCCTAGAAAGCTACGAATTTCTGTAGGCGTCTTTGGCTCTTGCCAGTTCATAATTGCTTCAACCTTAGCGGGATCCACTTTGATACCATGCTCACTAACCACATGTCCAAGGAATTGGACTTCTCGAAGCCAAAATTCACACTTTGAAAATTTGGCGTAGAGTTTCTCGTGATGTAGAAGTTTAAGAATACAGCGAAGGTGTTTCTCGTGGTCAGCTTGGTTCTTCGAGTAGATGAGGATGTCGTCGATGAAAACGATGATGAATTTATCTAGGTACGGCTTGCAAACGCGATTCATGAGATCCATGAACGCGGCCGGTGCATTATTGAGCCCAAAAGGCATCACTAGGAACTCGTAATGACCATAACGAGTTCTAAATGCAGTTTTGTGTACGTCTTCATCTCTAACCTTCAGTTGATGGTAGCCTGACCTCAAATCAATATTTGAGAAATAACTTGCCCCTTGCAACTGATCGAACAAATCGTCGATCCTGGGCAAAGGGTATCTATTCTTTATAGTGACCTTATTAAGCTCACGGTAATCGATGCACAGACGCATCGATCCATCCTTCTTTTTAACAAACAAGACTGGTGCTCCCCAGGGAGACGAACTAGGTTTAATGAAACCTTTAGCTAGCAACTCATCCAGTTGTGCTCTCAATTCCTTCATTTCCGTGGGCGCCAACCTATAAGGTGCTCTAGCAACAGGTGCTGCTCCAGGGATGATGTCAATTCTGAATTCCACTTGCCTATCTGGTGGTAAACCAGGTAGCTCTTCCGGAAACACTTCTAGGTATTCAGAAATGACGGGGATGTCTTCCATCTTGGGTTTTGGCTCATCAATAGTCACCTGTGCCATGTAGATGACGCAACCCTTCTTCAAACACTTAGATGCCTTGAGCATAGTCACTTGCTCAGGCAGTCCATACCGGGTATCTCCCCGAATGGTAATTGATTCGTCAGATGGAGTCTTGATCATCACTTGTTTTCTATTGCAGACAATTTGGGCCTGGTTATGAGATAACCAGTCCATGCCTAAAACGATGTCAAAACCAGCTAACTTCAAAGGAAGTATGGACAGAGGAAAAGAGTGGTTCTTAATGGATATGAAACATCCATCTAGTATGGTTGAGGCGGTTTCTATGGTGCCATCAGCTAACTCCACCTCATACTTTACGGTTAAAGTTTTAACAGGCAATTTCAACAAATCACAAAACTTATTATCTACGAAAGACTTATCAGCGCCTGAATCAAAAAGTATTCGTGCATAGACGTCATTTATAAGGAAAGTACCTGTTATCACATTGTCATCCTGGACTACTTCCTTTGCGTCCATTCTGAAGACTCTCGCATTGGTCTTCTTGGCCTCCTCAGGCTTCTTGGCGTATTTAGGGCAGATGGTTTTAATGTGCCCCTTCTCATTGCAACTGTAGCATGTTGCATCCTTCAGCTTTTTGCAATCCAAGGTCTTGTGGTCCTTGGACTTGCATATACCACAAGCAAAGGTTTTTGACTGAGTCTGCGAGTTCGGCTCGAGTCTGCACTTTCCATAGTGCTGTTTCTTGCAAATCTTGCACTTGGGCTTCTCACCAGACTGATGCCCGTCTTTCCTTGACTCAGACCCCTTCTTGTTGTCACCGTTTCCACGGTGCTTCTTGTTTGACCTCCGTGAGTTATCATCTTCACGTTTTCTCTTCTCAGCATCTTTGTTCCTCAGCGATCTTTGCCTGACCGCATCCAGAGTGAGGGACAAAGATATGTCAGCTACTGATCTAAAGGTAGCTGGCCGTGAGGCCTTCACGCTTGCCTTTATTTCCGGGGCTAAACCCCCGATGAAACGAGCTATTCTTTTTGGTTCTGGGGTCACCAGATACGGAACCAACCGGGATATTGTGTTGAAGCTCGTGAGGTAAGCTTGGCAGTCAAGGTTCTGCATAACCAATGATAGAAAATCAGACTCTATCTTCTCAACCTCATGCTGAGGGCAGTAGTTATCCCTGATGAGGGCAACAAATTGTTCCCAAGACATGTTGTACAATGGGATCTTCCCGGTGGCTTGAATCAGTGATCTCCACCAGGCTAATGCCTCGCCTTTAAACGATTGTGACACAAACTTGACTACATCCCTCTCAGCGCACCCGCTGATATCCACTACCGTGTCCATCTCATCTAACCACGTCATACAATCTATGGCTCCTTTCTCGCCAGTGAAATCCCGGGGCTTGCACGAAACAAAGTATTTATAGGAGCAACCCTTACTACGGGGTTCTTGATTTAGTACAATCTGTTGAGATGGAGCACTGTTGTGGTTTGAGGAGAGTCGATCATCATCTTTCTTGGGTTCTTCCTTCTTGGAAGGTGGCTTCGAATGCGGTGTAGATAGGGTCCTACTTCGAGTCCCACTATATTCTTCGTACTGCCGCTCCAAGGCCTGTGTAACAGCGCCGTCTACTAACACTTTCAATTCAGCACCCGTTAAATTAATTCGGGCGTTATCATTATTCTCCACTGGATGACTATTAATCTCATCCGAGTTAGCCATTTTAATTGAACTGTTGCAGAAAACAAGGACAATAGTTTACTTGGGAGTTTATTATTATGGAGTTGCCCCTTAGGCTAATTCATTAACCATGGTAACAGAGACTATAATTGGTTAATTTATTAATCATATTTATTTAGGATTTCTATTATAATTTATCCTAATTATAAAACAGATAACAGTTTTATTAGTAGCACAAAAGGCCTAGTCACATGGACATTTTAAATTATAAGTCATGATTTCAGAGAACCAAGGCTTTTAAAGTTTAAACATAGTTTATTACCTTTTTCAGACAGGGAGTCATCGCTACCACTGTCTTTTGGCTCATGTAGAAATGAGAAAGGCCCGTAGGCATTGTATTACCAACGTATGGTCACAATATGATCATCTTAATTGATGATCTAAACCCAAGATTCAGAGATCATTTAGTTGGGTTAGGAATCTTTTGAAGAATCCTTACATAAGAATGACGTGTGTGATTTTAACGAATCACATCTGCCGGGAGCGTTAACATGTTTTCAGATGTTAACAGGGGTTTGAATCTTTTAAATAGGCCTTACCATCTTGGCCCGGTCTTATACTGACACGGGGGCTAGGTTTCACTCTTAAGATTCTTAATTAATATTTAAATAGGCAGATTATTTCAAAAGGAATGATTTTAATTTATTTATTTCATATATAATTTATTTTGCACATAATGGCAAACATGAAATTTATAAACTTACATTCCATTAATTTATTAAAAGATTACATATCGCCCTAAACGGGACTTTTTAAACAAACAAGTTACCCACGCAGGGGTCAAGCAACATACTAGTCCACGCAGGGACTTAAATAAACATCATACCCTCGTAGGGGTTAACAGAAAGATAGACCCACGCAGGGGTCAAAACAAGACATACCCACGTAGGGGCTTAACAACCAAATACACCCACGCAGGGGTTAATACAGCAATACAGGCCCACGCAGGGGCTTATTTGATACAAGGAAGTTACAACAAATAATGGAAGGATTCAGTGGTCCTTCTTGCTCTTCCCTTTGATCAAGCTTGTCAATCCTTGGAAGAAGCTTTGTCTTTCCCTGCGATCCCTGTGAAAGTCTCGCTCGACCTGGTCCAACCTCTGCAGAATTTCTTCACGCTCTGGTGGGGAGAACCTTGGTGGCTGCGATTGTTGCCGGATAATAGGTATTGCAGGTATCTGGTACCCGTGAGTTGGGTACCCTACTCCCCAAGGATTTCCATACGGTCCTTCCGGGTGCAAGGCGTTGTAATTAGCTGCTACCATGTATGAGTCGGCTTCAGCATAACCGTAGTTGGTGTGAGCCGGCTGCTCAAAAGGGTTGTATGCCATAGAACCCATGTATGCTGGAATCGGGTTATCAAAACCCATCGGTGGTGGCTGTGGTGCAGCTGGGTTAGAAGGTCCACCCATTTGCGAATCTTCTTGAAGTGGCGGATAATGACTGCCACTTGATTGTCGAGGGGAGCTAAAATGAAAGTCTCCTGCTCGTGCAGACATACGTGCATCTGTCCTCCTACGCCTCGGCGGTGGCGGAGGTACCTGATAATCTGGTGGTGGTGGAGGCGGTGGCGTGACTGCCACAAATCGTGAATCCACAGAGGGATCCTGTTGTTGCTGATGCTGCTGCTGCTGGTGAGGCAGTGAATGGCGAGGAGGTGTGAAATACCATTCATGCCGGTTAAACATAGCTTGAAAGCTGTCTGGACCACCGTAGGGTGATCCGTGAAAAGAAGATCCATCCGAGATCTCTATGGGATGGTTCGGTGTACCGCTCGCAGGTTCGACGGGATCAGTGTCCTCGTCCATATCTTCCGCATGATCTCCGGAGAAATGATCATCTGGCCCCAGTGGGTTAAAACCCACTGGTTCTTGTATGTAGTTGGTCGGGTTAAACCGGCCCCTAAAAACAGGTGTAGGGTCACCAAAAGAATTGTGCGATAAGGATCGCTGTAGAGGTATGTAGGATGGTTGAGGGTTGTTGGGCTCATATTCCGGCTGTGGCCCATAAGGGTTATGAACGGGAGGTGTTGAACTGTGTGGGACCGACTGTCTAGCCGGCTCAAAAAGGTTCCTCCGGTTCTGTCGAGGATCGTCACTCTCGGTGGTAGAGGGAGCTCGCATGTGCGAAGGTCCAGTTTCGTGGTCATTAGGGGCGGTGACTGGCCCCTTGCCTCATCCTCTACGTCGAAAGAATCTTGGCGGCATTTTCAGTCCTGTCAATACAACATAAGATAACGACAAGAGAATATATATAAAATAAAGGACAACACAAAACCAAACAAAGTGGAATTTGTCCTATGTTATATGTCTAGACTCGAAAGTTTAGAAATGTGCAATTGTGTAACTGAGATTAAACACAAAAGGCTAGTGTTTAATTCACTCAGTGTTGGCTCTGATACCAACCTGTCACACCCCGACATCCACGTGTCACTGGTGGGCCCGGTGGGGAGTATCGTGACGTGGTTGGCAACATAATAGTCAAACAACACAATATTTAATATGCACAGCGGAAGCAATTTAAAAGATATAATACAACCGAATATAATATTGTAATATCATGTATCACAACAGTCGATTGTTTATCCACAGACGGATCGAAAATAAAATGAACAATAGTTCAACAGACTTTAGGCATCTTAAGCTTGCGAGACTCTTTATTGATGCTAAGGAGATAATCCAGCCAATTACGCTTAGTACTTGCATTTAATCTTTTTGGGAAAATACGCCAGTTTACACTGGTAAATACAATCAACTGACTCATTTTGGAAAATGATTAAAAATTGATTTGATGCACGTGGCATAAACATTTTATAACCTGGGAGAATTATTTAAATATATAATCTTGTGAACGAATTACATGTTCCTTATGCGTTCAGTAGCCCGTACGTACCGGGTTAAAGATCAATAGACACACCACATCAACTATTTATGCACTGACGAGTGTACGCCTACACTCCGCGCTTAGGTCGTGGCCATTTCGTAAAATGATGCCAAGGATATCCGGGACATGGTCATTAACCCCCCAAAGGATTTTAAGTAAACAAAACTGTTTAAACGGTCTGATCAAATTATTCAATTAACCACCAAACGATGGAAGATTTGATGCCCGACCAAGCGGTATTTTATATACCGTAACCCAAGCCCGTATAGGGAAAATAAGTTAAAAGTATTTACCTGAGCAAAGTAATAATCACAATAAGCAAATGCAAGTAGCTTTTACTGGTCCTCCTAATCTGGAACGAAGGTGTATAATAACTTATTAGAATCCTAACGGGTCTTTAATTAAGCTTAAGCTTAGACCGGTTAGTTTCAAAGATACGGTTCGTACGCACGATTAAGCGAAGACCGGATAGAATGTGATTTAGACCCGAAAAGTTCGGAGACTTGCTTAATATGGGTATTTCATACACATTCTGGATTTTGAGATAAAACCGATAAGGTTTGACCCGTTTAGGCTAATTTATGTAAACTAGTTACATAAACCGAACCGAACCCGTAATAAGCGTAACGGGTATTCATGAGAGCCATATACAGGTTTCCTAAGTTAATATGCTTCAAAAATGTTGTGACATCAGTAAGATGTCTTTTATTATGCCCGAAACGAATTTAAACACAAACTATGCCCCGTAGGGGTAGTTTGGTCATTTAAAAGGTTATAAAAGAGTTTGAGTATTAACCTGAGTTACAGGTCTGATGTAATCAGCAAAGATACTCAATTTACTAAGTTATAACAGTAGGTTATTGCATATATGTGAAATTTATCAATTATAACCAAACTATGCACCATAGGGGCATTTTGGTAATTTCACATAAGCCGTAAAGCTCAAAACTGAAGTCTGAGTTAAACAAATTTTTCTTACTGTTAAAATATTATAATTTACCTCAAATATCAGTAGGTATCAACCCTTGTATGTTTAAAATAGTCTTAGTACATACTATGCGTTAAAAACGCTTAAAAAGGCGATTAGAAGCCATTTCCGGGTTCTATACATAAAGATGATATTTTTATTATTCCAGGAGGCTTAAAATAATTTATTTATCATATGTAATCAGTAGCAAAAGGTTTGGAGTCAATTAGATGTGTAAAACTCATTTTATAGCCCGTAAGGGCAAAACCGACAATTACCGGATTAAGCCTATGGCTATAAGTTATGCTCAGCCTAAAATTAATTAAAAATCTTCAAAAATCCCAAAATAATATATTACATCAGTGGATAAAGAGTTTGATATCAAAAAGTATGTTTAAATAGGCTATACGCTAATTATGTCGTTTAATCGCTAATAAACTTTCTAATTACGCTAATGAGCATAACTCTCAATCTACACCTCAAACTGATGTCAAAATTTGGGTGCAAGTTTATATATCAGTAATTAAAGTTTCTACTTTTTTACATTTTCAAAAATCACGTTTTAAGGTGAAAAGGGCATAATGGTCAACATATGAGCAATTAACGGAATCATGCATATTAATTGGTTAACTAATGAACCATGGTGTATAATCACATAGGGTTATACTAGCATGTAACCTGGTCTAAATGAAGCTCTAAGGTATTTCTAAATCATACCAAAACGGGTCAGAACTGAAGTCAAAGCAAAAGTCAAAGCTTTGCGACTTTCGGTTCCGAACCGGGTCTAAACATAAAATTGTCGGGTTGAACATGTTTAGACATGTTCTTACATTAATTACCAAGTTATATTAATGATCAAACAGGTTGTATGTGTTCTATATTGCTAATTATGCATAAATTAGAATTTAAGCATTCTGTTGACTTTTTAATAACAAGTTTGACCCGACATTTGACCTAGTTAGAGTGGGAATCAGGGGGAACCCTTTTAAGGGTTTATTACCCACATAATTACCAACTTATAACTACTTTCAATTCGACTAATCACTGGACCATTAGTGATTAATCGTTAAGTCAACCGTTAATTACGACGGTTTGACTTTTAAGCTAAAACTAAGCAAAAACTTAACTAAGAAAGGTTAAGCAAACTTACTGAAGTCCTATGGACGAAATGTGAAGCTTAGAGAGAAGTCTTTAGCTCCGAAATGCTCCAAAGTGCAGATGGAAGGTGTGAAGAAGTTGTTGCAACTTAGTGGCCTTTTATAGTGTTTAAATCACCATAGATTGTTGACATCTAAGTCTACAACTGACCATAACTTACCCACAAGTGTCCCTAGTGCTCTAGGAACTGTTTAGGGGTCGCCCACAATGTGAAAATATCTGTTAAAGGTCGGTTAAGCGCGAATACAGGCTGCTGTCTACACTTTCTGCATCTGATGGTCTGACGCGGCCCGCGTAAAGTCAGGTTAACCTTTACGCGGCCCGCCTTAGCCTCGTTTTCAGGTTTTCACATTTTCTAGCTTTTGCAACTTGTCCTTTGGCCTTTCAAAGGGTCAACTAACTTATATTTTGCACTTTGAGCCCTCCCATTTGACATACAGGGGCTTCAAGACTTATACCCACTTTATTTAGTCCTTGGCCACTACATGTTAACCCGAAAGGTCATAACTTTCAACGTTGGCGCTTTAACCCCTTGTATACGAATTTGATCATTACTTTCTCATACGATAACGAAACTTTATGAAATTTATATCATGCATTCTAGTGAGCATAATTAACCGTTACAAAGTTTTGGGTTTGTCAAAAGGTCACTCAGAGGTATAACTTAAACATGTTGACACATTTAACCCCTGTGGTTTGAAATCTCTCACTTTCTTTCATATTTAGCTTCGTATGATCCATGATTTATTCGTTTGAAGGTATGAGCATCATGTAGGGTTAATGTACAATATATTTATTCACTGTTGACATTTAGAACCCGTATATTCACATATAGGACGTTCAAACATATGACACGTGTCTACACATTATAGGACGTGAATTTTTGAGGTGTTACATTAGCACAAAGTTTGGTGATCACGAAATATATATAATTTCCCTAAAAATACACATATTTAACATAAGTTTTAACTTGAAGAAATCACCATTTCTTATCTTGAAATTTTACACAAAAATTAGGGAAATCTTGGTAAATATTTTTAGGTGAATTTTTAGGGGATAAGTTTCAGCAAAACTTATATTTTTTTCTAAGTGTTAAAAATTTTGACATAGTTTCCCCTAAAAATGGAGGTTTCCCATGTTTTCAAAACATGTGTTTATTTTCTTTTCAATCACCAAAACAATTTTCAACAACAATTATCAACAACATACACTAATTTTTCCATATGAAACATCATGGTGAACTTGATTCTTGTTAGAAATGTGTAGTCTTTTAGATCTACACTTTACATATGATGATCTTTCCAAAAATAAGTGTTCTTGAGTATTTTAAACAATCTTTTATGAAACTTTATTTTATTAACCAACTCATCCATGATTTTAATGGTCTTTAAAGTTTGTAAATCATATTCTAAGACCACTTTTATGTTTATTAGAAAGATCATCATTTTTAACATCATGATTAACCATGGATCTTTCAAGATCTATGCTTAATAGCTTTAGATATTTCATAAACAAGCTTTATGTTAACTTTTTAACAAACTTTCCATGAGTTTTAGTTTCGAAAATTAGTTCTATACACACTTTATTACTTCAAGATTAAAAGATTATGCATCAAAATTTCATTTTTCATGTTCACATAATGCTTCATATGTTCATCTTCAAGTTTAACCATGGATCCTTCAAGATCCATGCTTAAACTTGTTAGATCCAAGCTTTAACATACTTGATCTAAACATAAACACAAGATATAACACCAACAACTTCATTACATACACTAAAAATTCATGTAATCACTTATTTTCTTCATGAATATGTTAGATCTTCTTATTTTTAACATTAGAAGTTAAGTTGTTTAGATGATGAAACTTGTATATAACATAAACATGACTTATTTTAGTGATCAAGAAGCTTACTACTAGCTCTAATGGCTAGGGAAGTGGCACAAGAATGAAGAAGATGAACAAGGAAGAAATCAAGTGGTTAAAAGCTCCAAAGTGAGGTCCTTCCACTTCTAGCACCTTACACCTTCTTAGATGAGCTTCTTACACCTCTAGATCACCTTGGATTGTGAGATTGAAGCTTGAAAATGGTGGTGGTATTGTGGGAGTAGTGAGCCGAGACCAAGGGGAGTTAGGAGGAAGAAGATGATGAGTTCTTGGTGATAATGGACAATGGTAACTCATTTATGGTTATTTATAAAAAAATCCAACACAAAATATTCTTTAGGATTCTCTTGCACTTAATTAGGGGACAAGATCAAATAAAATATTACAAAGCCTTGTAGGACCCATAGGGGCCAGATTTGGTGAAAGGGGGGGGGGTAAAATGTAAATTTTTGGAACTTAGTGGTTTAAAGTGCAAACTAGAAGGTTCAAGTATGTTTAAGTGTGTTTAGGTGTTTTTATGATTTTTAAGGTGTTTTAGCACCAATACTAGTTTAATATCATAAAAACATTACTTCTAGTCAAATTTTGATGTCCCGGTTATTGTCCGGTTGTTCGATTCGTTACGGTTCGTTAAAGTGCTGAATTACGCAATTTCACTAGGTATGAAGCACTTTTTGTGGCAGTTTCAATTCCCGACACTTTGTAAGTTATTTTGGACAATAAAACATAAATTCTTCATGATATTAATATGTTAAAAAGCTGATTATAGCTGAATTTATTTATTTTCTACAGAATTTTGCAGTTTTAGTGTGTTTCTGGCACTTTCCGGTACCTATGTCATCACTAGGAAGGTAGTTTTGTAATCCCTACTTTCCTACACACTATACTAGTGTAACACTTGGTCCTGGGGCTTATTTTGTGTCTTAACATCATGTATGTCTAAGTACTGAACTCCCGTCAGTACTTCTAGTTTGTCTGATAGCTGTGCCAATTCTGTTCTGTGCATTAATAGACTATATTGTGCTGCATGTAGTAATGATGAAAGTCTTGCAACAAGAAATGCCATTGTATGTATATAACAGGAATCAGAATTTCATTCGTCTTGTAAACTAGTTCATGCACAGTTATTAAAGCACAAATTACTATTTAATTACTGTACGGAATGTATGGAAAAGTGCCAGTTGTCACATATAAGCTCTGCCATTCAAGCCTTCCATGGTCAGATTCCAGAAGTCAGTCTCAATCTTCTGTCTCTCACTACGTGGGCAGTATTCCTTAAGAAGCATATCTTTCAGTTCGTTCCATGTAAGACCGTAGGCAACGTCTTCTCCCAAAATTTGAACTTGTGCATTCCACCAGGATAAAGCTTCGTCAAGAAATGAACATGAAGCATACCTAACCCTCTGATCAGCAGCACAACCGCTGATTGCCAGTACAGACTCCATCTTCTCGATCCATCTAGTGATATCAAGAGGTCCATCAACACCAGTAAATGATCTTGGGTTACAACCCTGGAATGTTTTGTATGTACATCCATGCACTATTCACAAGGTTACTGAAAAATCAAGATTACTCTTAGATTATATCATAACACAAGAACTACTAAAACTTTTCCGATCATTACACTACCTTGAGGGTTTCCAATTGGTGCTCCACCTAAACCATGCACATTGGCACCATGCCCACGTCCTTGCCCAGTAGTCTGGTTAGCTTCGCGTTGTTCCATGGCAGTATTGACGTATTGGGCGATAAGTTGTGCCAACGCCTCCGGGGTGGCAGGTAATCCCGTAGCGTTAGTAGAAGGACCCTGTCTCGCTTTTGGTGGCATCTTGTCATTCTATTATTATAACAATAATAAGAATGTAAGACAATATTCAAATAATTCAATCATTAAATGCTAGTGGACCAAACAATACGCATGTAATCACATCTACATAATAATGAGAATAATTTTAATCCAAAAACCCATTGATATTTATCATAGAAATTACACTGCTTGTTTGTAGTACAAAGACTAACCAAAATTCGGTGTGAATAAAATCAAACACCATTAACAAGTCTGAATGAATTTCTTCCTAAATATCTAAAGTGGCATGCAAGCCGAATAGGGTTTACCAAAAGGGACAATCAAACAAAACAAAAAACCAACAATCACTTAAAACCCAGGAAGTCCAAAAGCTTCCTAACCAGCTCCTCGAGCTCCACGATCCTCCAGTGCATCTGATCCATGGCACTATCATCTAAGTCCTGAAGCTCATCATACCAATCCATATGACCCTCAAGATCCTTCATCTGGCCCTTAGTCGTCTACAGGTCTCCGCGTAAGGTGGCGATCTGACAATCGTAGTGAGAGCATCGGTCGACCCAAACTCCTTTCTGCTTCTTCAAAGCAGACTCTATCTCGGCTCTAGAAGTCGATGCGATATCTCCTGCGGGTCGAGTCCTCTTCCTACAACGAGTGTAGACTAGTAGAGGTGCAGTAAAGACTCGTGACTCGGACAACATAATAGATGACTCTGAAACGATGGGCGGAGGGATCTCAGGTGTAGGCTCAATAGTGACAGTGGGCGGGACAATGGCTCTAAAGGTTGAGTCATGACAGTAGTGGCGTCCACCACTGGTGCTATCCCAAAAGATCCTCAAATCAAAGGAATACCTCTATCCAGATCATCAACGCTAGGCACAGTACCTGATGATTATCCTATCTCGAAAATCGAGGGAGGAGCATAATCATCATCAATCCAACTATTGCTAGTGTGAGCATAACGGGTGTCAACCTGACTGGCAAATAGAGTAGGGCTGACATAGAATGACGAGGTAAAACCAGCCATGCCTATGATCTGTGGGGTAGTGTGGGGTATCTCTGGCAGGACTGAGGTTGGTGAGATCTCGAATTCATGCTCGATCTCTGAGTCGTGAATCTCGATGACCTCGTGCGAGTGCGACATCTGTGACATAATGTAACCGTACAAAGTAAGTGTGTGTTCAAATGAAAAATAACATATAAGGCACAAATAAACAGATTAACATGTATGCACATAAACACGCAATGGCTTTCATACATGATCAAAATCCATGTTTATTTTAAAATTATTGGCTTCGCGAATTTTGGAATTTAATCTCAAAATTCTTTGGTTGAAGTCTAGAGTTTCTCACAGAAGACATTTAGTTCGCTAACAACCATTGGCTCTGATACCAACTTCTGTCACACCCCAAAAATGTCGCAGCGGAAGTACATACGTAGTGGTGACGGAAGTTGGTGCCCATAAATATCTTGGTCAACGATGCATTGTTAATTTTGGACATTCAAATTAATTAAAACATATTTTTAAAACTTAAAGTTTAAAAGCAAACCACAACCATAACATAGTTAAGTCGTCTTGATCCTTATGGATCTTAATACAAACTTGGTCCCAAAAGTTTTAAAAGTTGTCCAAAACATTATTAAACACGACATGCATCAACAACCACAAGATACGCCAAAATTCCCGAAGCCAAACTCAAGTACCTGAAGAACACGTTAAAATCAAGTGTCAACACAAAGGATGGTGAGTTCACATATCCAAATTATAAACGATTTGATCCAAGGAAAACTTTCTAATTATGTATTTATTAAAAAAACATCCATATAATTTAAGAAAGTCAATTTTATTTCCTTTACAAAAATCTGAGGGTCAGCCGTCGAAAGCGTTTTCCGAAAACCTTCGACAAAAAGCCTCTTCCTAAGGTTTACATATTAGATTGATAGCATCAAATGTTCGGATTCGTAAGTTTGCAAGACATTACGAGCTATATATTAACAATGAAGGTATAATTAAAGCTAGACAATAATAGAATATCAATTCGTTGCTTGACTTGACACGGAGCTACCGGTCATGACGGGGTGGTCAACCCGATAGATCTATTAACAATTCCACGCATGCAATATTAATGATTAAACGACATATTTGCGCATGTGCCCACGATGGGCCACTTATAGTGCCTGCCTCATGAACTCTCTCTCTCTCTCTCTATATATATATCCTACTAATAATGATAAATTTAATATTTTGTGTTGTACGAATTCCCCGAAGTCTCCACCGAAACATAAACCTAAACCGATACTTATTCTCTTGAGATCAAGCGAATTCGTCACAACTTAGATTTAAGCATTTTTAAATCTACACGGTCGTTTTATCCCAAAAACACCGTAATAATCCCCGTTTCTCCCGGAAACATATTTATATCAATCAAAACCGTTTCTCCTCGAAACATATTTATATCATCAAAACCATATATTTTCCACGAAAATATATATTTAATTTAATCAAAGGTATGTTTTATACAAAAACATATTTAATCATTTTAAGGCGTGTTCTTCCCCCAAAACGTATACAAAACAGTAAAAAGAGGGGGGTTAGTGAGACTCACCTTTGGGTGCGTAATTATATTAGTGCAATCCCACAATCTGATCTACACGTCCTAATTTCCATAGGAACGATTTAGTAATCAACATTTCACAAAAATACCTAAGTTTCTCCAATACTTAGAATTTTCACATAACTTTGAGACTTTCTCGAAAAAGTCTTTATTTTTTATTATGTTGGCGTATTTATATATATGTGTTCATATATATTTTTTAAGAGTTTTGCTACTTGAATGATTTTATTGGTGACCCTTATTATGTTATATCCATCATCACACCCGTTTATAAGCAATATATCTACGATTTACGCTTCGTAATATATATACATAAACGTGAACATATTATCAATATCGTAATACATGTATCTCGTCAACTTATATATTTCATCATTTTAAAGCATTTATACATGAAATAACTCATTAAGTTAACCTATGTATTATTTTCATGCTCGACAAATAAGTTACATACTTAACGTGACTTTACCGATATTACCGTTTTAAACATACAAGTGTACATGCATAGTCTTAATCTCCGCTATCATGTCAACACTTAACCTATAACATACTCATAATCATATAACACATAATATCATATAAGATTCACCCATGAATCCCCCATTTTCATGTACATTGAATTATGCGTATTTTAGCGTTTCGGTAACGTTTTCGGGCGTCGGAAGTCACGTATGACTAACCAAACACCAATGATACTTAATATAAGTTAAAATACTCATATTTATATAAAAAAATATCAGTTTATATACTGATCTAAAACAGTTTTGTAAAATCTCTTAAAAAGCCGATTTTTACCCTTTTTTAACGCATAGTCTTGTACCGAAACTTTACTAAAATCATCCCAAATCGTAACGACTTGATATTTTAACATAATGGATATTATTTACTGAATAAAATGGTGCTCATACTCATGTTAATGCAGATTTCATGTACATCACATAAATCATGCAAATTTCACCCATTTTACTATTTTTTTAAGCTACATGTACAACATGCAAAGCTATCTAACTTATGACAAAGTTTCATGCCATCATAACACACCAAATAATATTATTTTTAGTGTTTATAATTTGATTTAACACACTTTTTTGTCATATGATAACAATCTCATCATTTGATGATCATATAATCATCATGCATGCTTCTGTACAAGCATCTAATGCATGGTCATCACAACATCATCATCTTTCATGAACTTAAATGCATCTAACATGCATTTAATTTATGTTCAAATAATCCAAAACATATTCATCAAATCATCATCTAATTATGTGGTGTAGCTCCGAAGATGGTGGTGGTGATGTCACAGGTGGTGACAGTGGTGGACTAAGGCAGTGGTTGAGTTGTTTTATTTTAGAGAGAGAGAGAGTTTAAAGAGAATAAAACAATCTGTAGTGTGTATATATGCTATTTTTTGTTTTATTTATTAAAACATTTAAATAAAAATGTGAAATGACCATAATATCCTCATGTGACTAGATTCAACTCAAAATTTTAACCTGATTAGTGCTAAATGACGAAAGGTTTAATGAGTTTTCCAAATAAAGGATTGTGCCTGTAATTATTGGAGTTAAAGGGTATCCATTGCAATCGATAGACACATAAATGACGAAAAGTGTAATTTACCCTAAATTATATACAAAACATTAGCCAAATCAACCTATAATAACCACATAATGACGTATATTAGAGATTTAATCACGTAATAAGTATAATTGTAATAACATCAGTTATAACAAATCATATTGAATGTATAATCAAGTAATGGATTTGTAATAATAGATTTATATTGAATGTATAATCATGTGATAGTTTATGTTGAATGTGTAATCATGTAATGGATATTCAAAATCACGTAACCTTGTGTTGGGTATTCAAAAACACGTAATGGACTAATGGTATTCAAAATTCTGTATTTTTCTTAAGAAAACTATATCAATAAGTTGCTCGAATTAAAGAGAATGAAATGCTCATTAATACGGTGTAATTTTTTTTTTAAATATTAACGTATGAAAAAGTTATATTCGTTTGAAAATCAAAGGGGAAAGTTGTTCACTTGAGAAAGGACCAAAATACCCTTCCTGCCAATGAAATTTGTTCTCCTCTCTTAGCGTATACTTCGCACCGGAAATTTGTCATGTACAGGATCCGGCCTTAACACTATTTAATATTTGAATAAAGGGAATAAGAGAATTATTACATTGGGGGTTGGCTCGGTTTATCCTACAAACCGTAAGAACAGATCCTAGCACTTAAAAAAAGTTAAATTAGCACATACTAAAACAATACATACATAAAAGTAGCACTTTTGAATTATATTAGCACATGAAAATTAATCAAGATAATTGATTTTAGCACATATGTGAAATGATATCAGCACTTTTTGTTATCAGCATATTGAAAACAAAAAAAAGATCCAAATAAAGAATTAATTGCTTGTTAGCATAATTGTAAGGAATTCAAGATAAAAGATATTATTTAGGTTATCATTTTATCATTTCTCTATAATTGGTTGGATGTCACATGACACTTTTTAAATGGTTCTTACAGTTTGCATATGAAATATGGTTTGTATTTGATCGTACTCCTATTACATTCTATGCATTGCTACCATTATCAATGCATGACTTTCTACCAATATCAACAGTGTGAGAAAAATGGGCCCTAAAATACATATAAACTTGTATATAAAAAGTCAATAAGCATCTTATCATCACACTATAGCACTTGAGGATGAATCTTGATATTATTTAACTGAGTATTTGATCTTTGGCTTTAATTTAAAAGGTAAATGGATTTAATTAGGACAGGGTCTTGATATTATTCTTTTATCAGCCCACTATCAATTGGTAATCTCAATTTGATTCAACACAACATTAGGCCTAAGCTATATCAAAATTTGATTCATTCCTATCATTCCTTGAGGATGAATCTTGATATTATTTAATTGAGTGTTTGGTCTTTTGGGTTTGATTTTAAATGTTAATGGGTTTGATACTATTTCTTTACCAACCCATCACCAATTGATAATCTCAATTTGATTCACTAGCTAAATCAAAATATGATTCACCTTAATATTTGGCCACAAAACTACTATATAAACTACTATATAAATAATCAATAGTCTTAAGTGTATTATATAAACTACTGTTATTACTTATTTAAAAGATACTATCGCCAATGACCCTTTTGGTGGAGTGGTGGAAAGAACTTTGTGCCATGTGAGTGGCGCCGGTTCGATCCCCACCTCCATCAAAGGTGAGGCATTGGGGTTATCCCCAACCCAATGATGGTTTGGACTCCGGTTCGAGCCTGAGGGAACCCGAGTTTTCTATTAGGGTGCATTTACTCCAGCGAGTCGGTCAGTCTCGACAGGCGGCGGCTCGTGTGGAGGGTGCAACTTCTGTCTAGTGGCAGGGGGCCTGAAATTTTCTAGGGGAAAGCCAAATGTCCCATTCTACCGAGGCGTGGACCCGGTTTAGACAACATAGTCCTCGGGACATAATGGAGCGGGGCCAAGACTTCTGGCGTGAATCATCCGTCTGTTGAGAAATTCACCTTTCGAAAAAAAAAAAAGATACTATCAAAATCCCTATTACTCAAAAAACAAGTAACCCAATTTGCCTTTAGATATCAACTTTTTTCTTTTGAAAAGAGAAGCCTTTGTGTTATCAAAGATTGGAAAGGGTGCATTTTGCATTAACCAATATGATTACAATGACATGAGGATCCCAATTTTCTCAAAACTCCTATCCTGCCTAATAAAGAATATTTTCTTTAATTCCTTCTGTATCCATATGTTGGAGGTGGATTAAAATTGTACAAATATGAGCAAAAAATACATTATGGAGACCTCATAGTGTCCTGTCGTCTCACCGTCAACGGGATGCTTTCATCATCTATACCGTCTTTCTCATCATCCATATGCTTTGCAGATCGCACTGACAGAGGTATTTGACCTGTAGTTGACTTTATCATCAAGAACCGTTTATGGCAACGTAAAAGTAAAGTGGGGAGATGGGCGGTTTGGGTAAATTTATCTTTTGTATGGTAAAAAGGGACCTATTATTTTAAGCAATTTTAAAAATAGATAACGGACTCAAAGAAGTAAAGCAACATACCATCAACCATGTCTTTGGTTTTGTGAAGAAGAAACGTTCCAGAAAGGATTGTCACAAAGCCGCATAGTTCCGTTATAATCTGTGAAGCATTTTGCCCATCCCAATCCTGTTTACAAGATTAAATTCCACGATAAGATAAATCCTACATGGCCATAGTTTATACCTAACAGATGAAAATATGACCGATCATAAGTATGTGATAATGCAGTTCGACTTTTTATATAGGTCAACGCAAAAGTTTGACCACCTATTGAGTTGGAAGTAGCGTTAACCGTTATGTAACCTTGTTCTAACATTATATTTTGATTACTCCCTAAGGTTTGACCACTTTTGCGACTTTCGTCCAAAGGTTTGCCATTCCGCATCTGGATCCAAAAGGTTTAAAATCTTGCCATGTTCATCTGACTCGTTAACTCCATCCATTTTTTAACGTTAAGTCGGGTATTTTCGTCCTTTTACCTATTTGTTAATGTTTATAAGAAAAGTCATAACTAGTTAACGTTAAGTCGGGTATTTTCGTCCTTTTACCTATTTGTTAATGTTTATAAGAAAAGTCATAACTAGAACGTAAACAGGGGTGGATCTTTATTTCTTAATAGTGGTTTTTATTTTAATAAAAAAATGTCTAAATAGACGGAATTACCCCTCAAAATGGAAGGAGTTAACGAGTAGGATGAAAATTGCAAGATTTCAAACCTTTTGGATCCGTATGCGAAAAACCAAACCTTTGGACGAAAGTCGCAAAAGTGGCCAAACCTCAGGGACAAAAATGGCATTTTACTCTTATATTTTTATCAAATTATCTATAATCTATGGGATTTACTTTGAATTAGCATATAACCTTGAACATGATCACACTCGCCAAGATTGTAAGAGATGTGAACATAACATAGTATATGGGTGAGACAACCGCCGTATTGAAGGTATCAAGTGCCTGCAGTCAATATTAACAAGCACGTATTATTTATCATGTTAACAACAAATAAATTGCAGATTCTGGAAATATTGATTACCTTATTTAAATAATTCATTTGGGTGATGATACAAAGCACAACAATGAAGGTAAAGGCCCATGTTTGGGGATATACAAGCTGATTCATTCCTGATAATGTAAGCTTCAAAGCAATGCCGATAGCTTTCACACTCATCACCTAAGACAAAAAAAATTGACCCACTAAGTCACCTTTAACATGTGAGATGAATAGCTTGTAAGAAAGAGCAAACGTATAATAATACTTACTGATAAAGAGCCTACTAGCGAACAAACACCAATGTAGCACATTATGTGTGTTTGACCATACATTGGTATATAGTGAAATATAATTACAAAAACAGCTATCAACACCAAGGCTGCATATAGAACAAAAGCTGCAGAAAAGATAAACCAGAAATTGTCAAAAGAATATAAAGATAAAAATCAAATTACAAATAAATAAATAAGTAATAGATGAAAAGTTCATACCTGGCTCGGTAGCAAGATCCCATACTTCTGTCACAGATTCAATAGGACGTTCCTGAGGAGCATGTAGAACGATTGTGGTGGACCCCACAACGCATAGAACACAGCCAAGAATTCCAAAAATGTGTAGCTTTTCTCGTAATATTATATGTGCAAGTACAGCGCTGCAATACGGCTTGATGTTTCATAATCGCATAAGAAAATGGATTCATATATATAAAGATTATGCTTTTTGTCATGCCTGATAATAATGCTGAGTGCCCCTAGTGGAGTGACCAGAATAGCTGGTGCAAATGCATAAGCTACAAAATTTGCAATTTCCCCAACGATCACTGTTGACAAAATTAGAATTCACATTAAGAGCAGTCTTAGGTAATATGATTGAGCAAATTCAG
Source organism: Helianthus tuberosus (assembly GCA_030545235.1). Taxonomy (NCBI): domain Eukaryota; kingdom Viridiplantae; phylum Streptophyta; class Magnoliopsida; order Asterales; family Asteraceae; genus Helianthus; species Helianthus tuberosus. The sequence continues at coordinate 66,590,374 of CM060412.1, read as the reverse complement.
ATACAGTTTTTTTTTTTTTTTTAAAGATATAGGGGTCACTACAAAAGGTTTTTTAGTAACCTCATATTCACATAACCAATTATAAGTCATAAAAAACAAAAGAAAAACATACTCACTCGTTATCAAGCCTACCCACCATAGAGGCTCGTATAAGTATGAATACCCTCCAACTCCTGAGAAAAAAACGGGAAAAAGTTATAGGTGAGACTAAATAAACACAATGCATCCCGAAAGCTAATTTGTTTGTGAGGGATTGCTAAAACAGACATGAATAGCATAGGTGGTACACGTCAATTTTCAAGAAATGTGCTATGAATAAATCGGATGCAATTTCCTGTCTAAGAGATCACAACATAAAGCAAACAGATAAGAGGGGAGAATTGTTGATAACATTGAAAAGAAAATCATAAATCTCGCATTTGGGTGAAAAAGCTATAGCTTTGAGCCTTTGTTATTTAAAAGTAAGCTATAGAATAATAAGTTACCTTGAGTAGATTTAAAACAAGCACTAATAAAGCAAAATTAACTTTTGTTGCCGTTTTACGGGTTTGAGCTTAGAGTTGCAGCTGCATTTGCCAACTACTTCTATTTTAAAATATACATCTGGCAGCTACAACTAATTTTGCCAAACACACCCTAACTTCAATAACCCACTTTGGATTCATCTCTAATAGTTAACCCATCCACATTTTCTCCAGCCTTCGAAATGTAGATCAATATTCAACAGGACCTAAAATGATATTTATGGTAAATCATGAGAGTACATAAGAAACACAAATCGGTCTGCTTTCAAGAGGCAGTCGTCTTTCCAAAATGACATACTTTCGAGAGGTAGGTTCTCTATAAGACTTTATCGATGTTTAACTTAACCCTAAGTCAAGAGTCAAACAAAACATGATACTTGATTTTTCCATCTTTAGACCTTCCGTAGTGGAAGGTTATATGGCGTCTCCCTCCTCCATCGCGCCCCATAGCGCCGCTGCACACGCCACAGCGGGTTCTATGGGCCTTCAAACCTCCGGCCCTGCAAAAATTTTAGCGGCGCCATACATATATATACCCCTCCATCATTTGTTTTTCTCTCACACACATATATATACATACATATATTTATATATATATATATATATATATATATATGTATAATTGAAGGGGTATAACCCCACTACACACTCAAGTTATATAACCCCCCGTAACCCCCCCTTTCTTTCTTACACAATTGCCACATGTAGTATAACCCCACATCTATGGAGGTTATGGGGCTTGACCACTACAGATGGCCTTAGAGACTGATGAGCTCAAAATTTTAAAAGAACTAAAATGGATCTCGGAAAGCGAACTCCCAAATATCTTGATTGACGCTACAAATAAAAAGGCCAACTAATTTCAGCCATATTACCATCATCCTTGGAAAAATTTTATTTTAATTAAATTGCTTTGTGGGAAATGCCTTAGAAAATCATTTTTCTAAAAATTTCGTCATATTTTTGAGACAAAAATTAAAGGCAGTTTATGGCAATTTTTTTAAAATTTGAATTATAACTGCCCAGAGGAGTTATCTGCAATTCAATCCCCAAATTCATATACACAGTTTTTTGGTCGCTCTCTCTGGTTCAATTACGAATTCATAATACACATACTGTTTGTTCGATTTCTCAATCAGAGTTGTATCCGATTGAATTATTCGGTAGAACCACCGAAAAAATTTGATCTGAGAGTGATTACACGCCTCTCCTATTATCCGTGGTATACAAAATTCCCCAACAATTTGTACAGTAAACCGTTTATTATAAATAATAAATCATAGATTTGAAGTCATAGAATAACTTCCCATTTTCACAAATGTTCCAATATGATACATTTATAAAAGTAGAAACCTGTTCTATGACTTTAACCCTAAGTACAATACACTAATTTGGTTTGTCTGAATGATTGTAGTAGTCAAAGATTAAAAGTTGACAGGTTGCATATACCGAAAGGTTAGGGGAGTAACGTTGATAAGCAGTTAAAGATTAGTGGAAGACAAAATGCACCGTTATCTATTGAAAAAATGGTTCCAGAAAAAAAAAAGTAGTTTGAGACGATTTAAGTCTCCGTGTATACTCTTCATCTTGTTCTCATTGAGTATCTAGAAATCCTTCATAATCTGTGATGACTTCTTATTCTAATTGGTCAAGAGCTAGTTTCTGTCTTTAGTTTTATGTTCTTGATCATCTACTTTTCATCTTCAAGGTGTAAGACATTGTTCATTCGATCAAAAGAGACATCAAGAACTTCTAGTCATTTGTGTCAAATCTGTAAGTCACTTAAGCTCATTTTATTGGCCGAAAACAAGCCAACCAACTACCCAAGGTCATCTGTAGGCTGTAGCACCTAAATTGTCACCAAAATCTATAAAACCTTCAAGTATCATCAACAATGGAAACATTAAATACTCTCCATAAACTTGGATAATATCATATATTCTATATATATATATATATATAACATATCACCAAATGCAAGATCTCAAATGCCTGACCCTAGATCTCTAGATAACAAATGCACAAAACTTGTTTACAAAAACTTTCCCATTTGTAGTCAACACAAGTCCATAACAACTAAAGACTCAATCAACCTAAATCCATATGCAAAATCACATAAAATCCCAAACAAATCATAACCAAACATAAACAAAAAACTTAGTAAATTCAAACCACAATCACCTGCTCTAACACCAGAGGCCCCTGCTTTCTTGAGCCCTTTTTTCTTAACAATAAAGCTAGCCCCAATAAACAAGCTAGAAGACAATGCTAGAACCAATCCTTTAATATTATCAGAAGACATTCCTCTATAAGCATCTTTCCAGCTGTGTGAGGCCATCCCACATCAAAATCAAGAAAACCCTTTTCAATTCACACTTCAAGATCCCATTTTTCAGAATCTTTTAACAAAAAAGATGAGATTTTTGCAGAAATAGGGGAAAAAGATTAGTGGGTATGAGGAATCTTGATGCAGAATGAGTGGATTGAAGTAAAGATAGTTAGGTGGCAACAGCTGGTATGTGGTTAGTGTGATGGGGTCGCTGCATCAGATCGGGGAAGATGAGATTAAAATGGGATTTGGGTTTTTTTTTTTTTTTTTTTGAATTTATTATGAAAAAAAAAAGCAAAAAAGAAAAAAAAAAAAAAAAAAAATGGTAGTGGTTTTGAGGAGTGGAAGAAAATGGAGGACTTTTGTTCGACTTCTATCTTTCCACGTCTGATTATTTCTACTTTCGTTATCACTTCCCTATCCTATGGTCATTGGGCATCATTAAAGCTTGTAAAAAGTGATTGTTTTTAAATGGTTTTGAATTTGGTTGGTATGGGTTGAATGGATAATTGGGTTTTGGAAAAGGATAGACTACGCTGGACTGAGTTGGGTGGATCTTACTGTTTTACCGATTTGGCTTTTTAACGGTAATAGAAAACCAACCTAAAACTAAAATATAAAAAAAAAAGAGTTAAATATCATTTTAGTTCCTATGGTTTGTGTCATTTTAACAGTTTAGTCTAAATGTTTTATTTTTTGTATGTGGGTCTAAAAAGGTTTTACCGTTGCCATTTTAGTTCACTGGGTTAACTTCCTCCATTTTTTCTGTTAACGAGAAGGGCAATTTAGTCATTTTATATAGGGATGAGCAAATGGTACCGAGCACCGGTACCGAATTTACCGAAACCGGGTACATTTTCGGTACCGACTTTTGACATTTTCGGTACCGGTCCGGGGTACCGGGTATATTCGGTACCGGTACCCACTTTTGGGGATTTCGGTACCGGTACCAGTTCAGTATCGAACGGGTACCATGCTCATCCCTAATTTTATATGGTTGAATTGTCCTTCGAATTACCAGAAGAGTAAACTGCCAAAATGGTCCATGAGGTTTGGTCACTTTTGCCACTTTAGTCCAAAACTCAAACCTTTTGAATCTGGGTCACTGTGGTTCATTTCTGTTGCCATTTTCATACAAAATCAAAATATGGTCAGATTTTTTAGTTAACATCCAGTTTTTTTTTCTTTTTCCTCATTTTAATGAAGGGGAAAATGGTCTTTTAACGTTTTATTATAACAAATTAAAAAAATCTGACTGTTTTGCCATTCATTAAAAGGGAGGAAAAAGAAAAAAAAACTGGATTTTAACTGAAAAATCTGACCAAATTTTGCTTTTGAATGAAAATGGCAACAAAAATGAAACCACAAGGATCTAGATTCAAAAGATTTGAGTTTTGGACTAAAGTGTCAAAAGTGACCAAAGGGGAGGCTCGAACCCGCACTCTTTGATTGGTTTTGCATACCTGATTGTTACTTTCTGTCTGATCCAAATTAGTTTATTATGGGGTGTTTTCATCAATTTAGTTTTTCTAACATCTATTACATCTTTTCTTTAAACTAGAGCACAAGTAACAAAAATAGAAGAGTTAACTATGCTTATGGTACCCATGCATTTATAGCCTAGTGCCATCTTAGGGGTGGGATAAGCCTTTTGACCAATAGGTTCTGGGTTCGATTCACATAAGGAGCGTTTTTCCCATATTTGGTAGGTTTCCTCCTGAATTGGTGTATATGCATTATGCCTAGTAGAGATAGATATGATCGGGTGATTCCGCTGGTGGCACGATGATATTTTAGTAGTCCGTCAGTGATCCAAATTTGCCCTTCAAAATTAAAGTATGCTTATGGTCTCTATGACAGATTATATGGTTGGTTTCGTCCTTTTTTATTTGGAAAAGAAAAAAAAACTGCATATGATCACTAGTGTTCAGCCATGGTAAAATGTGTTGTCATTTTCACTTATTGCATTAGTAATTTTTTTAATTTCTTCACAAAATGATTACTATACTATTTGTAAGAACACAAAATCTTTGTTTAAATCTGTTACATACACTATTTTTTTATGACCACTTTTATATGACTTTTATTTCTTTATACCTACCTATCTATTGTTAACATGTTTTGACTGCAAGGCAACAATTAAGTAATTCAAGTTTATAATGGTGGTTCGGGTGAATATAAAACAATCCACCTTACATTCAATATTTTGTATCCACCCAAAAATAGCTTTGCTAAGAACTTATCTCAAAGTAGATGGAGACCACATTCACAATATTGTTCTCTAATATGGTAGAGATCTACGATCTTCTTCCTATCTTTGTTTTTGTAAGAGGTGCCAAATACTTATCGCTAATCATGGTGGTGTTCAAATTTTTTTAAACAAACAATTCCTAGATTTTCTTAGATAAATACACTATTAGGGATTCAAGTATTGCAAAACACACACAAACACAAACAAACCGCAAGAGAAAAATATGCAAAGATGAACACGCAAGATTTATGTGGTTTGGTCGGACTATCCTCATCCACGGGATGTAACTAGGATAGTACTTTATTGTTTTTCTGCCTCACTCGTGAGGAATTACAAGTACAAGATTAAAATATATAAAGATAAACTTAGGGTTTTAAACTTAATCCCCAAGAAAACAATTATGGGTTAATTAAAACAAAACGGGCCAAGTCTTCAATTTAATTAATCTAGCACTTTAATTTATCTTCTAGTCGGGCCCAATCAATGCTCCACAAAACCCAACAATCTTCCACTTGGAGGCTTGATAATCTTCAAATTGTCTTCCGTTGTGATCACTTGTACCTCTTGTAACCTTCCTCATCCTCCTAGTGGCAACGACTTCCTCATCAGTTAACTTGAAGGCCCGTTGAAGCTCCCCTAAGCTCCAACATATCAGTCATAGCTGAAATAGCCATTGACTCGTCCTCAATCCCTACCGGATCCCACTAACACAGACTATTAGATCCTGTAACACTCTAAGAACAAACGATACTCTCCATAATAAGCAGGTAGTCCACTAGAGAGACCTTAAGTGTTGGAATACTGGTTCTCTTAACCCACCGTCTAGTAACTCTAGCTAAAGCTCTGACTGGATTATTACCGGTGCTCCCATTGCCATGAAAATCACTGAGTAGTTTCTTTAAACCTATCATAGCACGTTCAACCTCTTACATGTTGCTCTAGGCTTATCTCCTGCAAAACAAACCTTCCCCCCCCCCCCCCCCCGATTTTGCAAAACCAACTCTGGCCTTCTTATGAACTGGGATAACCTTTCCCTCAAGCGGTATACCGAAAATATTTGATGATCCCCTCTTCTTGCCACATGAAGCTATTAGATTTCCTTGATTACATTCCATTGTCCAAAAATACCCTTATTCCTTTAATTAGAAAGAGAAAATAGTGAATTGCAAATTTTGTCATTTATCTTTGTACCCCCTTTCAGGCGGTGTCCTTTGTCTTTATAATTGACGAGTTTTGTACTTTATGTTTCCAAATTTTGCACGTTTTGTCCTTTGAGCCTAACACAGTTAATTTTTTCTGTTAAATCTGGTCATGTGCCTTGCACATGAGGGTATTTTTGTCAATTCACCAATGCAGGGACTAATTATGTAAATAACATAAATATCTAACCATTTACTAAAAAAATACTTAAAAAAGGTTCTCAAGAAATATTCAACCATTTGCAGGTTCTACCCTCTCTCTCTCTCTATTTGCAGGTTCTACTCTCCCTGCCAAACCACCACCATCCGACGCACCACTCCACCACCACCCACCCCTTCATTCTCATTCTCAAAACTTAGCCTTCAATCACATATAATAATATCTCTCTGAATGTCACAAGCAGCAACATCAATAAGATCTACAAATAAGAGGCAATTTGCTTCCTAATACTGTTTTGTCTAAGAAAAACTCAAACACTAATTTGCAAATTGAAAAAAAAAAACACTCCACTGCTTGTTTCTATTTTGATGGTTTTATTTGGGGTTTTAAGAAATCTGTTCGGCAAGTGTTGACGATTTTACGGTGATCTCTGACACTAAATATTTGGCGATCTCTGCTTGATTCGGACTCGGATTTGTTCTTATTGACCGAGATTGGGTCGACAACTATAAGATCTGACCTGGTACTCGTCGTCGAAGACTAGAACGTCATCCAGATCTACAAAGATAATTGAGGTGGGTTTGATTTTTCATCTGGAACGTTGTCCAAAATGTGATTTGGATTCCAATTCAGGTGATAATTAAGGTGGGTTTGAATTAGGATTTTGAAATTGGAGGTTTTTGATTTGTGGGTTTTGAAATTTGGGAAAGGGTGTGGCCTGTTTTGTGTTGGGCAGCTGGTGGTGGTGGTTAAGAGGGAGAAGAAGAGATGAGAGAATGTTTTAGTTTTTTGTTATATATATTAACATATTTTTTAAAGTAATTGGTAAAAAGACTAAGCTACCCTTGAGTGACCAGATTTAACAGAAAATATTAACTGGGTTACATTCAAAGGACATAACGTGCAAGATTTGAAAACATAAAGTACAAAACTCGTCAATTTTAAAGATAAAGGACACCGTCTGAAAATGAGTATAAAGATAAAGGACAAAATTTGCAATTCACTCAAGAGAAAATTAATCAAATAATTACCATCATGTCATTGTATTAGTATATCAAGATGATGAAAATCAACGGTCCATATAAGTTCACACAGTTCACACTCAACCTAGTGTTCACTCTAGAACCCTACCATATATATAGAAAAAGTGAATCGTACAATATACCTTAACGTACGATGCGTACGCGATGGCAAATCGCACGTTATGTTTCAAAAAAATGAAAATCGCATGTTACTGAAAAAATGAATTTCACATGTACAAAAAGACAGGTAAATCACATGTTTATAAAAAACTACAAATCGCATGTTTAAACAAAAACTACAAATCGCATGTGTACAAAAAAATGAAAGTCGCATGCTATAAACCAAATGTCGCATGTTGATACTAAATCGCGTACGCAGCGTACGTTAGGGCATTTTGTACGATAACCGGCATCTCTCTCTCTCTCTCTCTATATATATATATATATATGTCACACCCCCAAAATACCACATACGGAAACACCGCGGGACGTGTGACGTACCAGGATTCAGCCACCAATCACATTGAACTATAACAAGGTATTAAATAAAAGTTTCCATTTATTTCATAAAGTAATTTCAAATCACAACTTAAAACAAATACGTTCAGCAGAAGCATGATGTAAATAGTTATTCAAGAGTTCCAAAACAAATGTGCAAAACCAATGAACATGTATCCAAGAGCTACGACCCACGACCACTCCAGCACTCCTAGATAGCAAGTTCCATCCATGAATCTAACGACATGCAAGCATGCAGACAAGTGTTTCAGACGACGCTGGTGAGGTCAAAGTTTGTTAACATGTTTAGTTACCAGATATGAGTTTAAAACATTTCAGAGATTTGTTGTTGTTAATAACTCAATTACCGCAGATTGCTCCAGATTATTTGCCCTTCCCCAATGCTCTATCAAACATTGGTTAAGTGGTTAAGGTAATTAGTTCACGACCGTCCTCCCCGGTACGGTGTGAGGGTGCCAAACCTAATAGCGCTATCAACTAATAACCCCGTTGCCTACCCGGCAACCAATTCGGTATATGATGGGACTTAATGATAGATATGAGTGTATTAACCAACATCCCGAGTTTAACATTCCAGTCAAACCCAATAACCCAGTATTCCTCCGCGGAATACCTACCAGATGTCCCTCCCCAGGACGCATGCTAGAAAAAGAGCAGTGAACTCACCTTAGATTTGCTCGGTATAGTAAGTTACCCGTTCCAGTTAGTCAACCAACCCTACCGTGGTTACCAATAATATTAGTTTCATAATCAACCTAGTCACGTATGTCACACAGATTACATTCAGTCACAATGGTCACTGTTTCACATGTATCAAGTGCTCAGTTCTCATACAGGTCCTACATTCCATGTGCATGCCACATAATGTCACTTAGCTAACGAGTGTGCAAATCACATAATCAATTCGGATCCCTCGTTCCTAATCAACATTATTAACATGCAGCCAACAGAATCTTATAAACACATAGTCCATTACCAAATACATCGCTACTGTTTGACTGTTTTGTCTAACGGCGAAGGTTCCTTATCGACGAAGAATCCCCAGCGACGAAGAATACTAACGGCGAAGATTATTCTTCGTCGAGTGCATGGGTGACGAAGTGTCACCGAAAGTTCGCCAAGGCTGTCTGACGAAGAATCAATCCTTCGTCGAACCATCTTCTTCATCGAGGCAGTTCTTCATCGCTGTCTTCCCAGACAGTTATGTTTTTCCTTAATCTCAGCCGAAACCAATGTTCATAATTTTGACAGTTTCCCAACCAAATTAAATAACACTTTAATCATGATCAAGAACCCTAAATACGAACAATCATCAACTACTCAACAGTTAACACTTTTCATTAGCATACAGTTCTAATCAAACAACAATCATTGAAACACACAAGAATCCTCAACACTTCATCATAAAATCCTAACTATGTAATACGGCCGATGAACAATGGAACACTATGTATACAAGATCCTACATACTCATACAAAATCATCACAACACAAATCCATGTATCGGGTATAAATCCAATGAACAAGAACAGATACTAACCTTGAGACAAGATTAACCAGTGATGTTTTACGATTTGTTGGTGCATCTAGTGTCTATTAACTTCGTCTTAATCGAGTCTTATGTCTAGATAGGATAAACGAGCACACAACAGGATAGAAATTAGGATTTGTACATGTAAAAGTAGGTAATTCCGCTTGAAATGGTCATGCCATGTTCAAGCGAAATCAACACATGTAATTCCGCTTGAATGAGACATGCATGTTTCAAGCGGAATCACCAATACTATATATAGGTGTGTGCCGTTGTCATTTGGAGTGGAATTAGACCATATGTTCTGAGCCGAGGTGTTGTCCGTTTGTCATTTGAACTTGTAAAAGCTCAGGAAATCAGTAATAGAAAAAGATTAGAAAGAAACAAGCTGTGTTGACATCTTTTACATTGATTCCGCCTTTGTATTTGATGATGAACTACTCAGACTGACTATTTAGGGTCACACGACGATCCAACAAGTGGTATCAGAGCTCAGGACGAGGAGTTCATACCAATTCAGCTTGATTTTACCGGATTCTCACACTTCTACTCCTTCTTTTCTGATTTGAACGAAATTTAACGGTTGAAATGGCTTAAAACTCACACATATCAAGCGAAACATAGTGTTAACTAATCCTTGAAAGTTTTGGACCTTAATTCGAACAAAACCTGATAAAAACTTGTATTTCCGCTTGAAAAACTATTCGAATATGCTGACATCATCTTAATTCCGCTTGAACCTGCATGTGTGATTTCAAGCGAAATAAGCTATTTTGGTTGATTCCGCTTGAAATTGTTGTCTGATTCCGCTTGAAATCAGATTCCGCTTGAAAGTTCAAGCGAAATAAGTGATTTCGCTTCAAACTTGATTCCGCTTGAGTGCTATTTCGCTTGAAAGATATTTCCGTTTGAGAAGTCTTATTCCGCTTGAAAAGTAATCTAGCTTAAAAGCTGATTTCGCTTGAAGCTATTTCGCTTCAACTGATTCCGCTTGAAACTGGTTTTTCAAAATTTCAAAAATTTTCTAAGTGTTTGTTGATTGTTTCAGGTACGTGAAAGATAGATGATTTCATGAATCCGTTTTGTGATGTGTTTGCTTTTACCGGTGGTTCGAGAAATGGCACTTCATATAACACAAATGAAACTACACCAACACCGAGTGCAAAGAAAAGTCTTTCTGATGCATTAAGTGTTGAGAGTGCTTATGGGACGTACAACAAACCTCCAAAGTTGTTGGCGATAGAAGATTACAATAGGTGGGCTACAAGATTTGATGAGTGGCTTCAAGCCTTTGCATATTCAAGCTGGAAAAGTTTAAAGATTGGTTACGTTAAAGGAGATTGTTTTGGTGAAAGTCTGACAGATACTGATGAGATTGAAAGATATATTGCTGAACAAAAGTGCATCGCGTTGATTCATCAGTCTGTGAGAGATGATATAATTTCATTGATTGAATATGAAAATTCAAAAGATCTTTGGGAGAAACTGAGGGTAAAATGTGTAGGTAGTGCTGAGATAGTCAAAAACAAAAAGAAACTGTTAAGAAAAGAGTTTGATTTATTTGGTTGTTTAAAGAACGAGTCTGTTTCCAAGATGATTGAGAGATTCGGGCATCTGAAATTGGAGCTGGCAAGACACAAAATTGTATATACTCAAGAAGAGTTGGTTGACAAACTGTTCGACTCGCTGCCGAATGAACAAGATTGGCAGTACTTTGCATTAATGTTGAGGAATACAATCAAGTCTGAAGAGTTGACAGTGGATCTGCTTATCGAAAGACTAGAGAGTCACGAGTTGGAGATCAAGAAATCTAGTAAAGTCAACAACTCATCTTATCAGCAGAATGTAGAGTTGTACTACAAAGGAAATCTACCAAAGACTGGTTCTCCAAGAACAACATTTTCTGCAGAGAGTTCAAATAATGTGAATCAAGAAACTCCTCACAGTGGTTTTCATAGTGGATCTTCTTCAACAACTCCAAGCCAATCCGCATCAAAGAATCTGTTCCAATGTAACATTGCTGTGGATCTGAAGAACGCTCAAAATTTCAGTAAAGAATCAGCAAAACAACAGATGGTGTTCTTAGCATCGGTATTAGAATCGTACGAGAGCCTCGTGGCGGGCAAGATTGGAAACACCAACCTGACTAAAGAGGACTATGATCAAATAGATCCTGAAGAGATGGACCTGATCGATATCAGGTGGTGTATGGCCAGTGCAGTCCGGAGAGCACAACGATTCATGGAGATTACTGGGAGACATTCTATTGGTGGGCCGTCTACAAAACTTGGCTTTGATAAATCAAAAGTCACGTGTTTCAGGTGTAAACAAAAAGGACATTTCAAACGTGAATGTCGTAACGCTCCTGCTGATGATACTACAAATCCATTTCGCGAAGATTACTACAAAAGAGCAATCTACCATCAAAACAAATCTGAACCCCCCAGAATGAAGCAACTTGAAGATACCCCCAAAGAAAAATCAAAAGTTCTTGCTGTCATTCATGATGATGAGGGATACGATTGGAGTAATGTGCTACCAGAGGAAGATGCAGTAGGATACGCTTTCATAGCAGAATAGATTATTCCTTTCAAAGACACAAGAAATGAAGAACAAAAATACAAAAGCAGATAGCAGAGAGCATAATTCAAGATGATGAGATTATCTAAGGTGTTCAGTGAAGCCAGGAGAGCAAAGAGATGGGATGCTGATAGAGAATGTTACCTTGATCCTCAAGGAAACATTGCTATTGATACGAAAACTCTTAGTATTGAAGCGTTCATTGAGGAATTTGCTGAAGAAGAAGAAGCCTTACAGAGAGAATGGTGGGGAGGTGGAGAAGAGAAACAAAAAGAAAAAGAAAAAGAAAAAGAGAAAGAGAATGAGTCGCAGTCTAAGAAGATTGATGATGGGATTATTGATACTTCACAAGAATTCACCGCTGAAAACTTGGGAAAGATGGCTGACAAAGTGCTTGCTGCAAAGGAACTTGAGGTAGACTCTAAGTCTGAAACTGAGTCTAAAAGCAAGGTCAGTCCAAACATTTCAACAAGAGAGTCAGGTAAGAAAGTAAAAGGTGATAGTGACTGCAAAAGTTGCATGAAAACTGCACGTTTTGTAGTACACTCACTTATCTTAGTGATACAAAGGTTGAAGAACTGACAACAACAGTCAGAAAGGTTGAAGATCAGATTCTAGACCGTGATAAAACGCTAAAAGCTTCAAATGATCGTGCTAAAAATTTAACTGAGAAAATTGAAAATGATAAAATTGAAGTAGAAAGAATTAGGAAAGAGAATGAAAAGCTAATTCAAGAAAATCGTCAACTCTCAGAAAATTTTGATAAACTAAAATGAACGGTCAAAGATTCTGATGAAAGAAACGGTAAAACCAATAAAGAAAATGAGCATTTAACTGTAGTTCTTAGACACAAGGAAGAGCAAATCAACCAACAACTGGATGAGATTGCTAAATTGAAGCTTCAGTTTGAAGAAGCTAAGATTGAGAATGAGCGTATCAATCTGAAATTAACCAGTTACAACTCCGCAAGCTTTGTTTTACAACACGTTGTTCCTAAACCCATTGGGAAAAACAAAGCAGGCGAAGATGTTTACTCGGATGGAACTGGGGTTGGGTATCATCAGGTTCCACCGCCAGTGTTAAACAATTTTTCAAAGAAAAAGTCCGGGTTGGTTAATAATGAAGATGAAAATGAGATTAAACTTCCAGACACAATTGATGTTACATTCACTTCGTCATCCGATGAAGGAAGTGTCCAATCTGAAGTTGTTAAAAGTGTGGTTGAAAGTGTTTTGAAATCTGAAAGTGACACTACTGAGGATGATGAATGCTTTCTGGATAAATACATTCCAAAATCAAAATCCAAAAACAACTTAGGTGATGAACCGGGTCTTGTGATGTACAAGATGGCTGGATCTGATAAGTTGTATTCGGATTCTGATTTTCCACTGGAGAATGTTAATGTTGCTAAATTGACAAATGTATTCAAATTGGTTGAAATTGATCCGTCTGAGATTGAAGGTCTAAAATAGACGAAGAGGCAAATGAATTTTGAAAAAGATAAAGCTTATTACAAGAAACCTGTTGTTCCACCGCGTTTTTATAACAACAATCGAAACAGATGGTCGGGTGGTTATCAGGGTGGTAAGAATTATCAGAAAAGGAATGTTCAAAACAATAAGTTTGCTGAGAAAAAGGTGTTTGTGAACAGTTCAAGTTCACTTTCTGATGAAGAATCTGAGATTTTTTCAAAATCAAACAAAGAGTTCTTTGAGAAGAAAGCATCGCAGCCTCAGTCTGAAGGCACAAGTCGGGTTGTTGACACCCGAACATGCTTCAAATGCAATCAAGTTGGACATATTGCATGAAAGTGTACCAACTTGAAGCCTAAGACTGAAGTTGTGATGAATTCAAGAAAGAAAGATGTTGTGAAGGGAAAAGCTCCATTGGTTGTTGAGAAAAAGGTTTTGAAAAATGACAACATCAAGATCAAAACTGAACCTGTTAAGAATATGGTAACTAAAAATGACAAGTTTTACAAACGGGTTGCATCGTCTCAACAAACATGGAAGCCAAAAGTGGTTGAAAAGAAATCAAGTGTTCCAAAACCAAAGGTTTCAGAGTCAGAAAAACAATCGTCTTCTACCACTCCGGTAAAGATGGATGTTCCTTTGGATTATTATGAACAGTTGGAGAAACAATCTTCTACTCCACCAGAGAAGAAGAATGTTCAAAAGAAAAATCAACCAACTAGTCAACCTAAGAAATATGAGTTTCTCTTATACAAAAAGGTTGAGGTTGGATCAGAAGAAAGCTTGAAAATGACTGACAAAAATTTTCCGCCACTTTACATTGCAAAATCTCACATCAATGTCAAGTTACCCGAGTCAAAAGAGGCTTGGGTAGCATCAAAATCTCACTAAAATGTTTGTGATATGTGCAGGAGCTTCCAAGATCCGTTTCACGATGGATTATGGATAGTGGAGCTTCTCGGCACATGACAGGGAAGAAAGCCCTACTGTATGATGTTCGAGGGTTTAACGGAGGATATGTGGGATTCGCAGGCAATCAGGGTGGTCGAATAATCGGTGAAGGAACTTTATCCAATGGCATTGTAACGTTTGAAAGAGTGAATTACATCGCCGAGCTTGAAAACAATCTTCTAAGCATTTCGCAAATCTGTGATCGCATGTATACAACGCACTTTACAGACAAAGAATGTTTGATCTTGAAACCAGGATTTGTTGTTCCCGAAGAGTGGATTATCATGAGGGCACCTAGAGTGAATGATCTGTACGTGTTGGACATGAGTGTAGCTACTACAACCACCGGTCAAGCTCACTGTTTTGTGTCAAGAGCAACAGAAAAAGAATCAAAGTTATGGCATCGAAAGATGGGCCATATTCATCTCCGAAAAATGAATCACCTGGTGCATAACGACTTAGTTACTGGTGTTCATGTGAAAGGTTTTCATCTGGAAGGAGAGTATATTAGCTGTATCAAAGGCAAGCAAAAGAAGAAATCACATCCTAAAAAGAAAGTCAATTCAGTTTCGAGACCGTTAGAGAGACTCCATATGGATTTGTTTGGTCCAGTAAACGTCAAAAGTATTACCGGGGATCTCTACTGTCTAGTAGTAACTGATGATTATTCCAGATTTTCATGGGTTTCTTTTCTGAAGACAAAGGATGAGACTTTTGAAAGCTTGATGGCGTTGTTCAGAAAAATTGAAAACTTTTACCAAACCCGAATCAGAAGAATCAGGTGTGATAATGGTACTGAGTTCAAGAACAACAAGATGGAAGAGTATTGTGATGAGAGATGTATATTGCAAGAATTTAGTGCTCCTTACACTCCGCAGCAAAAAGGAGTAGCAGAACGAAAGAACAGGACACTAATCGAAACGGCTAGGACGATGCTTGCTGATTCAAAGCTACCAGTCAATTTTTGGGCAGAAGCAGTGTCAGCCGCTTGCTATACACTTAACCAGGTTCTCACTGTAAAGAAATTCAACAAGACATGTTTCGAGCTGATCAACAACCGCAAACCGAACCTGAAGTATTTAGAACCATTTGGGTCTCCCTGTACAGTTCTAGAGCCTTCTGGAAAGTTTGGTGCAAATAGCTTTGAAGGAATTTTCATGGGTTATGCTAGTCCATTGAAACGAGTCTTTGTTCCAAGCTTGAAGCAGATCATCGAAGCACAACATGTTGAGTGTCAGGGGTATACTATGCCGCCTCAGAATCCCGGTGACTCATGGCGTTTTAATTACGATAAATTGTGGGATTCGTTTGACATTGAAGAAGAATAGGATTTCTTTGACGATTTAGATATTTTGAGAGAGTATGAAGAAGAATAGCAGGAAAGATTCCCAGCAGAAACTTTCAGTCGTTAACGACAAGCTTCGAACGATAATGAAGCAGGTCCAAGCAATGCTGGTGAACATGATGATATTCAGGAATATCTTGACAATCAGACGACACTCAACGATAATCAAGAATCTGATGATAGACCAGTATTTGATCATGGTGATTCAGATTCTGAGGGGGAGCAAATCCAGATTTCAAGTCAAACAGTTCCAGTTGATGAACAAGGTGCAAATCAAAATGTTACAAATTTGGAAGGCGAGGTAGATGTTCCAGGCGAGGTGATGCCAAGAACTCTTTCATACCATCCAGAGGAGCTGATAATCGGAGAATTGCAGTCAGGCGTCCGCACTAGAAGACAACTTGATCAAGGGCTTACATGTTTTTATTCAAAAGTTGCTCCATTACAAACTGACTTTTCACTAAGTTGTTTTATTTCGCAGGTTGAACCAAGGACCTATAAAGAGGCGCTTACTGAAGATTCTTGGGTCAATGCGATGCAGGAGGAACTGAGCCAGTTTGAGAAGTTAGGTGTGTGGAAGTTAGTAGACTTGCCTGATGGTCAAAGGAAGATAAACACTAAGTGGGTGTTCAAGTGCAAGAGGAATGGTAGAGGAGTTGTTGTTCGTAACAAAGCTTGACTCGTAGTCCAGGGCTTTAGTCAGCAGGAGGGTATAGATTTCACTGAAGTGTATGCTCCGGTTGCTAGACTAGAAGCGATCAGAATCTTCATGGCATTTGCATCTTGGAAAAATTTCAAAGTATATCAGCTAGATGTGAAATCGGCATTTCTCTACGGGAAGGTAAAAGAGGAGGCATATGTCGGTCAGCCACCGGGTTTCACCGATCCAATCCACAAAGACAAGGTCTACTTGCTAGAAAAAGCGCTGTATGGTTTACACTAGGCCCCGAGAGCTTGGTATGAGACATTGTCTCAACACCTGCTAGCCAACAACTTCATCCGTGGAAAAGTGGATGCCACTCTCTTCACCAAAGAGGTCGACGGTCATCTTCTGATAGTTCAAATATATGTGGACGACATCATATTTGGGTCAACGAATGAGAATCTGTGCAAAGATTTTGAACAAGTTATGAAGCAAAAATTCGAAATGTCATCGATGGGTGAGATGAAATTCTTATTGGGACTTCAGGTTGATCAAATGCCCAAAGGAATTTTCATACATCAAACGAAGTACGTTCATGATATCTTGGAGAAATTCGGGATGTCAGGTTCTACTCCAGCTTCCACCCCATTAGCGACGAACCATGGGATAAACCCTGATCTCACCGGAGAGAAGGTAGATGAAACAATGTATCGTTCCATGATCGGATCGCTGATGTACTTGACAGCTTCAAGACCCGATATTATGTATCCAACCTGCCTCGCAGCGCGGTTTCAGTCTAATCCTAGAGCTTCGCATAAGGTGATTGTGAAAAGGATATTACGCTACCTGAAAGGAACTCCATCATTCGGGTTGTGGTATCCAAGAGAAGGCGATTTCATGCTCGAAGGATATTCTGATTCTGATTTCGGATGCTGCAAAGTTAACGCTAAATCAACAACAGCGGGGTGCCAGTTTTTCGGACCACGATTGGTTACCTGGAAATGCAAAAAGCAGACCTCTGTACCTTTATCCACTTGTGAAGCTGAATATGTTTCTGCGAGCAGTTGCTGTTCTCAGATCTTGTGGATCTAGCAACAGATGCGCGACTACGGTTTGCAATTTCTAAACACCCCTATCTTTGTTGATAATGAGGCAGCGATAAACATTACTAAAAATCCTGTTCATCACGCTAAAACGAAACACATAGAAATTCGTCATCACTTCATTCGCGATTGTTTCGAGAAGAAGTTGATACGAATTGAGAAAACCCACATTGATGAGCAAAAAGCTGATTTACATACCAAAGCATTTGATAAAACATGTTTTCAATATTTGCTAAAACTGAATGGTATGAAGCTTTTATCGGTGTTGGAGGAAATTCTTGGCGTTGATGAAGGAGACATTGTAGATGATGTTGAGAAGCAATCTGCAATGGTTTGTCGATTTTTTACCTGTTTTGGTATTTAGGGGGAGAGTATAGGGTAATATTTTCAGAAAAATACAAAAACAATAAAAAAATGACATAAATACAAAAACATGACATATTTTCAAAATCCAAAAACAATAGAAAATCAGAAAAGAGCTTGTGTAAAAAGGGAAAATGATAGTACATAGGCTTGACAGTTACAGTATGCTAAAGAAATGGATAGTTTAAAAAGTTTTAAACAGTCTTGCTGATGATGTGCCGATAGGTTTTTACACATTTAGTAGGTTTGTTCGGGATATAAACCTACTAGGTCTTTATACTCAGTGATATCTACTTGGATATATAGGTAACCCCTGAAATCTTGTTTGAAATATCCCTTTTTCTGAGATACTAGGTCTTTATACTCAGTGATATCTGGGGTATTATCCCGGGACTTCTGATTTTGCGGAAGCAATGGCCTAGTCCCCGGAGAATACTTTACCGCTTGCTTGAAATATAGCGCCGCCCTCAGCATAAAATGATGAGACAATAAAATTGCTAATCAATGCTGTTGTAAAAAAAAGATCCTCTAAAGGGGACCCATTAAAGTCGAACCGTCATCTCTCTGCTGAACGGAAGTTCTGACCTGAGCTCTCACGGTTTCGCAATTTAACCCCTTACAGATATCATCTGTGGTATACTCACCTGTAAGACTGAATATTGGGATCTGGATACGGGAATATATTCAAGAGGTGGGACACATGAATGAGTTTAAGTCTTAAAACATTAAATCTGTATCCTGGACAGATTGAAATCTGTGTGAGAACTAAAGTGGATCAGTATATCGACAATCTAAGTGAATTGTTTAATTCTGAGTATGAAATTAAAGCTTAACGGTACTTGTGACTTGTCGAATAGTTGATATGATTCCCTAACACGCTCACCAAAAATATGTTTGTAAATAGTTTGCGTTTACTGCATTTTATTTCTGTAATTCATTTCTAGTTTAGAAACTTTATTAAAAAATTCAAAAAGATTTTACATTTCTGCTTTATTTTTTACAAACCAAAGTGGAAAGCTGATCTTCAGATTTGAATTTGAAGCAGATGCAGGAAGTTTCTGAACTGGAGGATGAGTCATGAGCTTAACATGATAAGTTTGTGAAAGTTGAAAAGTTAAAACAAGTTCATTAATTTGAAACTTGTAAATTTCAGAAAATGTTTGAACTTATTTGTACAAATGTCAGTGTGATTTATCTCTGGTTAACCAAGGTCATTAAGTTGGACTTGGTAGACAAATTGAGTAATCAGGGTCATTAATTTGGACCTGAATACCTAAGTGGATTTCTAATTCTGACAAGATTATCAATTGAGGTTGAATGGTAAGTTAGGATTGAATCTGTTATTGTCATATATCTTATATTTAGGTAGAGATTGTGCAGGTAACATGTATAAGTTTGAGAAAGCAGCTAAGCTAAATCCCAGCCTACTGATAGGGGGAGTCTGAAGACTTAAAGTCAGATGCAGGTCTGGATCTACATTCAAGGGGGAGCTTGAAGGTTATTAAAGATTCAGAGTTTGTGATTCATGCTAGCTGTTGATAGAAGAGAAAGACTGAAGGAAGCTTTTACAATGACAAGACAATTTGGAAAAAGACAGAGACTAAAGACTCGACGCCGAAGACTTCGTCAACATCCAAGGGGGAGTCTGTTGGTGCATCTAGTGTCTGTTAACTTCGTCTTAATCGAGTCTTATGTCTAGATATGATAAACGAGCACACAACAGGATAGAAATTAGGATTTGTACATGTAAAAGTAGGCAATTCCGCTTGAAATGGTCATGCCATGTTCAAGAGAAATCAACACATGTAATTCCGCTTGAATGAGACATGCATGTTTCAAGCGAAATCACCAATGCTATATATAGGTATGTGTCGGTGTCATTTGGAGCGGAATTAGACCATATGTTCTGAGCTGAGGTGCTGTCCGTTTCTCATTTGAACTTGTAAAAGCTCAGGAAATTAGTAATAGAAAAAGATTAGAAAGAAACAAGCAGTGTTGACATCTTATACATTGATTCCGCCTTTGTATTTGATGATGAACTACTCAGACTGACTATTTAGGGTCACACGACGATCCAACACGATTAAAAAGCTTCGGAATGATAGATTAAGTCTGCTGTCAATCGTTTGAGAGAGGGGGAGAGCTAGGGTTTGCAATATGATAGATTTCGTGAATTATTTGCGTGTATATGTTCAAATAGGTGAACTGGGCCCTTACTGGGCTTTGAAATGACTTGGGCCGGCGAAGAATCATTCTTCGCCGTATGTGAGGGTGACGAATAATCCACCTTCTTCGAAGGTGGGATGCGACGAAGTTCTACTCTTTGTCAAGGGGTGAGAGTGACGAAGGATTCATCCTTCGTCGTTGAGGTTAAACATAAATATAACATTACCCTAAACACAAGTTTTCATGCAACACTCAAACGTAACAATACATTAACCATTCTAATAACATGCGCAAGATACAACATCATCAAATGAATTGTGGAACAAGTAATGCGTAAAAGAAAGGCCTCGAAATCTCAGGTTGTCACATCATCCCCAACTTGAAAGAAATTTCGTCCCAAAATTTGACAAGTAATCCAAAATGGCAAGATGTTAGATCGGGATGACTGTGGATTTTCCGCGGGTGTCTCATCATCCCCAACTTGAAAGGGAATTTCGTCCCGAAGTTGTAAAAGGATTAGATTGGTTAGTTGGGAATAGATGAGGATACTTGAGATTCATTTGATCTTCGCGTTCCCACATGAACTCCGTTCCACGTCTTGAGTTCCAACGAACTCTCACGATCGGAATTCGACTATGCTTACGGACCTTGAATTCCCGATCCATAATTTTGATGGTTCTTCGACAAACTGCAATTTGTCGTCGATTTTTAGCTCTTGAAACGATACTACAAGTGTTTCATCGGACAAACACTTCTTTAGTTGCGACACGTGGAAGACATCATGAACATTACCCAACTCAGCAGGTAACTCGAGCTTGTAGGCCACTTTACCGATCCATTCCAGAATTTTGAAAGGGCCTACATAACGAGGATTAAGCTTTCTACGCTTCCCAAAGCGCACCACAGCCTTCCAGGGTAAGACTTTCAACATAACACAATCGCCTACAGCGAACTCCAGGGGTTTCCTACGCTTGTCTGCGTAGCTTTTCTGATGGTCACGCACAGCTGCCATACGATTCCTGATCTGAGCAATCTTTTCTGAAGTTTCAATTACAAGTTCCGGACCTGTGATCTGGCTGTCACCCACCTCAGCCCAACAGAGAGGAGAACGGCATTTCCGTCCGTACAATGCTTCGAACGGAGCTGCCTGAATGCTGGAATGGTAACTATTGTTATAAGAAAACTCTATCAATGGCAAGTGTTTCAACCAACCCTTGCCGAAATCAATCACACACGCTCGCAGCATGTCTTCAAGTGTCTGGATGGTTCGTTCACATTGACCATCCATCTGTGGGTGATAAGCAGTACTCATGTCGAGACGTGAGCCGAACGATTTGTGCATCGACTGCCACAAATCGGAATGAAACGCGGGTCACGATCCGAGATAATAGAGGTTGGCACCCCGTGCCTAGAAACCACCTCCTTAAGATAAACAGCCGCTAGCTGCGAAAACTTATCCTTTTCCTTGATTGCCAGAAAGTGCGCTGACTTCGTGAGACAGTCAACGATCACCCAGATGGTATCGTTCCCCTTTTGAGTTCTAGGTAGCCCAGTGACAAAATCCATGGCAATCTGCTCCCATTTCTACATGGGTATTTCTGGTTGTTGAAGCAATCCAGACGGTTTCTGATATTCCACTTTAACTTTAGCACAAGTCAGACACTTACTCACATAAGCCGCGATGTGAGCCTTCATCTTCGGCCACTAGTACAAAACTTTGAGGTCCTGATACATCTTATCCGAACCCGGATGAACAGAGTATCGAGACTTGTGCGCTTCGTCCATCACAAGCTCTCGAAGATTACCAAACAAAGGGACCCATACACGTTCCATGAAATAGAGAATACCATCAGATCTCTCTACAAGTCGTTTTTCCATGCCCCGTAAGTACTCTGCTTCAATGTTTTGCTCTTTCAGCGCTTCGGTTTGTGCAGAACGGATCTGGTCAGGTAGGTTAGAATAGATGGTGAGCTGCAAGGCGCGGACACGCTTGGGTTTCGTTTCCTTTCGACTCAGGGCATCAGCTACAACGTTAGCCTTACCGAGATGATACTTGATTGCACAGTCATAGTCATTTAAGGGTTCTACCCAGCGACGCTGTCGCATATTTAATTCCTTCTGATCAAAGATATGCTGAAGGCTCTTGTGGTCGGTATAAATAGTGCATTTAGTACCGTACAAGTAATGCCTCCAGATTTTAAGCGCAAATACCATGGCCCCCAACTCCAATTCGTGAGTCGTGTAATTCTTCTCATGAACCTTCAACTGCCGAGAAGCGTAAGCTATCACCTTTTCGCGTTGCATTAGCACACAACCGAGACCTTGAATAGAAGCATCACATTATACCACAAAATCTTCGGTACCTTCAGGTAGAGCCAAGATTGGTGCACTGCAGAGTTTTTGCTTTAACAACTGGAAAGCATCTTCTTGTTTCGTTCCCCATGAGTATACCACGCCTTTCTGTGTTAGTGCGGTGAGAGGTTGAGCGATCTTCGAGAAGTCTTTAATAAATCTGCGATAATATCCAGCAAGACCAAGAAATTGTCGCACCTCCGAAGGATTCTTCGGTGCTGCCAAATTTCTGATAGCATCAATCTTTGCAGGATCTACGTGTATCCCCGATTCGTTCACAATGTGGCCAAGGAAGTGTACTTCTCGAATCCAGAAGTCACACTTAGAGAATTTCGCGTAAAGTTGCTCCTTCCTCAGAAGCTCCAAAATAAGGCGCAGGTGTCGCTCGTGATCCTCCTTGCTCTTTCAATAGATCAGAATGTCGTTGTAAGGACCTGCACAAAAATATCCTAAAACACCCCGTAAGTGAAAACCCGGACCCCTAAAACCCTAAATTTCATGAAAAATCAAGAAAATCAAGTTTTATTAGTCGGTCGCGGGCCGCGTAAGAGTTAAGCAAGGCTTACGCGGGGCGCGACAGCCTTGCAACTCTCTGCATAAGCTTTAGGGCCACGTATTAGACACATGGCAGACCTACACCATGACTCAGCAAAACCGTTGCCGCCTTTGGGGCTCTCGCGGGCCACGACGGCCAGAGCCGTAGCTCTCGCGGGGTGCGACAGACTGCAGGATCAGCTATATGAGGAGCAGAGAATGACATTTCAAGTTGTTCAATTCTTTTCTTTCTCTATAAACGTATAATGCTATAATACTCAGGTATTATACTCTAAAACCCCAAAACTCTGCTCGTTATCAGGGTAATAACTCTAATCACTGACACGGTACTGTATCCGATCGATTAAAACCAATCCAATGGATGTTTAAGTGCTGCCAATATCTGGCTATACTTTGTCATTCGTTGGGAGGGTTTCGATCTCGTGATTATCGTTAAAGTTGAAATGAATTAATACACTAATACGAGTTCCATTGTATCTAGAAAATAGAATTCGTAACCAGGGAGCTGCTAGACTAGAATACTTAGAGATTAAGAAAACTTAATGGTTAAGTAAAACTTAGCAGTTAAGAAACCTTAATAAATAAGTAAACTTAACAGCTAAGTAAGATTAATTAATCAGTTAAGTAAGATTAATTAAGCTAAGTAAGATTAATTAATCAGTTAAGTAAGATTAATTAATCAGTTAAGTGAGATTAATTAACTAAGTAAATTAAACACCTAAATAGATATACATGAAAGTAGATATATATGAGGAAGGTGCCAGGAAGGTGTAAGAGGATATATATATGTGGGTAGGAAGCTTCCTAGAAAATGTATAGGTAACTTCCTAGAAAAGTATATGTAATTTCCTAGAAAGTATATAGGAAACTTCCTAGAAATTTCATGTTTCTTACCTATAAATAGGAAACTTAGGATTCATTTTTCCTTGCTCATTTCTTTTCTTCTTCTCTCTATACGTTGGTGTTCTAACCAATAATCACCGATGCGATATTCTGTCCGATCGATTCGGAAACCAACGGACGAATGCCAAAGTGATGTCTAAATAAGACCATACTTTGTGAATTTTGTTAAGGTCCTGATCTCGTGACCATCGTTAGGTTTGATTTGGTTTAACACTAATACGTATTCCACTCTGTTAAACTAAATGTTTAACTATCAGAAAACTCCAAACTATACACTTACAATCAAACAAGATATTTAATCATCAGAAGATTCAGAACTATAAAGTAAAGGCTTAGTTATCAGAAGGTGTAGAATCAAGAAGCTTGTTAAATCAAGACTGCATGCTTATAATGTGAGTCATTCTCGTTTTACCAAATCGTTTCCAAAACTCTATTTATTTTCAAAGTTATAATTACAGGGATTAAGTCTTTGTAATCTTCAATTACAGCCGGTATGTGGGGTTTTGTATACAATACTTGATAACCGTCACCATTGGACAACGGGTTAGCCAATGGGTGATATGACCATAGTCACAGATACGGTCGAGTGACGAATACCGTTGGGTAATTGGTTGATATATAAACATTGTAATCGCTCTTAATACTGTGAATTATAACAAATGTGTTTTTGTACAAAATGAATGAACTCACCAGTATTTCCTGCTGACCAAATGTTTTTAAAACGCGTTTCAGGTGATTATAGTAGATTGGAATAAGAGTGATGATACGGCACCAAAGGGCTTAAAGAAGTGGCTTATATTATCAATTAAATTAAATTAAGAAAACATTGTTTCATACATTCAGGTTTATCCCATATTAAAGCTACCTTTGTAAAACATGGGTTTATTCCCATCTGTTTAATAAATAAAATCCGGTGTTTCTAAACTCTGGTATTTTCCTAACTCATGATCCTAACGAAATTTTCCGCTGCCATATTTTCAAAATAACCACCGGTACCACTTGACTGCTCGCGGCTCCCGTCCAGGGTGTAGTCGGGGGTCGTGACAGAGGTGGTATCAGAGCCACTGGTTTAAGCAATTAGGTGTTGTAATAATACCTAAGCTTAAACGAAAGAGTTAGGAAATTCTTATTTGGTAGCAACAAGGATAGTATTTAGACTTGAACTTATAAAAGATACTTTACTATTAGCTTCGAGATAAGCTTGCATAAATAAAGTGTGATGGGTATTGGTATGCCGCGAGGATGATGACTAGAACGTCGCAAGTACGGTAAATAAGCAATAACACTTGGCCACTATTATTTCTTATTAATTGGTACTATTTGGTTCTGGAATATGATCCGTTACGTGAATACTAATTTCCTTGTTCTTTGATGAAAGCCCTAAATAAAAGATTCATTTTTAAATCATGAATTGAGAAGATTTTATGGGAAATACAAATTACCTCTCCGGCGAGAACCGGGTAAGATGGGGTATATGATATGTCAAACAAGTGACAGAATTCCCTAAATAGTATCATGACCTGATATCTGAAATATGAAAACTGTTAAATACATGGACCTTATGAATGGTATGTATATTACAGTATGTGAAATATATAATTATATAGATATGTATATCTATAAGGAAATCAAAAAGCCATAAGGATTGACAATTTAGAATGAATCACAACATATGTGTCAATGATAAATTTTAGATTTTCTTTATCAGGAATCTCTTATATACATCTATAATTCCGATATAAAAAACTGTTTCATTTGATCATCCGTCTCGTAACTCGTGCAACAAGATAACCGATGTAAACCCTTTATATTGGGACGCCATCGAAAGTATAAGAATTCCCTTTGCATTACCTTATTAATGCAGTAGGAAACTTGTAAATAAAAATCGTGCTAGGCACAAAACGTCTAAAAACTTACGCTAATAAGAGTAATTCTACTTTCTTTAAGAACTCTTGCAAAGATAAAAGTAACCACGACTAGATGCACTTACAAAAACTCTCTTCACCTATAATCCTACTAAGAGTACCAGTAATAAAGAAGCTGTTACGAAATACATGAGCTGCAAAGGACTAAAGTTGTACAAACCATTAGTATATATGTTAAGAAGAATGAAGTAATGTATGCTTCAAAATTTAGACATTTAGATAGTGAGACCCTATCTTCAAAACACATGATCACGACGTATGCCATGAAATGGAAAGAACTGACAGAAAGGAAATCCTGTCTGCTTCATAAAAAGGAATAAAATGGCAGCAATAATTCCTGAGGTGGTTGCTGACTTAGGTTTAGAATCGCAAGCCAACCGGAGAAGTGACCACAAGGAGACAAGACAAACCAGCCGACAAAGTTCGTCTCTGTGATGAAAGCTGCGAGTTATGCATGAAAGTAAGACATAGCGTATATGGTCTTGGAGTTCATTAACACTAGAGGCATGGAACTGAAAGAAATTCCGACCGACGTTTTCCTAGAGGATCTACCTGGACTATCACCCGATCGTGAGGAGAAACTCAGAATTCATCTAAGACTAGGAACAACACCGATTGTTATATCACAAAGTTAAGACTAATGTAATAGTCGATGCTTTAAGTCATAAGTTTCATAAGAAGCCGAAACAAGTACGTGCTCTTAGATTAAATTACGGATAGATTTAATGAAACAATTAAAAAGTACCCAAGAAACAACAATCAAGGATGATGCTGAAAGATTTAAAAAGGGATAATGAAGGAATCAGAAAAAGGAACTAATGGAAATTGGAGATTTCCATAAAGAATTCAGGGTACCTATTCATAAAAACCTACAAGAAAGAATTCTTGAAGAAGCTCATAGAACTAAGTACTTGATGCATCATGTAAGTAATATGAGGTATCAATGTTTGAATAAGAATTACTGATAAATAGGAATGAAAAAGGATGTAGCAAGTTATGTCTCTAAGTATTTAATCGATTAGCAAGTTAAAGCTGAACATTAGAACCCTTTAGGTTTACCTCAACGATAAATATATCAGTATGGAAATGAGATTGATAACAATGGATATTGTTACCAAAATTACCCAAAACAAGAAATGACACAATCTGGGTGATTGAGGATCGACTAAACAAGTCTGCTCAATCCCTACCAATGAAGGAAACCCTTTAGTATAAAACGCTTAGTTAAGTGGTGTGGGGACGAAATAGTCTCATTACGTAGAATCCCATTATCTATTGTATTAAATCGAGATAGTCATTTCACTTCTGGAAAAGTTTTCAAAAAGCCTTTGAAACCCTACATATTTTGAGCAGGATAAAGGAACACTACAAAACATAGAAAGATATGCTAAGTACATGTGTGATAAATATTGGTGAAAGTAGGACTATTACTTATCACTCATAAGATTCTCCAATAGTCAGCCTACAAGTATTAGTGTTACTCATTTAAAGCACTTCACGGATGAAGATACCCTCTAATAGTTGAGCAAACTATTAGAATTTCAATTCAAAATAAGAAAGGATACTACTAAAAGTTTCTCCAGGAATAATTCGATGCGGCAAGAAAGAAAAGTAAGTCTAAAAATTGTTGAACCAATTGAAATCATTAAGCAAATTGGATGAGTAGCTTATCAGCAAGAGTTACCAGAAGAAATGACAGGAATACATGATGTGTTTCATGTATGCAACTTAAGAAACGCCTAGCTGATAAATCTTTACTTATACCTCTTCAAGATATAGAGGTAAAATAAAAAGTCCATTAAAAGATCTTACAGATCAAAGATAAGAATCTCAAAGAATGAAAAATGGTTCTGGTCAAAGTAAAGTGGAATTCAAAGCAAGGACCTGAGTACACATGGGAACTAGAATCGAAAATGAAGCGAAAATATCCTTACTTGTTCCAGTAAATCTCGAGGACGAGATTTTAAATAAGGTGGGGAGAATGTAAGGACCTGCACGAAAATATCCTAAAACACCCCGTAAGTGAAAACCCGGACCCCTAAAACCCTAAATTTCATGAAAAATCAAGAAAAACAAGTTTTATTAGTCGGTCGCGAGCCGCGTAAGAGTTAAGCAAGGCTTACGCGGGGCGCGACAGCCTTGCAACTCTCCGGATAAGCTTTAGGGCCACGTGTCAGACACGTGGCAGACCTACACCATGACTCAGCAAAACCGTTGCCGCCTTTGGGGCTCTCGCGGGCCGCGACGGCCAGAGCCGTAGCTCTCGCGGGGAGCGACGGACTGCAGGATCAGTCATATAAGGAGCAAAGAATGGCATTTCAAGTTGTTCAATTCTTTTCTTTCTCTATAAACGTATAATGCTATAATACTCAGGTATTATACTCTAAAACCCCGAAACTCTGCTTGTTATCAGGGTAATAACTCTAATCACTGACACGGTACTGTATCCGATCGATTAAAACCATTCCAATGGATGTTTAAGTGATGCCAATATCTGGCTATACTTTGTCATTCATTCGGAGGGTTTCGATCTCGTGATTATCGTTAAAGTTGAAATGAGTTAATACACTAATACGAGTTCCATTGTATCTAGAAAATAGAATTCGTAACCAAGGAGCTGCTAGACTAGAATACTTAGCGATTAAGAAAACTTAATGGTTAAGTAAAACTTAGCAGTTAAGAAACCTTAATAGATAAGTAAAACTTAACAGCTAAGTAAGATTAATTAATCAGTTAAGTTAGATTAATTAAGCTAAGTAAGATTAATTAATCAGTTAAGTAAGATTAATTAAGCTAAGTGAGATTAATTAATCAGATAAGTGAGATTAATTAACTAAGTAAATTAAACACCTAAATAGATATACATGAAGGGGAAGATTCATTTGAGAAGAAAATTCAATTGAGAAGAAAAAGAACAAATGGTATAATTGTAAAACATTAAATACATTTTCATTTATCTCATTTATTATCATCTTTGACTAATTAATTAGTCATAAAAACTATCATCCTTCACACTAATGTTTTTTGGCTACACACATCAAAAGTTACTTTACACCTTTCGAAAATTTACCCTACACATGTTGAAATTTATCTTACACAGCCCGTAATTTATCATATACACATTGTAATTTATCCTACACTCTAAATTATTTTATTTTATTTTTTTTGAAAAAACATATATTTTGAAGATAAGTTACAAATTTTAATGTAGTTAGCTATTAAAGAGGAATACTACTAATTAACGATCTTTGTAGGTTTACCATATTACCCTTATAGTAACATTAAATACTTATACTAAATGAAGTAAAATGAAGCATTCTTATTGGTTGAAATTTCTTCTTGTTTCTTCTTCCAAAATATTTCTTCTCATTTGAACTCTCCACTATACATGAAAATAGATATATATGAGGAAGGTGCAAGGAAGGGGTAAGAGGATATATATATGTGGGTAGGAAGCTTCCTAGAAAATGTATAGGTAACTTCCTAGAAAAGTATATGTAATTTCCTAGAAAGTATATAGGAAACTTCCTAGAAATTTCATGTTTCTTACCTATAAATAGGAAACTTAGGATTCATTTTTCCTTGCTCATTTCTTTTCTTCTTCTCTCTATACGTTGGTGTTCTAACCAATAATCACCGATGCGATATTCTGTCCGATCGATTCGGAAACCAACGGACGAATGCCAAAGTGCTGTCTAAATAAGACTATACTTTGTGAATTTCGTTAAGGTCCTGATCTCGTGACCATCATTAGGTTTGATTTGATTTGGTTTAACACTAATACGTATTCCACTCTGTTAAACTAAATGTTTAACTATCAGAAAACTCCAAACTATACACTTACAATCAAACAAGATATTTAATCATCAGAAGATTCAGAACTATAAAGTAAAGGCTTAGTTATCAGAAGGTGTAGAATCAAGAAGCTTGTTAAATCAAGACTGCATGCTTATAATGTGAGTCATTCTCTTTTTACCAAATCGTTTCCAAAACTCTATTTATTTTCAAAGTTATAATTACAGGGATTAAGTCTTTGTAATCTTCAATTACAGCCGGTATGTGGGGTTTTGTATACAATACTTGATAACCGTCACCATTGGACAACGGGTTAGCCAATGGGTGATATGACCATAGTCACAGATACGGTCGAGTGACGAATACCGTTGGGTAATTGGTTGATATATAAACATTGTAATCGCTCTTAATACTGTGAATTATAACAAATGTGTTTTTGTACAAAATGAATGAACTCACCAGTATTTCCTGCTGACCAAATGTTTTTAAAACGCGTTTCAGGTGATTATAGTAGATTGGAATAAGAGTGATGATACGGCACCAAAGGGCTTAAAGAAGTGGCTTATTTTATCAATTAAATTAAGAAAACATTGTTTCATACATTCAGGTTTATCCCATATTAAAGCTACCTTTGTAAAACATGGGTTTATTCTCATCTGTTTAATAAATAAAATCCGGTGTTTCTAAACTCTGGTATTTTCCTAACTCACGGTCCTGGCGAAATTTTCCGCTGCCATATTTTCAAAATAACCACCGGTACCACTTGACTGCTCGCGGCTCCCGTCCAGGGTGAGGTTGGGGGTCGTGACAGTCGTCGATAAACACGATGACGAAATCGTCGAGATACGGTTTGCACACACGGTTCATGAGGTCCATGAAAACCGCCGGTGCGTTAGTCAATCTGAATGGCATAACCAAAAACTCATAATGGCCATACCGCGTTTGAAATGCTGTTTTTGGAACATCTTCCTCTCGGACTCCCATCTGATGATAGCCCGATCTTAAATCGATTTTCGAGTAAAAACTTGACCCTTGCAACTGGTCAAACAAGTCGTCGATACGTGGTAAAGGATAGCGGTTCTTGACGGTCACCTTGTTGAGTCCTCGATAATCAATACACATACGAAAGGACCCGTCTTTCTTCTTCACAAACAAGACTGGGGCTCCCCAAGGCGAAGAACTGGGTCGGATAAAACCTCTATCCAACAGTTCTTGAAGTTGATTAGATAGTTCTTGCAACTCCCCAGGTGCAAGACGATAAGGAGCTCGAGCAATTGGGGCCGCTCCTGGTGTAAGATCAATCTGAAATTCCACTTGACGGTGAGGAGGTAAACCAGGAAGTTCCTTAAGAAACAAATCGGAAAACTCACGAACAACTGGCAGGTCTTCGATCTTTCTTTCTCCAAGCTGAGTATCGGTAACTAGTGCTAAAATAGCAGGATACCCCTTTCGTAGACTCTTCTGGCCTTTCATAGCTGAGATAATACCAACCATTGCACCACTACGATGGCCTTGAACCGATAGAGATTCTCCACTGGGGAGAGGAATACGTACGATTTTCTCTTTACAAAGGATGTCAGCACGGTGCTTGGACAACCAGTCCATACCAACCACTACGTCAAAACTACTGAGGGTAACAGGAAGGAGGTCAATGTCAAACACTTGACCCACAAGATCAAGTTTGCATCCCATAAAAACGTGTGAGGCTTCAATCGTGTAAGACCCTAATTCGTTCATGACAAAAGTCGCAGCGGAAAACACGAACCATAAAATTTCTTTCATTATAAATACCTCAACTCATTTAAAATTTAACTTTTACATAGTTCTTTATCATAAATCCGCATTTCCTCTTATTTACTAATTAAGAACATAGCTTATGTCTAATACAATATACACATCAACGTTCCCGTACAATCTCTCAATTGACTCGATCTTCGATCTCTATTCCTTAGTAATCCTCATGGCTTGTACTACCTGCGCTCACCACATAAAATTCATGACGTTAGTACGTATCATAAACATATAAGATTTGTTCACGTTTACTTTTCATTTAATTAACTCTTTACATCCCGGCTTTCCCTCTGATCATACGATCCGTAGTGAGACTTCCTTGGTATTCCTGCGTTACACTTCATCACCAGGCATGCTGTCATTATCGTTAGTACTCAATTTCATTGAATGCATGCATACATACTTTCATACAAACTTATACATACACTTACGATCACACATAGCAACTTACATACCTACGTACCTACATACATACGTACGTACCTACGTACGTGCATACCTGAATACATCCATTCATACATACATACATACTTACATACATACATACATACCTACATGCATACATACATACATACATACTTACATACATACATACCTACATACATACCTACATACATACATACATACATACATACATACACACTTGTTACATGCCTTCTCACAACTTACATACGTGCATACCTTCGTACATACTCACTTGCGTACATATACATACTATCTACATACACCCCTACATACATAACTACATTTATATTTTCAATCACCCATTGCAATATACCCGACTCATACTTGTCTACTCATATACGTCTTCATATATCCTTATGTACTTGCTTGCACACTAATAATCTTACATACATTCGCGCATACATGCTTACATACACTTCTACATACGTGTATAGAGATATACAACATCCATACATACCTATCCACACGTGCGCTTACCCTAATGGTCACAAAACATGAGTTAAATTAGTCATACGCAACTTAAAACGCGTTTAAACGAGTTCCCAAGCCAAAACGGAGCAAACGAGCAACTTTCGCCAACCAGGGGGGGCTCGCGTGACGCCAAGGGCCTTGGCGTCACGCTAGGCCCCTGATTTCACAGAACATGTGCAGCACAATGCTGCACATTCCCAGCACGATCCCATTTTACGGAAACGAGCATAACTCTCTCGTTTTTGATCCGTTTTACCCGATTCTTTTTCCTACACGTCCGTAATTTAATTCTCCATCCAATGGAACTAAAATCCAACATCCGACTTAATATAATTTCAGACTTTTAACTCTTCGGCTTATTACCCTTTTACCAAATTTCGACCCGTTCATGCATACATCAACATAACTTGTTCGTTTTACCATAACCTCTTATAAACATAATAATATCAGTGACGTCTATCATAAATTACTAAATTCTTGGATGTCTTGCATCCTCTTAACACCTTATCGTTCATATGCTTATTTTTGACCCGTTAAGGGTATTCGCGCATTAATTGGTCTACGACTAACCAAAACATAACCCCCACTTCCATACTTGTCCAAAGCATTACACTAAACGAATAACTTGTTTCTAAGCTACTTTTAAGATCGTTTGCCCCAAAATACCCATCAAGGGCATTTTGGTCAACCTTAATCCCATCATTTACGACGAAGGACTTTAACACATTTTTGACCTCAAACATCATGTTTAATTAATTAAAACACCTTATTACTTAATCGAACTAAGAAGTGATTATGGAAATCACTTACCTTATGTGTCCGTGTTCGTATCCGATTCCTCGCCTTTTCTTGACCCGCTATCATTTCATGCTTGCGTCCGTCTTGACATGACTCCTATACTCTCTTTTCATCAAGATCACGCTCCTATTAGCCTATGCATTTGTACATGTTAACAATCATATCAATCGCATATTTCACCCTTAACTTTCATTAGTCATTTCTAACATACATAACTCATATGATTATATTCATATCCGCTTAAACTCATGTAATTCATCATATAATCACAAACAACGCATATTGACATAACATGTACCATACGAATTCCTATAATCCTGCATTTACGACCACGTGTCAATTCATGTTTCTTATGCTTAGTTGACTTTTGAAAGTCAACTATATACCATATTTAACCATCGACTTATCATTATATACTCGTAACATCATATTCGATTATACGGATGACACTATATACATTTCATCATACACTTGATGCGAGTACTACCTTTTAAGCATAACGTACAACTATTTCATGCTCAAATCTTCTAAACTCATACATAACCCATCAAAACCTACTACTAATCATCATGTATCATTCCCAAACAAACATCAAACATATCATCATCACATTTCTCCTAATTCATCTAACAAGTATTCATCATAACCACATAATACATCAATCTTTCAACAAGACTCGAACATGGGAGTGATTCTAGTCATCATCTTCACCCTAACTAACGGGTTTCACCTCTAATAATCAAATTAACGCAAACCCTACATAACCCATGTTCTATACGAGGATTCTAACCCTTGTACATGATCAATTTCATATTAACTCACGGATTAGAACATAACCCACTTCACCCATGATCACCAATCTCAAATTTAAGACATACCTTATGATCCCCTCGTGAAGGTGATCACTAATTCATGCTCGGTTGTGAATTTGGGCCTTGATTCATTCTTCAATTTGAAGCTTTTGATGATCTAGGGTTTGGGGCTCTTGAGAGCCCCTGATCGATCTATCCAGAACACACACGAAAATGTGTGTGTGTGTGTGATCTTCTTCTTTTAATAACCCAACTTTCATTAGTTCCACTTTAGCCCCTCGGGTTTTGCCTTTAAAACATAACTGACACTACCTTCATCATTTAATACTTTTGACCGTACTCTTAACTAGGTTAAATAGCCTAGTTATTTATTTCCTGACGTGTCACATAAGAACATACGACAAATATTAACATTCAGATTTTTTTTTGGGGCGTTACAAGTCTACCACCCTTAAACGAGGTTTCGTCCCCGAAACCTTTCTCACTTTCATTGAACACACATTATCTTTTCTTCCAGTCCATCCAGACGACCACTAGCCCATCCTAATGAGAATCTTATAGCTCCAAGAACCCGTTCCGGAGTTCTTATTAGTATCGCTTTCACTAGTAGCGCTAATTTCCTAACAACCTTCATGGCTAGTGGTTTATTCCTCGTTCAAATATTCCTTCGTCATATGCAGTATATCATTTGGTTTACTTTAATAATTCCAACATTTCATTATTAACATTCTTTCTGTTTATTTGCACATTCATATCGTTTTTGTCGACTAAACGACCTTACCTTGAATTTGAAATCTATAGATACCCATATATGATTAACTTTAACCTTAACCTTATCCTACTTTTTCTACAGTTTCGTATACCTTGCATACCTTTATATTATCCTTAAATCATTTCGTTCCTTTCACATTACTATTGCTTTCACTTCATGCATTACTTAATTCACGTGTATAAATAGTTCATATCTCTCCAATCATGAGTTAAACATTTTACTAACCTCTTTTTCATTTCCCAAACCACGATCCGCAACCCAGATCGATCATCTTTTCCTCAAGTACTAGCCGCACAGGCCAGGTTTCATTCATCCGTGTAATGAGCTTTCGCTCATGCACATCCTTTCATCAATACAATTGGTTTCATCACATCAATAGTTCTACATTATCATCAACATCATCGGCGGTTAGCATATGTCATTTAAACATTCATTAAACTAGGTGATTACTCACCTATAACTCTTCTACAATTTCCTACGTACCTACTATAACGTACCACACATTCTATCTCTTACATGCAATCCTTTCATTCTATTAATCATTTCGCCGACGGAAGTACACAATCGTACTCCCTTCCATTCATACTTACTTACAAAGACCTTATTACATCGTTTCAATATTTCTTACTAAGCTTACCCTTTCCGCCCATACTCAAGTTATTGTCCGAGTCACAGCCCGTCATCATTCTGACTTCTAAGAGTCAATTACTAACACATCTAACACGTAACTTATACAAAACTTCGTCTATTATACTATCACCTTTTACTTTATACTTATTTCTATGACCCGTTCGACTCAATCATGGTCAAACTGTCGACATCTTCTTAGGCGGATTAATTTCATCTTTTTATACTTTTGAATCCGTCTCACGGATTCAGACACATCATTCATGCTTTTTCATTCATTGAATCCGCCTTACGGATTCAAACATTACATTCATGCCCTTCATTACTTCTGCGTTTTAAATCCTTCTCGCGGATTCATACATATTATCCATGCCTTTCATCCTTGAATCCGTCTCACGGACTCAATCATATCATTCATGCCTTTCATCCTTGAATCCGTCTCACGGACTCAATCATATCATTCATGCCTTTCATCCTCGAATCCGTCTCACGGATTCAAACATATCATTCATACCTTGTTGATCCGCACTTAGTCACGGATTCAACATTCTTCATTCTTATCAGGCATGTTTTTCATTCTTACATAGTACTCTCAATTTCCCGAGAGTCTTACTTCCCATTTCACCCACACGCCCGCCCGCTACCCAACTCTACCGGACATACCTGTAGCAATTATCATGACCTCACGAACGTCATACGTTTCTCGTGTACTGGCCAGGTACACAATCCACATAGTAGTTTCGTGCCTTCATGTAATTGTCACCTTATGTCCGTAGACTTAGGTTTCGGCGCGTGTATCACTTTCAGTACTTCATTACTATACTATCATTATCCTTCATTTAACATTTTCCTTCTCTTAATGAATTTTACTGTTACACATACTCACATATCGAATTTACGTACCTGAGCTCATTTGCCTATTTGTCCTATTACCTCTTTGCCTGCCTTAGTATTCATCCTAGACTGCATTCACGGATCATCCTCTTCAAACACTTATGCTTACCTTGCACATACAAAACCATCAGTTTCTTTATACGTATACATAAGTACATACTTACATTAGCTTCTACCTTTGGATCTTGATCGAGTCTTAGATTGTACGGGTTTCTTATCTCAAGAGCACACAAGTTTGAGTTCAAGTACTTACCCTCTCGTACTTGATTCCCTCAAACCAGGGCTCTGATACCAACTTGTAAGACCCTAATTCGTTCATGACAAAAGTCGCAGCGGAAAACACGAACCATAAAATTTCTTTCATTATAAATACCTCAACTCATTTAAAATTTAACTTTAACATAGTTCTTTATCATAAATCCGTCATCCTCTTATTTACTAATTAAGAACATAGCTTATGTCTAATACAATATACACATCAACGTTCCCGTACAATCTCTCAATTGACTCGATCTTCGATCTCTATTCCTTAGTAATCCTCATGGCTTGTACTACCTGCGCTCACCACATAAAATTCATAACGTTAGTACGTATCATAAACATATAAGATTTGTTCACGTTTACTTTTCATTTCATTAACTCTTTACATCCCGGCTTTCCCTCTGATCATACGATCCGTAGTGAGACTTCCTTGGTATTCTTGCGTTACACTTCATCACCAGGCACGCTGTCATTATCGTTAGTACTCAATTTCATTGAATGCATGCGTACATACTTTCATACAAACTTATACATACACTTACGATCACACATAGCAACTTACATACCTACGTACCTACATACATACGTACGTACCTACGTACGTGCAAACCTAAATACATCCATTCATACATACATACATACTTACATACATACATACATACCTACATGCATACATACATACTTACATACATACATACATACATACATACATACATACATACATACCTACATACATACATACACACACACTTGTTACATGCCTTCTCACAACTTACATACGTGCATACCTTCGTACATACTCACTTGCGTACATATACATACTATCTACATACAACCCTACATACATAACTACATTTATATTTTCAATCACCCATTGTAATATACCTGACTCATACTTGTCTACTCATATACGTCTTCATATATCCTTATGTACTTGCTTGCACACTAATAATCTTACATACATTCGCGCATACATGCTTACATACACTTCTACATACGTGTATAGAGATATACAACATCCATACATACCTATCCACACGTGCGCTTACCCTAATGGTCACAAAACATGAGTTAAATTAGTCATACGCAACTTAAAATGCGTTTAAACAAGTTCCCAAGCCAAAACGGAGCAAACGAGCAACTTTCGCCAACCAGGGGGGGTTCGCGTGACGCCAAGGGCCTTGGCGTCACGCTAGGCCCCTGATTTCATAGAACATGTGCAGCACAATGCTGCACATTCCCAGCACGATCCCATTTTACGGAAACGAGCATAACTCTCTCGTTTTTGATCCGTTTTACCCGATTCTTTTTCCTACACGTCCGTAATTTAATTCTCCATCTAATGGAACTAAAATCCAACATCCGACTTAATATAATTTCAGACTTTTAACTCTTCGGCTTATTACCCTTTTACCAAATTTCGACCCGTTCATGCATACATCAACATAACTTGTTCGTTTTACCATAACCTCTTATAAACATAATAATATCAGTGACGTCTATCATAAATTACTAAATTCTTGGATGTCTTGCATCCTCTTAACACCTTATCGTTCATATGCTTATTTTTTACCCGTTAAGGGTATTCGCGCATTAATTGGTCTACGACTAACCAAAACATAACCCCCACTTCCATACTTGTCCAAAGCATTACACTAAACGAATAACTTGTTTCTAAGCTACTTTTAAGATCGTTTGCCCCAAAATACCCATCAAGGGCATTTTGGTCAACCTTAATCCCATCATTTACGAATTCCTATAATCCTGCCTTTACGACCACGTGTCAATTCATGTTTCTTATGCTTAGTTGACTTTTGAAAGTCAACTATATACCATATTTAACCATCGACTTATCATCATATACTCATAACATCATATTCGATTATACGGATGACACTATATACATTTCATCATACACTTGATGCGAGTACTACCTTTTAAGCATAACGTACAACTATTTCATGCTCAAATCTTCTAAACTCATACATAACCCATCAAAACCTACTACTAATCATCATGTATCATTCCCAAACAAACATCAAACATATCATCATCACATTTCTCCTAATTCATCTAACAAGTATTCATCATAACCACATAATACATCAATCTTTCAACAAGACTCGAACATGGGAGGTGATTCTAGTCATCATCTTCACCCTAACTAACGGGTTTCACCTCTAATCATCAAATTAACGCAAACCCTACATAACCCATGTTCTATACGAGGATTCTAACCCTTGTACATGATCAATTTCATATTAACTCACGGATTAGAACATAACCCACTTCACCCATGATCACCAATCTCAAATTTAAGACATACCTTATGATCCCCTCGTGAAGGTGATCACTAATTCATGCTCGGTTATGAATTTGGGCCATGATTCATTCTTCAATTTGAAGCTTTTGATGATCTAGGGTTTGGGGCTCTTGAGAGCCCCTGATCGATCTATCCAGAACACACACGAAAATGTGTGTGTGTGTGATCTTCTTCTTTTAATAACCCAACTTTCATTAGTTCCACTTTAGCCCCTCGGGTTTTGCCTTTAAAACATAACTGACACTACCTTCATCATTTAATACTTTTGACCGTACTCTTAACTAGGTTAAATAGCCTAGTTATTTATTTCCTGACGTGTCACATAAGAACATACGACAAATATTAACATTCAGATTTTTTTTTGGGGCGTTACAAATCGTCTTACCATCAGCTAATTCTACTACATGCTTAGCTTCTAGAGGTGTTGGAGTTAACCCTAATCGTTGACTGAACTATAAGGACACATAACTCCAATCGGCACCGGAATCAAATAACACAGAAGCAAAGAGATTGTTTACAGAAAACGTACCAGTCACGACATTGCCGTCGTTCCTAGCATCAGCAGCACAAATCGGAAATACCCTTCCACGTGCACCATTTCCCCCATTGTTGTCGTTGTTGTTCCCAACATTGTTGTTGTTATTCTAACGGTTGTTGTTATCATTGGCATTTTGATTCAGCTGAGGGCAATCCCGTTTAATGTGGCCCTCGTCCCCACACTGGAAACCTCCTTTCTTATTGCCTTGGTTCTGATGGGGCTACTACCTTTGCTGTTGCTGATTCTGCTGCTGCTGCTTTGGGAACGGAGCTCTACAGTCTTTTTCCATATGGCCCACCTTATCACACCTATGGCAGGCTCAGACACACGGTCCATGATGATGATAACCACACTTGTTGCACTTTGGCTTCCTACCAACGTAGGAGCCTTGGCTCTGATTGCTGCTCTAGCCTTGGTTAACTGAGGACGACTGACTGAAACTACGATTATTGCTGTTGTCTGGCCTTTTCTGCGATTGGCTTGCACTGGTCTCTTTGTCAACATCATTCCATTTACGCTTGTTATCACTAGCAGGTGTGGTAGCTGCAGCAATAGGGATAGTAGCAGAAACACGAGGCGGTAGCGAACCATGCTCGACCTCTTGGTCGGTAATCTTGTGTGCTAAACGGATGATCTGAGGCAGGTTGTTAAGATTTGCAGCAGTGACCAAACTCTTTACTGATGGTGCTAGGTCCTTGATGTACAATTTGATTCTTCGAGGTGGGGGTCGAGACAAGTTAGGGCACATGTTTGCTAGCTCATGAGATCGTTTCGTGTAAGCCTCGATCTCGGACCCTTCCATCTTCAGATTGTAGTATTCGTTCTCGAGTTTTTGAATCTCGTCACGAGGATAGTACTCCTCCCGCATCAACTCTTTGAAATCCTCCCAAGTAGTTGCATTAGCCATCTCGATGCCCAACATTTGCACCTGGGCATTCCACCAAGTTAAGGCACCATCCTCCAGAGTGCCTGTAGCATATTTCACCATGTCCCCCACGGGACAGTTACACATAGCAAAGACTGACTCGGCTTTCTCAAACCAACAAGTAGTCCCACAGCTCCTTCAGTCCCACTGAACGTCTGTGGCTTACAATCCATGAACGTCTTAAACGTACAAGCAGGCGGATTGTTTTGATTCTGATTCGCTTGTTGACATAAGGACGAAAGAAAATACAACACACGGGTAAGAGTTGAGTACGTGACACAAGAATAATGAGTATTTGGCACATTTCGTACCAGCTTGATAGGCTGCCAAAGCCTCAGCCACACGTGTGTTAATCAAGTTTGTCAACTCGGCCTGAGTCATCGCAATGTGACCACGCCCATGGCCTCGTCCGCTCATGATTCTATATAAGAAAAGGGGAAAAGGTTAAGGGTCGAGATAAGGTAGGAGTCAAACCTCACAATGACTTCTACAGACTACTGAGTTTACATCAGACAACAGAGTTGAACCCCTTTTACACTCGTTAGGCTTCACTGGGACTCACATGCACCCCACATTATTATTATGTGTGCACCCATAATAACAATGCAATTTGCATGTTCATCTCAGCTCCTCCTAATTCGTGCTAAAAGGTTCCTCAAATTCGAGTAGCAGAACAAAAACACCACAACATAAATCAGAAAGGTTTAGAGATGTGTCACACTATCAATCACATAACATAGGCTAGTAGCACAAGAACTCATACTATAGTGCTAGGTGTGCATTCACATGCAATGTCATACTCAAGTGTTCACTAAACATGATGTGCAATAAATAAATGAGAGACGAACCTTGCAATCTAGAGCTGAGTGTCATGGTTGATTTCAAAGCTGTTCGGTTATAGTCTGGTTTTATAAAAACGTTTTAAAACCTAGTTCACTATAACCAGTGTCTCTGATACCAAACTGTCAGACCCCCAAAATACCACATGCGGAAACACCGCGGGACGTGTGACGTACCAGGATTCAGCCACCAATCACATTGAACTATAACAAGATATTAAATAAAAGTTTCCATTTATTTCATAAAGTAATTTCAAATCACAACTTAAAACAAATACGTTCAGCGGAAGCATAATGTAAATAGTTATTCAAGATTTCCAAAACAAATGTGCAAAACCAATGAACATGTATCCAAGAGCTACGACCCACAACCACTCCAACACTCCTAGATAGCAAGTTCCATCCATGAATCTAACGACCTGCAAGCATGCAGACAAGTGTGTCAGACGACGCTGGTGAGTTCAAAGTTTGTTAACATGTTTAGTTACCAGATATGAGTCTAAAACATTTCAGAGATTTGATGTTGTTAATAACTCGATTACCGCAGATGGCTCCAGATTATTTGCCCTTCCCCAATGCTCTATCAAACATTGGTCAAGTGGTTAAGGTAATTAGTTCACGGCCGTCCTCCCCGATACGGTGTGAGGGTGCCAAACCTAATAGCGCTATCAACTAATAACCCCGTTGCCTCCCCGGCAACCAATTCGGTATATGATGGGACTTAATGATATATATGATGTATTAACCAACATCCCGAGTTTAACATTCCAGTCAAACCCAATAACCCAGTATTCCTCCCCGGAATACCTACCAGATGTCCCTCCCCAGGACGCATGCTAGAAAAAGAGCAGTGAACTCACCTTAGATTTGCTCGGTATAGTAAGTTACCCATTCCAGTTAGTCAACCAACCCTACCGTGGTTACCAATAATATTAGTTTCATAATCAACCCAGTCACGTATGTCACACAGATTACATTCTGTGACAACCCTCACCAAACCAGGTATCCGTACGACTTAATTAATATTTAATTACTGTGCTTGCTTACAATTATGGATAAACTGCTTACTGATTTCTGATACATACATACTCATGCATCACATTTTATACTGTCACCCTATTATTTTTACACAAACATCAGTGACAACCTTGATGCACAAAAAGCACAGTGAGCACACTATACGGGATACCCATTAAACATGCTGACATAGCCAGCATCAGACAGTTACTGTCTCTAAGGCCAGTATGAGCCGGGAATAGATTACTACACTAGTAGAGAGTGTAGGGAAATGAGGGTTGTAGAACTGCGTCACTAGGTGATAATTATAGTGACCGGATGTGCCTAAAACGTACCCTGAGTACAAAAATTCAGCACTTTAATATAAAAATTCAGCATTTACCTAAACTAGTAAAGTGCAAAAAGTTGGAAAAATATTACTAGACACTTTCCAAAATGTCGGGAATAAATGGTGTCACTAAAGATAAAATTTACGACACTTTAAATAATTATTTAGCGCTTAACGGATTAATATCCAACCGAACAACCGGACTTAACCCGGGACATAAAAATATTGACATTGACACTATTTTTTTTCTGAGCCAGTTAGGGTACCCGAATACCCGCTACATAACACTACACACTAGTGACTTGATTTATTCCCCTAATTAACTAAATAATACCTTGGCTATATAATTGAAATCGAACTAAAACCCAACCCCATGTAACCGTTTGGTCACCACTAAAGGTGACACACATTGTCCTATTTTGATTATTATAATCTCAAGAGTTTAATATCTAGCCTACATATTGTTTAGTGGATAATGGGAGTGTATGGGTTATAAAATTGCTTAAAAGACTAAACCTTTTCTTTCATTGCAATAACACAAATTTGCCACTCCCTTTTTCTTCTTTGATGCTCTCGGCCGAACTCCAAAGGCCACCCACCAACACTTCAAATTTTCCATATTGCAATCCCACATATATATCAAGGTGCTAGAGTTCACATAAGGAGACCCGGTGCTTGCGGATTGCCAAGGACCTCACTTCAACGCTTTTAACCACCCGTTTTTCGACTAGTTTCTTCCCTAGCCTCGAGCTAGTGGTAAGTGACTCTAAATGCCTTTTTGATCTTATCTAAAGTGGTTAATATGAAGTTTGTCGGTTAAAAATCATAAACACTAAAAGTCTAATCTAAAAGTCTACTAAATAATATAAACTTGGTGGTTAATAAATAAATAATAGTGTAAAACTTATAAAACTAGTTTTATTATGGTTATTTATTGTTGTTGATTGCTAGTATGGAAATGGATCGTCATCAACCCGCTAGATCATGAAACATGAACTAGCCTTATGTTTAGTTGTAAAGTTTTTAGATGACGAACCCTTTCCAACATAACCATGAACTTGTGTAAAAACGATTTTTCTTATGAAATAGAGTTCTAAACTAGTAGATCTAAAGATCTACAAGGGGTATTTTCGAAGGACCAAGTGTAAAATGAAATCATACTTTTAAGCCGGATCTTTCCTAAACAAAGGTGTTTTTTTTTTTATGAACACACAAGTGTGTAGACACTTGTGTAACGAAAGGCTTCAACAAAGAATTGTTTTTGTAATTTTTACTAGAAGATGTACAAATGCATTTTCTGTAAAAAATAAGATTTTCGAGAAACCAATTCCATTTATAAAAGTAGAAAGATCTATTAAAAATAATGGGAAGTTACTACACACTTTTACACAACCCACAAGTTCATGTGTTCGTGATATTTTTGAACTAGTTTAATGTTGGAATATTGTTTGTTGTTGATGGAGAAAATTGTTGTTGAAATTTTAAAAGAAAATGATACGCTTGTAAGCGTGGCCACCTCCAGTTACAGGGGAAACTCTGGCGAAATTTTTCCAAAAACCTAACACTTAGAAATATTTTCACCACAAGTGTTAGAAATACATTTTGACTTGTTTTCAAATTATAGATTTCGCCACGACTTATTTACAAAATATCGGAGACGGGATTTCACAAAACGAAACGTGATAAATATATGTATTTAGTAAATATATTTTTCATAACGTCACTTGTTATGTGTTTATGACTATTTTGTGAAATATACAAATATTATTTTTAGGGTAAAAATAATATTACCAAAGGATAACGATTCCAAAATAATGCGAACGCCTCTACGATGATTATTTAAGTTACACCGGTAATTATTATTACCACTCGATCTTTAAAACGTAACTTACGCATTTTTAAGAAAATGTTTATGAACGCGTATTTTTGTTAAGCTATTATTTTGGGAAAATCATATGTATTAAAATATAATATTTTTGGGAAAAATATCTATATTTTGGAATTAGAAATAAAATATATTAAGTGAGACTTAATAATGTATGTCGAATTTTACGAACACGCATGTATTAAATCCCCCATCCTTGGGAAGGAGAATAATTACCAAGTATTTACAAAATAATTACGAA
The DNA here is from genome assembly GCA_030545235.1 of Helianthus tuberosus. Taxonomy (NCBI): domain Eukaryota; kingdom Viridiplantae; phylum Streptophyta; class Magnoliopsida; order Asterales; family Asteraceae; genus Helianthus; species Helianthus tuberosus. Next base: position 66,545,699 of record CM060412.1, on the reverse strand, counting down.
ATGTAATCACGAAATAGTTGCCTAACTATTTCCCAAAGACATTAAACCTTAAACTGAGGCACGGCCGTCCGTCTAATAGAAGTTAGTACGTGTAGGTCGTCGCACAGCAGATTTTCTGGGAGATACTTTTTAGAGATGCACTTCGGTGAGTTCATGTCCCCCTTTTCTCTTAACTGTTTTCAGTTTTCTAAACTGCGGGGGTGAAATACATGTTACTATGATTACGAACTTTTACTTACGCGGTATGATTAGCTAAGGAATTTATTACCTAGATCATGTGAATGGGTAGGCTATTATCGTAAGACCATTAATCCTTGTATAAGGACCGAGAGGCATGAGTGATAGATCTATCGGGTGTTGCGAGCCCCACACATGGGCCAGCGTGTGGCTGCATGTGGTGACTATGTCGTTCCGCCGGAAGGACCGGTATGAAATCCGCGTTACAGGTTTGAGTGCTTCCTAGGCCATGTCACATATTAATGTATTAGCTACACATTAATCGATCTCTTTTTCCTTACTGCTACATACCAAGAACATACATTTATACGGGTACATTTTTAACGATTTATACATACCCACTTACACATGAACTCGCTCAACATTATTGTTGATTTTTCCAACTTACATGTATTTCAGGGAATTAAAGATCTGGCGCGGTATGTTATGTTTTCCCGCTGCATATGGGTTCCGAGGTCATCCAGGTTTAGGGGATGTGACTTTTACCTGGACGAGTCACAGTCCTTAAACTGCGTTTTATTCACGTTGATGTTTATGTCTTTCAAAACAATGCTTTATGTTAAGATGGTGTAGTTCCAAGACAATGTTATGTTACCTTGGTTTTAAAACTTATTTTAATGGATGATCTTGCATGATATTTATTTCATATAGCTTGTTATGGTTAAGCTATGGTATTAAGAAGTCACACCAAAATAACCACGCTTCCGCAAAGCCAGGGTGTGACAGCTTGGTATCAGAGCTCTGATCATAGCGAACTAGGATTCCTTCTCGAGTCTAGACTATGATCACTAGGGCTCTCACGAAAACATTTTTACTGCATACCACTCAAGTCCAGATCCAAAACTTTTTACAAACAAATGTTGAGCACATTTATTTATTATTTATAGGCTCAGTCTGGGAGGTTGAGGCTCGGTCTGGAGGACCGAGGCTCGGTCTAGGAGACCGAGGTAGTTGCCTAGTAGGACTAGGGAGAGCAGCCTAAAAGGCTGGGAGAATAGGCTAGTGGGACTAGGAAGAGCAGTCTGAGAGGCTGGGAGAATTTGGCTAGTAGGACTAGGAAGAGCAGTCTGAGAGGCTGGGAGGCTAGTGGGACTAGGAGAATTATTTGATTGCTTACTTGGTGACTAATGTGCTTATCTGATAGTATGATTGATTATTTGTACATATGTGTGTTTGTGTTACAAACGTCGTGCCTTCATCAGATACTGGAGAGTCGGACACTACAGATCCCACGGCCATAGTATCAGGCGACATAGTTTCATCGGAGCACGAGGTGTACACTTCCGATACGACCAGCACAGATGAGGACGACTTTCACCCCTTTGCACTGCCTGATGTCGTAGCAAAGCCTGCTGATGGCCATCCTGTTGGGGAATTGCCACTCGCGGTGATCCCTGCTCCTGTGCCCCTTGCCGCTTATTCCATTGTTGATATGCCCCCCGACGTTGTCTCTGACGACGATGTCGATCTATTAGAGGAGGACCCACTTGAGGGCGAGACCCTATTGTTGCTGGTGATAGCCTACTGCTTGCTGACGCTCCTGCAGAGGAGGCTCATGCTCATTCAACTGTCCCAAACTCATTTGAGTCTGTGGCGTCCGCATCTTCGCATATACAGGGAGTGCAGCACCACTCACACGACGCCGACCCTGATATGGCGTCATCAGCTGCACCGGTTCCCGCACACAGCTTTGAGTTTGATCACGATATTGAGGATAATCCTGTTCTTCCACCTGGTTTTGATCCAGACCATGACATTGAGTACATACACTTAGACCAGCCCTTGGAGGATCCTGTAGCCCCTGTGTTTGTTGATCCAGCTGACTTTGAAATGAAGTTTGTTGATCCAGAGCCAGCCATGGCCCCTGAGCCAGGCATTGCTCCTGACCCCGCATTGGAGCATGACACTGTTCATGCCGATGCACCTGCTGTTGTTCCTTGATTGATCATCTGCTTGGACGAGAGAAAATTTGGGGTAACTGTGCAAGACAATTTATTATTATGGGGGCCCACGTAATAACGACTTGTAGTGCACAGAAATCCTGGTGGACTCTGCGGGTCAAGCTAATGAAAACCAATGTAGCAGAAAATAACTTAAACACGAATGACCAAGTCGATGTAGCCTCGAGTTCATCCTATTACAAGCAACAAGCCAAATTGGCAAGCCTATGTGAAGGCTCAGAAATTATTTCCTCACTCATACATTGAGTATATTTACGTGTGAAATTGGGTGATTACATGATGGCTTATGGTGCTATATATCTCCTAGACAATTGAAACGTTGTCTAACCCGCTTCACACCACTTCGACAAAAGAGAATGTCACCCAGACGTGACACAAACACCAGTACGTTGCCAAGGACAGAAGCCGAGCTGCAAGAACGCATCTCACAGGCAAATGCACGACATGAAGCCCTCCGCTCTAAGCACAACGATGGCATTACTGGAAATAACCCTCCAACTGGCTGCACCTATGAACAGTTCCTGAACTGCAAGCCTTTGAACTTTGATGGAACAGGAGGCGCCGTTGCATTTGTTCGTTGGTCCGAAAAGATTGACTCCATCCTAAGAATGAGTAGCTGTTCGCCCCAACGGAGTGTTACCTATATCTCAGGGTTATTTCTAGATGGCACACTCTCATGGTGGAACCTCCAGGTTCAGACCCTTGGTACAGATGCTGCTTATGCACTGAGCTAGGACGAGCTCAAGGAAATGATGGAGAAGAAATACTGTTCTAGGGCTGAAATCCAGAAGCTTGACGCGGAGTTCTGGAATTGAAAATGGACGGACCAAAGATTCCTGAATACGTCCAGCAATCTCACGACTTGTCTAGGGTCGTCCCCTACTTAGTCAAACCGGAGTTCAAAAGGATTAAACGATTCATTTGGACACTTGCACCCCAGATCAGGGGCATGGTTACTACCTTGAAGCCCTCAACCATCACAGAGGCTATCAATATGGGTGATTTATTTATAACATGAGATGTTATGTGATTGATTTATTTATAACATGAGATGTTATGTGTTGATATTGTTGTATACTTACGTACACTCTACTTACTATGACCTGACCAACGTGAACAATCTTTTAGAGGATGCCGCCGAGACGTCAAACACGAATGCCTACCAATGAGGCAGAGCTTCAGCAGGTCATCGCGGCTGCCATCGCGCAATACGCCGCCTCTCAAGGAGGAACTAGCGGAAGTAATTCTGGCAATACCGGCAACAACAATCCACCTCATGGCTGTACCTACTGGCACTTCCTCAACCACGAGCCTCCAAAATTCGACGGCACTGGAGGTGCCATAGCCTTTGTAAAGTGGATCGAAAGAATGGATTCCATCTTTCAAGTGAGTGGTTGTACGCCGGAACAACAAGTCCCATACGTTTCTGAGCTGCTTCTAGATGAGGCTCGATTATGGTGGAATCTTCAGATTCGTATAAAGGGCGCTGCTGCAGCATATGCGTTAATATGGGGTGAGCTGAAAGGAATGATGCATAAGAAGTATTGCTCCCAGACGGAAACCCAGAAATGGGAAGATGAATTTCGGAGCCTGATGATGGAAGGTCCGAAGGTGTTGGAGTACGTGCAACGACTTCATGATCTGTCACGAATTGTTCCGTACCTGGTAAAACCAGAACTGAAGAAATTGGAACAATTCATTTGGGAACTGGCGCCTCAAGTCTTGAGCTTGATGACAACATCAACGCCACCAACAACTGATGCTGCAAGTAAGATGGGTTTGGCACTCGCTAAGGAGGCACTTAGACTAGAAAAACTTACAAACCCTGCCAAGAAGAAGGAGACTCAGGTAGAGTCATCCGGAAAGAACAAAAGGAAGCTCACTGAGGGTACCCGAACGAATAATGAGAACAAAAGAAAGGGTTATATGGGCACTCTGCCCAAGTGTAACACATGCCAGCGTCATCATTCTGGCCGATGTGGACAGAAACATGTGAAGCTTGTGGGAAGAACGGTCATTTGAAGGATACTTGTTGGGTTAGTAATGGCCGGGGTGGCAAAGGAGGTTCTGGTAATAGGAACAACAATCTAGGAGGTAACGGAAATGGAAACCGTGGAAATGTTGCGAATCAAGCTGGGAATGGGAATGGCCGAGGGCCAGGATGCTGTAACTGTGGGGAAGTTGGGCACTTCAAGAAGGAAAGCCCGAAACTGGATCAAACTCGTGGGAGAGTATTCAACATCGGCACAAGGGAAGCGCGCCAGGATCCAAGCGTTGTCACTGGTACGTTCCCGATAAACCAACACTTTGCATCTGTTCTGTTTGATACTGGTACCGATTATAGTTTCGTGTCATTAGAGTCTAAGAATATACTTGGGTTGACGCCTAGTAAGTTAGACGTTCCGTACTCCATCAAATTAGCAAATGGGAAACTAGTTGAGACCAGTGAAGTTGTCCGAGGATGCGTGATTAAACTAGGAGGGCACGAGTTTACGCTAGATTTACTACCTGTCGAGTTGGGAAGCTTTGATGTGGTAGTGGGAAGGGATTGGCTATCGAGTAACAAAGCCGAGATCATTTGCCATGGGAAGACCATCCGCATCCCACTGACGGATGAAGAACCATCCTAGTGCACAGAGAGAAGCATGATAAGCCGCTGAGAATTATTAGCTGTCTAAAAGCTAGAAAGTGCTTGAAGAAGGGATGTGTTGCATTCTTAGCACACATTGTAGACAAGAAAGCTGCAGAACCGAAGATCGAAGACATCCCTGTCGTGAGGGAGTATCCGGAAGTCTTCCCGGAGGACTTGCCTGGACTGCCACCTCAGAGGCAAGTGGAGTTTCACATCGATTTGGTCCCAGGCGCCGCGCCTGTGGCTAAGGCACCTTATAGACTTGACCCGTCTGAGATGCAAGAATTGCCGACACAACTTCAAGAGTTGTTAGACAAGGGATTTATCCGACCAAGCTTCTCGCCTTGGGGAGCTCCGATCCTGTTTGTCAAGAAGAAGGACGGTAGTTTTCGAATGTGCATCGACTACCGGGAGCTGAACAAGCTGACGATCAAGAATAGATATCCTCTGCCAAGAATTGATGATCTGTTTGATCAACTGCAAGGTTCAAGCTATTACTCAAAGATCGATTTGCGATCTGGATACCATCAGTTAAGGATACAAGAGGAGAGTATCCCGAAGACAGCCTTCAGAACTCGTTATGGACACTACGAGTTCCTTGTTATGCCGTTTGGGTTGACAAACGCACCTGCAGTCTTTATGGACTTGATGAATAGAGTTTGCAAGCCGTACTTGGACAAGTTCGTGATTGTGATTATCGACGACATCTTGATTTATTCAAGGACAAAGGCTGAGCACGAACAGCATCTAAGAGCTATTTTGGAGTTGCTGAAAAAAGGAACAGTTGTACGCCAAGTTCTCCAAGTGTGAGTTTTGGCTACGTGAAGTCCAATTTCTTGGACATATGGTAAATGGAGATGGAGATGGAATCCATGTGGATCCCACCAAGATCGAAGCGATCAAGAGTTGGGAAACGCCAAAGACGCCAACCGAGATTCGACAATTCTTAGGTTTGGCTGGCTATTATCGAAGATTCATTGAGGATTTTTTTTCTAAAATCACTCAACCCCTTACCGCGCTCACACAGAAGGATAAGAAGTTTGATTGGGGAATCAAACAGGAAGAAGCGTTTCAGTTATTGAAGAACAAGCTCTGCAATGCGCCAATCCTAGCATTACCGGAAGGTACTGACGATTTCGTAGTATACTGTGACGCCTCGCGTCAAGGATTGGGTTGCGTGTTGATGCAACGCCAGAAGGTTATTGCTTACGCATCACGTCAGTTGAAGGTACATGAGAAGAACCATACCACGCACGATTTGGAGCTAGGCGCAGTGATATTTGCTTTAAAGATCTGGAGACACTACCTATATGGTACGAAATGTACAATTTTTACAGATCATAAGAGCCTACAATACATATTCAACCAGAAGTAGTTGAAAATGAGACAAAGACGATGGGTTGAGTTGTTAAAGGATTACGATTGCGAGATAAAGTATCATCCAGGGAAGGCGAATGTGGTTGCCGACGCCCTAAGTCGAAAAGAGAGGATCGAGCCCATAAGGGTTAGGGCTTTAGAAATGATTATCCAAACCGATCTTTCCTTGCGCATTCGTGCCGCGCAGAAAGAAGCTCTTAAGGAAAGAAATCTTGAAGAAGAATATCTCCGTGGGATGGAGAAGCTATCGGTGCCAAACGAGGAAGGAACGTTATGTTTTGAGAAAAGGATTTGGGTTCCTCTGTTTGGTGGTTTAAGGAAAGTTGTTTTTGATGAAGCTCACAAATCGCGGTACTCTATCCATCCAGGAGCGGATAAGATGTACCAAAATCTCAAGGATTACTATTGGTGGCCTAGGATGAAGGGTGATGTTGCTGTTTATGTGAGCAAGTGTCTAACGTGCGCTAAGGTGAAAGCGGAATACCAGAAGCCTTCAGGACTTCCGCAACAACCTGAGATTCCCAAGTGGAAATGGGAACAAATCTCCATGGATTTTATTACAAAGTTGCCAAGAACGCCAAGAGGCCATGACACTATTTGGGTAATAGTGGACCGATTAACAAAGTCAGCGCACTTCTTACCTATCAGGGAGAAGGATAATACGAGCAAGTTGGCTGAAATTTACATGAGAGAAATCGTCACGCGCCATGGAGTACCTCTCTCGATCATCTCCGATAGAGATGGACGTTTCATATCATGGATTTGGCAATCCTTCCAAGAAGCTTTTGGCTCACAATTAAATCTGAGCACTGCATTTCACCCTCAGACCGACGGTCAAAGCGAGCGGACTATTCAGACCTTGGAAGATATGCTGAGAGCATGTGTTATGGATTTGGGCGGTAGCTGGGATAAGCATTTGCCACTGGTCGAATTTTCATACAACAACAGCTACCACACCAGTATTGGAGCCGCGCCATTTGAAGCTCTTTACGGACGCAAGTGTCGATCACCCCTATGCTGGGCTGACGCAGGTGATAGGCAGCTTGTTGGTCCCGAAATCGTCCAAGAGACGACAGACAAGATTGCGCAGATTCGAAAACACATCGAAGCGGCTCGCGACAGACAGAAAGCCAACGCAGATCCAAACCGGAGACATTTGGAATTCCAAGTTGGAGATATGGTTTTATTGAAAGTTTCACCCTGGAAGGGTGTGGCACGCTTCGGAAAGCGTGGGAAGTTGAATCCGCGTTACATTGGCCCTTTCAGAATCCTGCAAAGGATTAGGCTTGTAGCCTACAAGTTGGACCTACCTGCTGAACTCAACGGTGTTCACGATACATTCCATGTATCCAATTTGAGAAAAAGTCCAACTCAAGATACAGTGATCATTCCTGCCGACGAAGTACATATCGACGACGCGCTCCACTTCACCGAAGAACCCGTCGAAGTTACGGATTGGAAAGTTAACAAAACTCGCAGGAGCAGTGTCAAACTCGTCAAAGTTCGTTGGAATGCTAGGCATGGACCTGAATTCACGTGGGAACGTGAGGATCGAATGAAAGAGAAATACCCCCATTTATTTCCTAAGAACCCTGCATCTAGTAGCAGAACTTAAATTTCGGGACGAAATTTCTTTAACGGGGGGAGAATGTGACAACCCTCACCAAACCAGGTATCCGTACGACTTAATTAATATTTAATTACTGCTTAATTACTGTGCTTGCTTACAATTATGGATAAACTGCTTACTGATTTCTGATACATACATACTCATGCATCACATTTTATACTGTCACCCTATTATTTTTACACAAACATCAGTGACAACCTTGATGCACAAAAAGCACAGTGAGCACACTATACGGGATACCCATTAAACATGCTGACATAGCCAGCATCAGACAGTTACTGTCTCTAAGGCCAGTATGAGCCGGGAATAGATTACTACACTAGTAGAGAGTGTAGGGAAATGAGGGTTGTAGAACTGCGTCACTAGGTGATAATTATAGTGACCGGATGTGCCTAAAACGTACCCTGAGTACAAAAATTCAGCACTTTAATATAAAAATTCAGCATTTACCTAAACTAGTAAAGTGCAAAAAGTTGGAAAAATATTACTAGACACTTTCCAAAATGTCGGGAATAAATGGTGTCACTAAAGATAAAATTTACGACACTTTAAATAATTATTTAGCGCTTAACGGATTAATATCCAACCGAACAACCGGACTTAACCCGGGACATAAAAATATTGACATTGACACTATTTTTTTTCTGAGCCAGTTAGGGTACCCGAATACCCTAATACCCGCTACATAACACTACACACTAGTGACTTGATTTATTCCCCTAATTAACTAAATAATACCTTGGCTATATAATTGAAATCGAACTAAAACCCAACCCCATGTAACCGTTTGGTCACCACTAAAGGTGACACACATTGTCCTATTTTGATTATTATAATCTCAAGAGTTTAATATCTAGCCTACATATTGTTTAGTGGATAATGGGAGTGTATGGGTTATAAAATTGCTTAAAAGACTAAACCTTTTCTTTCATTGCAATAACACAAATTTGCCACTCCCTTTTTCTTCTTTGATGCTCTCGGCCGAACTCCAAAGGCCACCCACCAACACTTCAAATTTTCCATATTGCAATCCCACATATATATCAAGGTGCTAGAGTTCACATAAGGAGACCCGGTGCTTGCGGATTGCCAAGGACCTCACTTCAACGCTTTTAACCACCCGTTTTTCGACTAGTTTCTTCCCTAGCCTCGAGCTAGTGGTAAGTGACTCTAAATGCCTTTTTGATCTTATCTAAAGTGGTTAATATGAAGTTTGTCGGTTAAAAATCATAAACACTAAAAGTCTAATCTAAAAGTCTACTAAATAATATAAACTTGGTGGTTAATAAATAAATAATAGTGTAAAACTTATAAAACTAGTTTTATTATGGTTATTTATTGTTGTTGATTGCTAGTATGGAAATGGATCGTCATCAACCCGCTAGATCATGAAACATGAACTAGCCTTATGTTTAGTTGTAAAGTTTTTAGATGACGAACCCTTTCCAACATAACCATGAACTTGTGTAAAAACGATTTTTCTTATGAAATAGAGTTCTAAACTAGTAGATCTAAAGATCTACAAGGGGTATTTTCGAAGGACCAAGTGTAAAATGAAATCATACTTTTAAGCCGGATCTTTCCTAAACAAAGGTGTTTTTTTTTTATGAACACACAAGTGTGTAGACACTTGTGTAACGAAAGGCTTCAACAAAGAATTGTTTTTGTAATTTTTACTAGAAGATGTACAAATGCATTTTCTGTAAAAAATAAGATTTTCGAGAAACCAATTCCATTTATAAAAGTAGAAAGATCTATTAAAAATAATGGGAAGTTACTACACACTTTTACACAACCCACAAGTTCATGTGTTCGTGATATTTTTGAACTAGTTTAATGTTGGAATATTGTTTGTTGTTGATGGAGAAAATTGTTGTTGAAATTTTAAAAGAAAATGATACGCTTGTAAGCGTGGCCACCTCCAGTTACAGGGGAAACTCTGGCGAAATTTTTCCAAAAACCTAACACTTAGAAATATTTTCACCACAAGTGTTAGAAATACATTTTGACTTGTTTTCAAATTATAGATTTCGCCACGACTTATTTACAAAATATCGGAGACGGGATTTCACAAAACGAAACGTGATAAATATATGTATTTAGTAAATATATTTTTCATAACGTCACTTGTTATGTGTTTATGACTATTTTGTGAAATATACAAATATTATTTTTAGGGTAAAAATAATATTACCAAAGGATAACGATTCCAAAATAATGCGAACGCCTCTACGATGATTATTTAAGTTACACCGGTAATTATTATTACCACTCGATCTTTAAAACGTAACTTACGCATTTTTAAGAAAATGTTTATGAACGCGTATTTTTGTTAAGCTATTATTTTGGGAAAATCATATGTATTAAAATATAATATTTTTGGGAAAAATATCTATATTTTGGAATTAGAAATAAAATATATTAAGTGAGACTTAATAATGTATGTCGAATTTTACGAACACGCATGTATTAAATCCCCCATCCTTGGGAAGGAGAATAATTACCAAGTATTTACAAAATAATTACGAAATGTAATCACGAAATAGTTGCCTAACTATTTCCCAAAGACATTAAACCTTAAACTGAGGCACGGCCGTCCGTCTAATAGAAGTTAGTACGTGTAGGTCGTCGCACAGCAGATTTTCTGGGAGATACTTTTTAGAGACGCACTTCGGTGAGTTCATGTCCCCCTTTTCTCTTAACTGTTTTCAGTTTTCTAAACTGCGGGGGTGAAATACATGTTACTATGATTACGAACTTTTACTTACGCGGTATGATTAGCTAAGGAATTTATTACCTAGATCATGTGAATGGGTAGGCTATTATCGTAAGACCATTAATCCTTGTATAAGGACCGAGAGGCATGAGTGATAGATCTATCGGGTGTTGCGAGCCCCACACATGGGCCAGCGTGTGGCTGCATGTGGTGACTATGTCGTTCCGCCAGAAGGACCGGTATGAAATCCGCGTTACAGGTTTGAGTGCTTCCTAGGCCATGTCACATATTAATGTATTAGCTACACATTAATCGATCTCTTTTTCCTTACTGCTACATACCAAGAACATACATTTATACGGGTACATTTTTAACGATTTATACATACCCACTTACACATGAACTCGCTCAACATTATTGTTGATTTTTCCAACTTACATGTATTTCAGGGAATTAAAGATCTGGCGCGGTATGTTATGTTTTCCTGCTGCATATGGGTTCCGAGGTCATCCAGGTTTAGGGGATGTGACTTTTACCTGGACGAGTCACAGTCCTTAAACTGCGTTTTATTCACGTTGATGTTTATGTCTTTCAAAACAATGCTTTATGTTAAGATGGTGTAGTTCCAAGACAATGTTATGTTACCTTGGTTTTAAAACTTATTTTAATGGATGGTCTTGCATGATATTTATTTCATATAGCTTGTTATGGTTAAGCTATGGTATTAAGAAGTCACACCAAAATAACCACGCTTCCGAAAAGCCAGGGTGTGACAGCTTGGTATCAGAGCTCTGATCATAGCGAACTAGGATTCCTTCTCGAGTCTAGACTATGATCACTAGGGCTCTCACGAAAACATTTTTACTGCATACCACTCAAGTCCAGATCCAAAACTTTTTACAAACAAATGTTGAGCACATTTATTTATTATTTATAGGCTCAGTCTGGGAGGTTGAGGCTCGGTCTGGAGGACCGAGGCTCGGTCTAGGAGACCGAGGTAGTTGCCTAGTAGGACTAGGGAGAGCAGCCTAAAAGGCTGGGAGAATAGGCTAGTGGGACTAGGAAGAGCAGTCTGAGAGGCTGGGAGAATTTGGCTAGTAGGACTAGGAAGAGCAGTCTGAGAGGCTGGGAGGCTAGTGGGACTAGGAGAATTATTTGATTGCTTACTTAGTGACTAATGTGCTTATCTGATAGTATGATTGATTATTTGTACATATGTGTGTTTGTGTTACAAACGTCGTGCCTTCATCAGATACTGGAGAGTCGGACACTACAGATCCCACGGCCATAGTATCAGGCGACATAGTTTCATCGGAGCACGAGGTGTACACTTCCGATACGACCAGCACAGATGAGGACGACTTTCACCCCTTTGCACTGCCTGATGTCGTAGCAAAGCCTGCTGATGGCCATCCTGTTGGGGAATTGCCACTCGCGGTGATCCCTGCTCCTGTGCCCCTTGCCGTTTATTCCATTGTTGATATGCCCCCCGACGTTGTCTCTGACGACGATGTCGATCTATTAGAGGAGGACCCACTTGAGGGCGAGACCCTATTGTTGCTGGTGATAGCCTACTGCTTGCTGACGCTCCTGCAGAGGAGGCTCATGCTCATTCAACTGTCCCAAACTCATTTGAGTCTGTGGCGTCCGCATCTTCGCATATACAGGGAGTGCAGCACCACTCACACGACGCCGACCCTGATATGGCGTCATCAGCTGCACCGGTTCCCGCACACAGCTTTGAGTTTGATCACGATATTGAGGATAATCCTGTTCTTCCACCTGGTTTTGATCCAGACCATGACATTGAGTACATACACTTAGACCAGCCCTTGGAGGATCCTGTAGCCCCTGTGTTTGTTGATCCAGCTGACTTTGAAATGAAGTTTGTTGATCCAGAGCCAGCCATGGCCCCTGAGCCAGGCATTGCTCCTGACCCCGCATTGGAGCATGACACTGTTCATGCCGATGCACCTGCTGTTGTTCCTTGATTGATCATCTGCTTGGACGAGAGAAAATTTGGGGTAACTGTGCAAGACAATTTATTATTATGGGGGCCCACGTAATAACGACTTGTAGTGCACAGAAATCCTGGTGGACTCTGTGGGTCAAGCTAATGAAAACCAATGTAGCAGGAAATAACTTAAACACGAATGACCAAGTCGATGTAGCCTCGAGTTCATCCTATTACAAGCAACAAGCCAAATTGGCAAGCCTATGTGAAGGCTCAGAAATTATTTCCTCACTCATACATTGAGTATATTTACGTGTGAAATTGGGTGATTACATGATGGCTTATGGTGCTATATATCTCCTAGACAATTGAAACGTTGTCTAACCCGCTTCACACCACTTCGACAAAAGAGAATGTCACCCAGACGTGACACAAACACCAGTACGTTGCCAAGGACAGAAGCCGAGCTGCAAGAACGCATCTCACAGGCAAATGCACGACATGAAGCCCTCCGCTCTAAGCACAACGATGGCATTACTGGAAATAACCCTCCAACTGGCTGCACCTATGAACAGTTCCTGAACTGCAAGCCTTTGAACTTTAATGGAACAGGAGGCGCCGTTGCATTTGTTCGTTGGTCCGAAAAGATTGACTCCATCCTAAGAATGAGTAGCTGTTCGCCCCAACGGAGTGTTACCTATATCTCAGGGTTATTTCTAGATGGCACACTCTCATGGTGGAACCTCCAGGTTCAGACCCTTGGTACAGATGCTGCTTATGCACTGAGCTAGGACGAGCTCAAGGAAATGATGGAGAAGAAATACTGTTCTAGGGCTGAAATCCAGAAGCTTGACGCGGAGTTCTGGAATTGAAAATGGACGGACCAAAGATTCCTGAATACGTCCAGCAATCTCACGACTTGTCTAGGGTCATCCCCTACTTAGTCAAACCGGAGTTCAAAAGGATTGAACGATTCATTTGGACACTTGCACCCCAGATCAGGGGCATGGTTACTACCTTGAAGCCCTCAACCATCACAGAGGCTATCAATATGGGTGATTTATTTATAACATGAGATGTTATGTGTTGATATTGTTGTATACTTACGTACACTCTACTTACTATGACCTGACCAACGTGAACAATCTTTTAGAGGATGCCGCCGAGACGTCAAACACGAATGCCTACCAATGAGGCAGAGCTTCAGCAGGTCATCGCGGCTGCCATCGCGCAATACGCCGCCTCTCAAGGAGGAACTAGCGGAAGTAATTCTGGCAATACCGGCAACAACAATCCACCTCATGGCTGTACCTACTGGCACTTCCTCAACCACGAGCCTCCAAAATTCGACGGCACTGGAGGTGCCATAGCCTTTGTAAAGTGGATCGAAAGAATGGATTCCATCTTTCAAGTGAGTGGTTGTACGCCGGAACAACAAGTCCCATACGTTTCTGAGCTGCTTCTAGATGAGGCTCGATTATGGTGGAATCTTCAGATTCGTATAAAGGGCGCTGCTGTAGCATATGCGTTAATATGGGGTGAGCTGAAAGGAATGATGCATAAGAAGTATTGCTCCCAGACGGAAACCCAGAAATGGGAAGATGAATTTCGGAGCCTGATGATGGAAGGTCCGAAGGTGTTGGAGTACGTGCAACGACTTCATGATCTGTCACGAATTGTTCCGTACCTGGTAAAACCAGAACTGAAGAAATTGGAACAATTCATTTGGGAACTGGCGCCTCAAGTCTTGAGCTTGATGACAACATCAACGCCACCAACAACTGATGCTGCAAGTAAGATGGGTTTGGCACTCGCTAAGGAGGCACTTAGACTAGAAAAACTTACAAACCCTGCCAAGAAGAAGGAGACTCAGGTAGAGTCATCCGGAAAGAACAAAAGGAAGCTCACTGAGGGTACCCGAACGAATAATGAGAACAAAAGAAAGGGTTATATGGGCACTCTGCCCAAGTGTAACACATGCCAGCGTCATCATTCTGGCCGATGTGGACAGAAACATGTGAAGCTTGTGGGAAGAACGGTCATTTGAAGGATACTTGTTGGGTTAGTAATGGCCGGGGTGGCAAAGGAGGTTCTGGTAATAGGAACAACAATCTAGGAGGTAACGGAAATGGAAACCGTGGAAATGTTGCGAATCAAGCTGGGAATGGGAATGGCCGAGGGCCAGGATGCTGTAACTGTGGGGAAGTTGGGCACTTCAAGAAGGAAAGCCCGAAACTGGATCAAACTCGTGGGAGAGTATTCAACATCGGCACAAGGGAAGCGCGCCAGGATCCAAGCGTTGTCACTGGTACGTTCCCGATAAACCAACACTTTGCATCTGTTCTGTTTGATATTGGTACCGATTATAGTTTCGTGTCATTAGAGTCTAAGAATATACTTGGGTTGACGCCTAGTAAGTTAGACGTTCCGTACTCCATCAAATTAGCAAATGGGAAACTAGTTGAGACCAGTGAAGTTGTCCGAGGATGCGTGATTAAACTAGGAGGGCACGAGTTTACGCTAGATTTACTACCTGTCGAGTTGGGAAGCTTTGATGTGGTAGTGGGAAGGGATTGGCTATCGAGTAACAAAGCCGAGATCATTTGCCATGGGAAGACCATCCGCATCCCACTGACGGATGAAGAACCATCCTAGTGCACAGAGAGAAGCATGATAAGCCGCTGAGAATTATTAGCTGTCTAAAAGCTAGAAAGTGCTTGAAGAAGGGATGTGTTGCATTCTTAGCACACATTGTAGACAAGAAAGCTGCAGAACCGAAGATCGAAGACATCCCTGTCGTGAGGGAGTATCCGGAAGTCTTCCCGGAGGACTTGCCTGGACTGCCACCTCAGAGGCAAGTGGAGTTTCACATCGATTTGGTCCCAGGCGCCGCGCCTGTGGCTAAGGCACCTTATAGACTTGACCCGTCTGAGATGCAAGAATTGCCGACACAACTTCAAGAGTTGTTAGACAAGGGATTTATCCGACCAAGCTTCTCGCCTTGGGGAGCTCCGGTCCTGTTTGTCAAGAAGAAGGACGGTAGTTTTCGAATGTGCATCGACTACCGGGAGCTGAACAAGCTGACGATCAAGAATAGATATCCTCTGCCAAGAATTGATGATCTGTTTGATCAACTGCAAGGTTCAAGCTATTACTCAAAGATCGATTTGCGATCTGGATACCATCAGTTAAGGATACAAGAGGAGAGTATCCCGAAGACAGCCTTCAGAACTCGTTATGGACACTACGAGTTCCTTGTTATGCCGTTTGGGTTGACAAACGCACCTGCAGTCTTTATGGACTTGATGAATAGAGTTTGCAAGCCGTACTTGGACAAGTTCGTGATTGTGATTATCGACGACATCTTGATTTATTCAAGGACAAAGGCTGAGCACGAACAGCATCTAAGAGCTATTTTGGAGTTGCTGAAAAAAGGAACAGTTGTACGCCAAGTTCTCCAAGTGTGAGTTTTGGCTACGTGAAGTCCAATTTCTTGGACATATGGTAAATGGAGATGGAGATGGAATCCATGTGGATCCCACCAAGATCGAAGCGATCAAGAGTTGGGAAACGCCAAAGACGCCAACCGAGATTCGACAATTCTTAGGTTTGGCTGGCTATTATCGAAGATTCATTGAGGATTTTTTTTCTAAAATCACTCAACCCCTTACCGCGCTCACACAGAAGGATAAGAAGTTTGATTGGGGAATCAAACAGGAAGAAGCGTTTCAGTTATTGAAGAACAAGCTCTGCAATGCGCCAATCCTAGCATTACCGGAAGGTACTGACGATTTCGTAGTATACTGTGACGCCTCGCGTCAAGGATTGGGTTGCGTGTTGATGCAACGCCAGAAGGTTATTGCTTACGCATCACGTCAGTTGAAGGTACATGAGAAGAACCATACCACGCACGATTTGGAGCTAGGCGCAGTGATATTTGCTTTAAAGATCTGGAGACACTACCTATATGGTACGAAATGTACAATTTTTACAGATCATAAGAGCCTACAATACATATTCAACCAGAAGTAGTTGAAAATGAGACAAAGACGATGGGTTGAGTTGTTAAAGGATTACGATTGCGAGATAAAGTATCATCCAGGGAAGGCGAATGTGGTTGCCGACGCCCTAAGTCGAAAAGAGAGGATCGAGCCCATAAGGGTTAGGGCTTTAGAAATGATTATCCAAACCGATCTTTCCTTGCGCATTCGTGCCGCGCAGAAAGAAGCTCTTAAGGAAAGAAATCTTGAAGAAGAATATCTCCGTGGGATGGAGAAGCTATCGGTGCCAAACGAGGAAGGAACGTTATGTTTTGAGAAAAGGATTTGGGTTCCTCTGTTTGGTGGTTTAAGGAAAGTTGTTTTTGATGAAGCTCACAAATCGCGGTACTCTATCCATCCAGGAGCGGATAAGATGTACCAAAATCTCAAGGATTACTATTGGTGGCCTAGGATGAAGGGTGATGTTGCTGTTTATGTGAGCAAGTGTCTAACGTGCGCTAAGGTGAAAGCGGAATACCAGAAGCCTTCAGGACTTCCGCAACAACCTGAGATTCCCAAGTGGAAATGGGAACAAATCTCCATGGATTTTATTACAAAGTTGCCAAGAACGCCAAGAGGCCATGACACTATTTGGGTAATAGTGGACCGATTAACAAAGTCAGCGCACTTCTTACCTATCAGGGAGAAGGATAATACGAGCAAGTTGGCTGAAATTTACATGAGAGAAATCGTCACGCGCCATGGAGTACCTCTCTCGATCATCTCCGATAGAGATGGACGTTTCATATCATGGATTTGGCAATCCTTCCAAGAAGCTTTTGGCTCACAATTAAATCTGAGCACTGCATTTCACCCTCAGACCGACGGTCAAAGCGAGCGGACTATTCAGACCTTGGAAGATATGCTGAGAGCATGTGTTATGGATTTGGGCGGTAGCTGGGATAAGCATTTGCCACTGGTCGAATTTTCATACAACAACAGCTACCACACCAGTATTGGAGCCGCGCCATTTGAAGCTCTTTACGGACGCAAGTGTCGATCACCCCTATGCTGGGCTGACGCAGGTGATAGGCAGCTTGTTGGTCCCGAAATCGTCCAAGAGACGACAGACAAGATTGCGCAGATTCGAAAACACATCGAAGCGGCTCGCGACAGACAGAAAGCCAACGCAGATCCAAACCGGAGACATTTGGAATTCCAAGTTGGAGATATGGTTTTATTGAAAGTTTCACCCTGGAAGGGTGTGGCACGCTTCGGAAAGCGTGGGAAGTTGAATCCGCGTTACATTGGCCCTTTCAGAATCCTGCAAAGGATTAGGCTTGTAGCCTACAAGTTGGACCTACCTGCTGAACTCAACGGTGTTCACGATACATTCCATGTATCCAATTTGAGAAAAAGTCCAACTCAAGATACAGTGATCATTCCTGCCGACGAAGTACATATCGACGACGCGCTCCACTTCACCGAAGAACCCGTCGAAGTTACGGATTGGAAAGTTAACAAAACTCGCAGGAGCAGTGTCAAACTCGTCAAAGTTCGTTGGAATGCTAGGCATGGACCTGAATTCACGTGGGAACGTGAGGATCGAATGAAAGAGAAATACCCCCATTTATTTCCTAAGAACCCTGCATCTAGTAGCAGAACTTAAATTTCGGGACGAAATTTCTTTAACGGGGGGAGAATGTGACAACCCTCACCAAACCAGGTATCCGTACGACTTAATTAATATTTAATTACTGCTTAATTACTGTGCTTGCTTACAATTATGGATAAACTGCTTACTGATTTCTGATACATACATACTCATGCATCACATTTTATACTGTCACCCTATTATTTTTACACAAACATCAGTGACAACCTTGATGCACAAAAAGCACAGTGAGCACACTATACGGGATACCCATTAAACATGCTGACATAGACAGTTACTGTCTCTAAGGCCAGTATGAGCCGGGAATAGATTACTACACTAGTAGAGAGTGTAGGGAAATGAGGGTTGTAGAACTGCGTCACTAGGTGATAATTATAGTGACCGGATGTGCCTAAAACGTACCCTGAGTACAAAAATTCAGCACTTTAATATAAAAATTCAGCATTTACCTAAACTAGTAAAGTGCAAAAAGTTGGAAAAATATTACTAGACACTTTCCAAAATGTCGGGAATAAATGGTGTCACTAAAGATAAAATTTACGACACTTTAAATAATTATTTAGCGCTTAACGGATTAATATCCAACCGAACAACCGGACTTAACCCGGGACATAAAAATATTGACATTGACACTATTTTTTTTCTGAGCCAGTTAGGGTACCCGAATACCCTAATACCCGCTACATAACACTACACACTAGTGACTTGATTTATTCCCCTAATTAACTAAATAATACCTTGGCTATATAATTGAAATCGAACTAAAACCCAACCCCATGTAACCGTTTGGTCACCACTAAAGGTGACACACATTGTCCTATTTTGATTATTATAATCTCAAGAGTTTAATATCTAGCCTACATATTGTTTAGTGGATAATGGGAGTGTATGGGTTATAAAATTGCTTAAAAGACTAAACCTTTTCTTTCATTGCAATAACACAAATTTGCCACTCCCTTTTTCTTCTTTGATGCTCTCGGCCGAACTCCAAAGGCCACCCACCAACACTTCAAATTTTCCATATTGCAATCCCACATATATATCAAGGTGCTAGAGTTCACATAAGGAGATCCGGTGCTTGCGGATTGCCAAGGACCTCACTTCAACGCTTTTAACCACCCGTTTGTCGACTAGTTTCTTCCCTAGCCTCGAGCTAGTGGTAAGTGACTCTAAATGCCTTTTTGATCTTATCTAAAGTGGTTAATATGAAGTTTGTCGGTTAAAAATCATAAACACTAAAAGTCTAATCTAAAAGTCTACTAAATAATATAAACTTGGTGGTTAATAAATAAATAATAGTGTAAAACTTATAAAACTAGTTTTATTATGGTTATTTATTGTTGTTGATTGCTAGTATGGAAATGGATCGTCATCAACCCGCTAGATCATGAAACATGAACTAGCCTTATGTTTAGTTGTAAAGTTTTTAGATGACGAACCCTTTCCAACATAACCATGAACTTGTGTAAAAACGATTTTTCTTATGAAATAGAGTTCTAAACTAGTAGATCTAAAGATCTACAAGGGGTATTTTCGAAGGACCAAGTGTAAAATGAAATCATACTTTTAAGCCGGATCTTTCCTAAACAAAGGTGTTTTTTTTTATGAACACACAAGTGTGTAGACACTTGTGTAACGAAAGGCTTCAACAAAGAATTGTTTTTGTAATTTTTACTAGAAGATGTACAAATGCATTTTCTGTAAAAATAAGATTTTCGAGAAACCAATTCCATTTATAAAAGTAGAAAGATCTATTAAAAATAATGGGAAGTTACTACACACTTTTACACAACCCACAAGTTCATGTGTTCGTGATATTTTTGAACTAGTTTAATGTTGGAATATTGTTTGTTGTTGATGGAGAAAATTGTTGTTGAAATTTTAAAAGAAAATGATACGCTTGTAAGCGTGGCCACCTCCAGTTACAGGGGAAACTCTGGCGAAATTTTTCCAAAAACCTAACACTTAGAAATATTTTCACCACAAGTGTTAGAAATACATTTTGACTTGTTTTCAAATTATAGATTTCGCCACGACTTATTTACAAAATATCGGAGATGGGATTTCACAAAACGAAACGTGATAAATATATGTATTTAGTAAATATATTTTTCATAACGTCACTTGTTATGTGTTTATGACTATTTTGTGAAATATACAAATATTATTTTTAGGGTAAAAATAATATTACCAAAGGATAACGATTCCAAAATAATGCGAACGCCTCTACGATGATTATTTAAGTTACACCGGTAATTATTATTACCACTCGATCTTTAAAACGTAACTTACGCATTTTTAAGAAAATGTTTATGAACGCGTATTTTTGTTAAGCTATTATTTTGGGAAAATCATATGTATTAAAATATAATATTTTTGGGAAAAATATCTATATTTTGGAATTAGAAATAAAATATATTAAGTGAGACTTAATAATGTATGTCGAATTTTACGAACACGCATGTATTAAATCCCCCATCCTTGGGAAGGAGAATAATTACCAAGTATTTACAAAATAATTACGAAATGTAATCACGAAATAGTTGCCTAACTATTTCCCAAAGACATTAAACCTTAAACTGAGGCACGGCCGTCCGTCTAATAGAAGTTAGTACGTGTAGGTCGTCGCACAGCAGATTTTCTGGGAGATACTTTTTAGAGACGCACTTCGGTGAGTTCATGTCCCCCTTTTCTCTTAACTGTTTTCAGTTTTCTAAACTGCGGGGGTGAAATACATGTTACTATGATTACGAACTTTTACTTACGCGGTATGATTAGCTAAGGAATTTATTACCTAGATCATGTGAATGGGTAGGCTATTATCGTAAGACCATTAATCCTTGTATAAGGACCGAGAGGCATGAGTGATAGATCTATCGGGTGTTGCGAGCCCCACACATGGGCCAGCGTGTGGCTGCATGTGGTGACTATGTCGTTCCGCCGGAAGGACCGGTATGAAATCCGCGTTACAGGTTTGAGTGCTTCCTAGGCCATGTCACATATTAATGTATTAGCTACACATTAATCGATCTCTTTTTCCTTACTGCTACATACCAAGAACATACATTTATACGGGTACATTTTTAACGATTTATACATACCCACTTACACATGAACTCGCTCAACATTATTGTTGATTTTTCCAACTTACATGTATTTCAGGGAATTAAAGATCTGGCGCGGTATGTTATGTTTTCCCGCTGCATATGGGTTCCGAGGTCATCCAGGTTTAGGGGATGTGACTTTTACCTGGACGAGTCACAGTCCTTAAACTGCGTTTTATTCACGTTGATGTTTATGTCTTTCAAAACAATGCTTTATGTTAAGATGGTGTAGTTCCAAGACAATGTTATGTTACCTTGGTTTTAAAACTTATTTTAATGGATGATCTTGCATGATATTTATTTCATATAGCTTGTTATGGTTAAGCTATGGTATTAAGAAGTCACACCAAAATAACCACGCTTCCGCAAAGCCAGGGTGTGACACATTCAGTCACAATGGTCACTGTTTCACATGTATCAAGTGCTCAGTTCTCATACAGGTCCTACATTCCATGTGCATGCCACATAATGTCACTTAGCTAACGAGTGTGCAAATCACATAATCAATTCAGATCCCTCGTTCCTAATCAACATTATTAACATGCAGCCAACAGAATCTTATAAACACATAGTCCATTACCAAATACATCGCTACTGTTTGACTGTTTTGTCTAACGGCGAAGGTTCCTTATCGACGAAGAATCCCCAGCGACGAAGAATACTAACGGCGAAGATTATTCTTCGTCGAGTGCATGGGTGACGAAGTGTCACCGAAAGTTCCCCAAGGCTGTCCGACGAAGAATCAATCCTTCGTCGAACCATCTTCTTCGTCGAGGCAGTTCTTCATCGCTGTCTTCCCAGACAGTTATGTTTTTCCTTAATCTCATCTGAAACCAATGTTCATAATTTTGACAGTTTCCCAACCAAATCAAATAACACTTTAATCATGATCAAGAACCCTAAATACGAACAATCATCAACTACTCAACACTTAACAGTTTTCATTAGCATACAGTTCTAATCAAACAACAATCATTGAAACACACAAGAATCCTCAACACTTCATCATACAACCCTAACTATGTAATACGGCCAATGAACAATGGAACACCATGTATACAAAATCCTACATACTCATACAAAATCATCACAACACAAATCTACGTTTCAGGTATAAATCCAATGAACGAGAACATATACTAACCTTGAGACAAGATTAACCAGTGATGTTTTACGATTAAAAAGCTTCGGAATGATAGATGAAGTCTGCCGTCAATCGTTTGAGAGAGGGGGAGAGCTAGGGTTTGCAATATGATAGATTTCGTGAATTATGTGCGTGTAAATGTTCAAATAGGTGAACTGGGCCCTTACTGGGCTTCGAAATGACTTGGGCCGGCGAAGAATCATTCTTCGCCGTATGTGAGGGTGACGAACAATCCACCTTCATCAAAGGTGGGATGCGACGAAGTTCTACTCTTCATCGAGGAGTGAGAGTGACGAAGGATTCATCCTTCGTCGTTGAGGTTAAACATAAATATAACATTACCCTAAACACAAGTTTTCATGCAACACTCAAACGTAACAATACATTAACCATTCTAATAACATGCGCAAGATACAGCATCTTCAAATGAATTGTGGAACAAGTAATGCGTAAAAGAAAGGCCTCGAAATCTCAGGTTGTCACATCATCCCCAACTTGAAAGAAATTTCGTCCCGAAATTTGACAAGTAATCCAAAACGGCAAGATGTTAGATCAGGATGACTGTGGATTTTCCGCGGGTGTCTCAATATATATGTATATATATGTGTGTATATATATATACACGTACGTATGAAAAAGTTATAGCCGTTTGATAATCGAGAGGGGAAGAAGTTCAAGTAAGAAAGGACCAGAATACCATTTCTCTATTTATTTCTTCAATTGTTTGAGCCTGAGATTTACGAAATTGCCACCGCCTTACTTTGAGTCATTGATCTTGGGAGATCAATGGCTGAGCTTGTCTCCTACACTTCTTATAAGAAAAGTGTCGTGTACAAGATCCATGATCTGTGATATATGCTTTTGTATGATCAACATAAACATGTATATAAAACTCATTTTTTTTCAAAATTGTGTTTTTAGTCATGCCAATTGTACACGAACTAGTGTTATGCCCGCCCGTGTTACAGGGCACTAAGCCGAATATTTTTTAGTTTCATAACATGTACGCATGTATTTCGGTTACTTGTACATACTACCTATAACACGATCTTGATAAAAAATACATTGACTCAACCAATTAAACCAAAACACTACAATAGTTTTGCAAAAAAAAAAAAAAAATGGCAAGCCTGTTTTAAGAGTATTTTAGCCATTTCTACAAACTAGTTCATCATACTATTTCTCTAAAACTGTTTCCTGTTGTTTATGGTACATGCTTCCATTCAGCTACCACTTTTTAAGAATCACCATGTCATCATTTATTCCTGCAGTTTTTACAGTCAAATTCCAATAACTGAACATATTTCGATACCACTATTACTGCAATAACAAATGACTGACATCAAGAAAACCATCATGTCGATGTAAATTAATCACTGCATCATGAACGATTTATCCCATGTAAGCAAAACAGTTTCTCCATGATATTTCACTTCAAACACATACATAAAAAAAACTCTGAAGGTGGAAATTTTGAATCTCGGCCCGTTTACTTAAAACGGGTTGATTTGGGGTATTCTATCCTCTTAAAGGGTCAAATCGATAAAATCAATGAATTTACTTAATAAGGAAACGAGTCTGACAATCTCCCAATGTGAAATTTTAATGTATACAACCTCCTATATCATTTATTTAACAAGTTAGATTAAGAATGAACAACAGGTGTTTTGGAGTCAACTGAACCCGACCCGTATCCAAACTGACCCATCCATTTTTCCACCTCTAGCACACTCTACACTAGGATACATACATCCCCTAGAATCAGTGCGTGTTCTTTGGTTAAAAGCATACTGAAGGTGTAATTATAAAGCACAAGTGATTTAACTATCGCAAAGCATGAGAAAAAAACGTCAAACTCACTATAACATCCTTAGTTCTCCTCAAGAAAGTGACAAAAACAGAGCTTCATTCCCTACCACCCTCTTGCTTGAAGTGCAAATATCACTGGTTAATTTGCTTTAGAAGACCAGAAACAGAGCCACAATGCGTTGATTTATACTTGCATTGCTCACAACATGATTGTAGTAATTGAATAACTCTGATGCACCTGTTACCATCAATGATCAAACATGGTTAACAGGAAACAAATACATAAAGGTGAAGAACAAAATATATAATAAGTGATGTTTCCAAGTAATCCAATAAAGGTGAAGAACAAAATATATAATAAGTGATGTTTCCAAGTAATCCAATCTTGAACAATAGTGGTGGAAAAAGTCGATACAATCTGGATAATACATCTTGTGGGGCCAAAGCTTATTAACATTATAAGTCATGACTTCACACTAAAATTTTCAGAACACCTTCACTACATACACCCTTAGTCTAAGTAGTTAATGCGGTAAAATATCGGATATCGGTCAAGGACCGATGTTTGAGATATCAGTTATCGCAGTGAGATAGATATCGCTAATTTTAATATCATGCTAAACTTATATATATAGCAATTTAACAGTAACAATTCAGTATACTCTCCTACCATTAGCAAATTAACCTTTTGCAACTTGCAAAACACTAACAACTGTAGCAAGTAGGAACTGACTAACACTTAAAACACTAACATTTAACAATAACAACCAACAATTAAGACTTAAAACACTAATAGCAGCAATAAGGGTGGAGGGTATAGTCAATCACCCTAGGGTGTTTGAGTGAAATCCTACCCAATAATATTATGCCATGCCAACTCCCCATTCTACTCCCCATTTTACACTCAATCACTAGGTATGGTCAAACACCCCTCAATTAAAAAAAAAAAAAAACTTGATTGGTCTCTCCTCTCTCTCTCCTCTCTCCTCTCAACACAATCGGTGACTACACACCGAATTCCCCACCCTCTCTCCAACTCAAACAGGTGGGGGTGGTCACCGATCGGTGACACCCACTCCCCGATCAAGTCACCGAGGATTATACCCTCCAGCCTAAGAAGAAAGACAGATGGTAGAACTAAAAAGAAAGGTACTTACATCGGGAATATGTCCAATATCAGTCTATCGCCGATATTATCAATACCGATATTCTGACCGATATTTCACATCGATATCTCAGCAAGGGACTGATAACCGATATATCGGTGATGTATCGGGATATTAACTACAAGCCCTTACTTCCAGGATAACAGGCGAATAGCATAGATTGAAACATAATTCATGTGAAATGACTGATTTACAAATTTCCAGCCTAGGGTTTCGAAAACATACAAAAAAATGATATCAAGTTATTGCAATTTTTGGAACATCTTCACCACATACACCCTTACTTCCATTATAATAGCATATAATGATGAAGCATAATTCATGTAAAACGACTGATTATTCATCAAATTTCCAGCTAGGGCTTTGAAAAAATACAGAAAAAAAGATATTAAATTATTGCAAATTTTGGAACATCTTCACTGCATACACCCTTACTTCCATGATAATAACATAAATTGAAGCATAATTCATGTAAAACGACTGATTATTTATCAAATTTCTAACCTAGGGTTTCAAAAAAAAAAAAAAAAAAAACAATATCGAACTATTGCAGTTAAAATCCGTAACCGAATTGAGAGCTGGATCCAATGAACTAGTCTATATAAATCATATGACAGAAACCGAAGTATAAAGACGTAAGTGATCGAAGAAAAAGCGTGAAAATGAATTAGGTTAAGCATAATTGCGAATTGTAAATGAGAAAGGTACCTTTGGGGAAGAAAGTTGTTCTTGGAGAGGCAAGATTGAATGTCGCATGCTTCCTTCTTGCAAGGTTCTTTGATCTCTTTCGCCATTAACGAATCAGTAGAAACTTCGAATTGCTTTCAGAATTGTTGTAAAGATGGTGGCGAATATTTAGGCTGTTTTTCGGAATCGTTATTCTTATAACGACAATCAACTTTTTTTCGTTGTATGAATTCGTTTAACTTCGATAGTTACTTCTTTTATAAAAACAATTACACCTTAGGTGTTTAATACCAACCTAGTTAAAATTGTTAGTTAAGCCTGATTGCAATCCTACTTATAGAAAAGTAATCGTGTGAAACCCTACTTATTAACCAAAATAGAATTGAATTCTACCACTAATTGCATAACACTATATTCATCTTATCAAGAAAATTTAGCGGTTATTGGATTTTATCACCCCCAACTATCGGGCTTTGGCCGTTGCCACCCGCAACTGACACTTTGACACCCGGCACCCCCAACTTGACTTTTTGTTTGTGCTGGCACCACCCAGTTAAATCTTCACTAACTGGGTTTATTTTTTAATCCGATGTGGCACAAATGTGATGAGTTGGACATGATTACATGGCGACTCTCCCTCCCTCCCTCCACACCTCCACCTCATCTTCCCCCTTATTTCTCTGTCTCTCTCTCTCACACAAGCTCACAAACCTCCATTATTTCTCTGTAATCGTGCAAACAAAAGTAAATAACTGTTGTATAAAAAACAGCAACAATTCAGATCCAGATTTTATCCGTTTCGATCAAAACAACAAACTCTAACTTTGATTCTAGACTACCAGTTGTCAAGTTTCTATCTCGGATCTGAATGAAAACAAGTAATCAAGACCTGATTCATTTCTTACTTCATACTCAATGAACAACACCAACAAACCAACTCAGATTCAATCAATCTCAAAATCGGATAAAGAACAATGATTTCCATTAATGGCGAACACCGAGCTTCAGTGTTTCTCGCTCTACTCTCTCTCTCTTCCCTCTCCTCCACCACACCTCCCTCTCCGCCACCGCCGATCCCCACTTCGAAGGCTTCGACGCCGACTACGATCTCGATCTCGACGATGACTCACTCTCCGGCATCCCCCGCCGTACTCCTCCTCCTTCGACCGCCTTATCCTCCGCTGATCCGAATCTCACCCCGACATTCCTAACTCACCGTCCGCCATTTCATCTCCGCTGGTTAACTCCGATTTCCCCACCAAACCCTCACTTTCACCTTCCTCATTTGATTTTTGGGATGAAGACGAGTTTGAAGGCTTTCCTACCGATATTCCACCGCCGGAAGTCTCCATAACCTCGCCGACGAACGATACCGAGGCGGCTCCGGCACCGGCGAAAAAGAATATTGGATCGTATGCTGTTGAGAATATGTGTATTAATATTAGTTCTATACGGTGTTAATTAGTTCAATCTGCCATGAATCAGCTCCAACATCACATTTGTGCCACGTAATCATGTCCAACTCATCACATTTGTGCCACGTCGGATAAAAAATAAGCTCAGTTAGTGAAGATTTAACTGGGTGGTGCCAGCACAAACAAAAAGTCAAGTTGGGGGTGCCGGGTGTCAAAGTGTTAGTTGCGGGTGGCAACGGCCAAAGGCCGATAGTTTGGGGTAATAAAATCCAATAACCCAAAATTTAGACATAACATGGATAAGGTGCATTATCATAAGTTTAGGGTTTCATTCCCCTAAAGTCCAACATCCTCATCAAACCTTAGCCCCACATCCTCATTAAACCATAGCCCCCAAACCGTTGGAAGAGAGATATATGTACAGATCTAGTGGATTTCGTCAAATCCTAGCCCTAAATCTGTTGGATTTCGTTTCCAGCAAGAGAGAGAAAAGTGATTTCAGACCTAGTCTCGAACTCACACACTCTCTCTCTCCCCCCATCTTATTCGAATCTCCTTCACCCCAATATTTTTCCAATCCAAGCATGTGTTACCCACCTGATTTGTTCACCCTTCTCTTTGTTTGATTCAAACATGTTCACCACCTGAAGTGTGTTGTTGTTTACAATTAGAAAGAATAGAGATGAAAAGATATGAGAATATGGTGGCCGTGGTTGCTTGTTATTAGCGATTGGTATAGTGAAAGATTTGGTGTCGGTGGTAGCAGGTGGTGGTTGGACAAGAGTTTCAGTAGTGGGTCGAACTTGCTTTGGTGGGTATTCACCGCTGATGCGTGTGAAGTGTGTATATGAATTTAAGTATATTTTAAGCCCTTTTACACTTTCTTTAGCCAAGTTTTAAATTTATAAAACACGATATTTACTAACACTAAACACACATATGGGCAAGTGCACCCATCGTGAGCGTAGTATAGTGTTGGTAAGATACCGAGGTCGTCCAAGGACACAAGAGCTTTTAGTACCGGTTTATCCTCAACGTCTAATCAAATCAAAAAGTTTAGAAAAATGTTTTAACTAAGAAAAATAAAAACTATCTAAAATGCTGAAAAATAAAAACAGATAGACAAGATGAATCACTTGGTTCCGACTCGTGTATAGTGTAACCTTTGATTATTTCCGCACTTTTGCACTTATTTAAGAGATTATCTTAGTTATTGTAGTAGGCCCCTCTTTTGAAGGTGACATTACCCTCAACCCAGTAGTTTGAGTCCGCAAGGATACAATCCTAAAGGGTCGGATTATTGAAAGATAATGAATTAAGTTATTATGCAAATTATGGTAGGCCCCTCTTTTGGAGGTGACGATACCCTCGACTTGTAGTCTGAGTCAGCAGGGATACAGTCCTAAATAGCCGGGTTATAGTATTAATAGTAGTTTAACTTATAAGGGGATCAAAGAGTTTGGACCCCCCACCATCCAATACCGTTAAGTATTGAAGGAGGTCCTACTAAATTTGACCCAGGTCCATTGCAGGACCTCTAAACGCTGAACAATGGCAAGACTCTTACCAAACCGTTCCCTTAACCCCCGACCAGGTAGCCAACATGCCTCCATATAGACCGTGGAGATATGAATGGTGAAAATCTTTTATTTTATATAGACAGTAAAATAATGCCAAGACACCACGGACAAACGATAAGGAAGAATCACCTTCAACATAAGAAACTAGTTATTAAAGTCATTAATACAAAACCAAGTAAAAAGTGCGAAAAGATTAGAAATAAAAAGTATTACACTAGACACTTGTCTTCACCAAGTGATGTAAGAGACTTAGGCAAACATGGCCTTGATTGTCAAGAACTCTTACGATCAATCTTGGATCCCGAGACGACTCACACACTCTATGATAGACAATGGATGATGGTGGTGGATGATGGTGTTATGGTGGTGGTGGGTGGTGGGTGAAGTGTGAGAGAGGTGGTGTGCCAAGGGATGGTTTGAACTTGAGCTAAGCACTCCTATTTATAGGCTGAACAGAAGCCTGGACACGGCCCCGTGTCCACCCTTTTCTCTTTCTTCATTAATTGCTCTTGTCCGCATTAGTTGACCACGCCCCCGTGTCCGCTGGGCACGGCCCCGTGTGCAGAAGCATATCTGTACTATCAGATTTGGCAAGATTCTGCGTATCTTTGCGTTGACCACGGCCACGTGTCCGCTGGGCACGGCCCCGTGGTTGGCAATAGAAGCTTCTACATGTTTGTCTTTTGTGCCAGGGCTGACCATCCTGGACACGGCCCCGTGCTCGCTGAGCACGGCCCCGTGTTGAGCTGGACACGCCCCGTGTTGAGCTGGACACGCCCCGTGCTGAGCTGGGCACAGCCCCATGCTCAGCTTTCTTCTTGTTTTTGCTTTGGGAAGATGCTGTTGAGGGGTCAGGCATGCCACGTTTATTCCCTTTCTTTGTATTTATGTTAGATTTGGTTGTATATTTCCTTTTGTTCAATTAAGCTCATTTGATCCTGAAAATACAAAAGGAAGACAAAAGAACACTTTTTCCAACATTAGTACTTAAAAAGGGTTAGTTTTATGCATCATTTGATGTAATTTATAAGTTGCATTTTACACACATCAACCGCCCTTTCCAGGGTGGCATAGATTATGTGAAAAAGGGTAACGAGTTTTTTGCAATTAGTGTGGTTGCGTTTGGTGGCTATGACCATAGTTCTTAAAAGTCATTGCCTCTTACTCCTAGGCCTATTTTCCAAGCAAGGCGAGGCCATTGAGCCTTAAGTTGAGGAAATTGCGCTTTTATTATCCAGGTGATGGGTCAGTCGCAGATTCTGCCGAGATTCCTAGATTCTAGAGAGTTTCCGGCCAAATTCTCTAAATTCCCGCAAGAATCCAGCTAAATTTCTACTTTCATCGAACGAAAACTATTTTTTATAGTAATACACTAATGTTTTAGAACTTTTGGTACTAAATAGATGATATCAAATGTTATATAATAGCTTTAGTTTATTTTATTTGAATAATAGTATTTTTTTTTTCTAATACATAAACTATTTTTAATTTTTTTTCATCGTGCGCTTTTCTTTTCTTTTCTCATGCCCTCGCTTTTTGGCGCCTTGAGTTCATCCAACGCCTTTAATAACTATGGTTATGACAATGAAGTTGATAATCCAGATTGCTTGATGTACTCAGGTGCGGGGTGGGATCGAAAAACATAAAAGCTATGAAACCCTAATTTGGATTGGATAAAAGGTTGAAGTTTGGAACCCTACTTTGTGAAGGAGGGTGGAAAAGGGGTTTATAAGGTGGGAGAAATCAGGGGGTAAATGGCATAGATTCCCTCACATGGGAATCACGTGATATGACTTAACATTTAAATTAACCAAGTTAGTGCTAGAGGACCTAGGGTGTAATGTTTTTATAAAAGAAAGAATTGAAAATGTAATTATTGAAGTTAAAGGATATCCATTGCAATCCGATACAAACATTAAGGACGAAAAGTGTAATTTACCCTTCTTATTAATAAACTAGTGGAAGTCCCCACGCTATGACGCTAAGCAAGTAAGCAGTGGGGTTTATTGTTGGTATTGTTGATTCGTTATGTATCGATATGATGCCCATACTTGGTATGACAATCTACATGTTTTTACATTGAGTGAATACTATAAAAATGAATACCGGTATCAATACCAATACCAATACTGATGTTGAATATAATAGTATCGGTTTAGTTCGCAACGTTACACACACGGAATCGGCACTCAATACAGCTTACGATAACAAATAAATTTGTTTTCAACGAAATTTATGTTATAATGTCGTGAAACTAAAAAAAGGAATGTTGGTAGCAATGTTATTCGGAGGACTGCAGTTCAGCTGTAATGATAAAGAAATAATATAAATTCTATTTGACTCGTTCGATTTTGAACAAGACATTTATCGAAATGTAGATAAAAACATACATGTCGCAACGTTATATTTCAAATTTTATGACACGTTATATTATATTATTACAAAGACGAAAAGGGCAAAAGATGTTACTTTATTAAGATAAGAGAAGAGATGTTACTTTATTAAGAAAAAAAGAAGCTAAATCATGAGGTAGCTTTGATAACGTATGCGCTTGTGCTTCGATCACTTGTCCATTGCTATTCATTACTTGGTTTTGAGTAAACTTCTTACCGAGACATAGATAAAAATATGAACGTCACAATTACATACCCGGACCTTACAAAATATTGTATCTTAAAAAGTATAAGAAAAATATCTTAAAAAGTACATACCCGGACCTTACAAAATATTGTATCTTAAAAAGTATAAGAAAAATATCTTAAAAAGTATAAGAAAAAAACAAAATATGCTCAAAATAATTACATACACATAAAAAATTACTATTTGTTCAGCAGTAAATGTCGGCACCCACATTTACATGTGTTGTATAGGCAAAGGATCGTGTACAAGAGAACCAAATCGTAGGAAGCATAGGAGAAGATTTTTGCCCTTTGATCAAACATTTCAATAGTTGATATTAATTGGTCCCCAAACTTAGAATTCAGATGACTAAAAACAAGGAAAACAAGTAGGGAAGTGGCAAAATAAGAAGATCTCATATAGGTGACTCATAAACACACTTGTTGGTGCACGAAATGTCTGTTGACTACGTTTACATTGAGTCTTAGGTCAAGATAAGTCAAGATAGGAGCATGAAAGTCAAAATTAGGGTTTATATTATAGGTTTCGCTTATGTGTCATAATTTGTGAGAGGTTTCGCTTATGTGTCATTAGGGGTTTCGCTTATAAGGTCACTAGGGAGGTTTCGCTTATTCAGACACATGGGGTTTCGCTCATAGGGCAGTCCATATGAGCGAAATCAGTCTTCTATATAAAGCTGATGTGTGTCTTCATTTATGTAACTTGGAGCGAAACTAGGTCATGCTTGTGGTGTCGAAACTCTGTCAAATTGTAATCAGAAAGCATCAATAGAGAAGGATTTGAAAGAGAAAAGCTGTGTAACTTTGTATACACTGATTCCGCCTTTGTACACAAAGATGAACTGCCTTGATTGACTTTCCAGGGTCGCAAACCGGTCCAACAAGTGGTATCAGAGCTCAGGACGAGGAGTTCATACTACTACAGCTTGATTCTACACGATTCTCTTACTTCTACTCACTTTCTCTCATACTTTTTCGATTTAAACTGGTTCCTACGGTTGAAATGGTCTGAAATTCGAGTATAACGTGTTAAATACAGTAATAACAAACCCTAGAAAGATTCAGGTTAAAATATGGATTAAAAATGGTAAAACTCAACTAAAAACTAGGTTTCGCTTATTCGGTATTCGAAGAGATTTCGCTTATAAGTCACCTTAGTTTCGCTTTTACGGACATAAAGTGCTTGATTTCGCTTATCCAAACAATCTAGTTTCGCTGATAAGGACATAAACTTGATTTCGCTTATCTGAACAGCCTATTTCGCTTATAGGGACATTACATATTTCGCTCATAGGAACAAGTCTGATTTCGCTTATTTGTCAAGTTTGATTTCGCTTATCTGTCAAGACTGATTTCGCTTATTTGACATATTGCTATTTCGCTTTAGTGTCACAATAGCTGATATTTCGCTTATCAGTCACTGTTTTCCAAAATTTCGAAAATTTTACTAACTGTTTGCTGATTTTGCAGGTACATTCAAGATGGATGATATATTCTTGAACCCGTTTAGCGACATGTACGCATTTGCTGGAAATTCGGGAGATGATTCATCTACAAGCAACAACAATGAGAATCCGCCGAATCCGAAGAAAAAGGAAGCTTGGGAATCTGAAAGTGCCTTTGGAACCTTCAATAAACCTCCAAAGTTAATGGCTATCGAGGAATACAGTCGGTGGTCAAGAAAGTTTGAAGATTGGTTGATGGCATTCGCATTTTCCAGCTGGAAGAGTCTGAAAAACGGCTATCAAAATGGAAACAAAAATGGTGAAACTTTAACATCTGCTGAGGAGATTGAATCGTTTGTAGCTGAACAAAAGTGTGTGGCTTTGTTGTTCCAGTCCGTTCGGGAGGACATAATCTCTTTGATCGATTATTCAAATGCAAAAGATCTTTGGAAAAAGTTAGAAAAGAAATGTATAGGTAGTGAAGAAATCAAGAAAAACAAAATAAAACTACTTAGAAAAGAGTTTGATATGTTTGGGTGCTTAAAGAATGAATCAGTTTCAAAAATGATCGAGAGGTTTGGGCACCTGAAGCTGGAATTAGCTAGACATGGAATTAAGTATTCTGATGATGAGCAAGTAGACAAGTTGTTCGATTCGTGGCCAGACGAGATGGATTGGAGATATTATGCTCTCATGCTAAAAAACACTATCCTGCCGAAAGATCTTACTCCAGATTTGCTGATTGAGAGACTCGAGAGTCACGAGTTGGAACTGAAAAAGACATTCAAAGTAAATCACTCATCTTACCAGCAGAATTTGGATTTGTATTATCTAAAAAGCATGATGCCAAAAGCAACTTCTCCCAAGACTGCGTTTTCTGCTGAGAATGTATCCACAGCTAGCAAAGAAAGTCAAAGCGGTCAAAGCAGTGGAAATCACAGTGGTTATCACAGTGGTTCTTCATCATCTGCAAGTCATTTTGATACAAAGTTTCAATGCAACATCGCAATAGACTTAAAGAATGCTCAGAATTTTGACCAGGAGTCTGCTAAACAACAGATGATCTTTCTAGCATCTGTGTTGGAATCATATGAAGGGTTAGTAGCAGGGAAGATAGGCAACACCAATCTGACGAAAGAAGATTATGATCAGATTGATCCGGAGGAAATGGAGCTGATCGACATTCGTTGGTGTATGGCAAGTGCTGTTCGTCAAGCACAGCGTTTCATGGAAATTACCGGCAGAAAAACAATCGGTGGTCCATCTACCAAGCTGGGGTTTGATAAGTCCAAGGTGACGTGCTTCAAGTGTAAGCAGAAAGGTCACTTCAAACGAGAATGCAGAAACGCATATGCTGATGAGTCGGAGAACCCTTTCAAAGAAGATTACTACAAGAAGGCAATTTATCACCAGAATAAATCTGAGCCGCCTAGATTGAAGCAGGTTGAAGACAATAGAGAGAAATCTAGAGCTCTTGCGGTGATTTACGATGATGAGGGGTATGATTGGAGTCAAGAGGTTCTACCGGAGGAAGATATGTTTAGTTACGCGTTCATGGCGAAAAACGAACCTATTCCTTGGAAAGATAACCGTACTGAAGAGCAGAAGTATCAATACAGAAAAATGTTGGCTGAAAACAGAATAATTAGAATTTCTGGTATCTATCTGGAAGCGAGAAGAGCGAGAAGATGGGATCCGGACAGGGAGTGTTATCTTGATCCATATGGAAATATTGCTGTTGATGACAAAACTCTTGATCTGGAAGCTATAATAAAGGAGTTCAAAGATGAGGATGAGTATTGGCAGAATAAATGGTGGGGAACTGGAGACGAGAAAGAGAAAGAAGAGAAAGAGAGGAAGGAGAAAGAAGAGAAAGAGAAAAAGGAGAAAGAAGATATAGAGAAGTCAAAGAAGATTGATACTGGGGTTATTGACACAACGCAGGAGTTGACTGCTGAGAACCTGGGAAAAATGGCTGACAAAGTGCTGGCTGCTAAGGCACTTGAGGTAGACTCTAACTCCGTGTCTGAGTCAAAAAGCCAGGTCAGTTCAAACTTGTCAACAAATGTGTCAGGTAAGAAAATTGATGGAAATGCTGATTGCAAAAATTGCAACAAAGAGTGCAAATTTTGTAACACAGTCACGTATCTCAACGGGAAGAAAGTTGATGATCTGACAGCAAAAGTCAAAAGCGTTGAGAATCAAATTCTTGATC
Source organism: Helianthus tuberosus (assembly GCA_030545235.1). NCBI lineage: Eukaryota > Viridiplantae > Streptophyta > Magnoliopsida > Asterales > Asteraceae > Helianthus > Helianthus tuberosus. Next base: position 66,510,333 of record CM060412.1, on the reverse strand, counting down.
GTGACAAAAGAGTTAAAGCTTCAACTGAACGGATAAAAGAATTAACTAATCAAATTGAAAATGATAAAATTGATCATGAAAAAATTAAACAAGAAAATGAAAAGTTAATTATTGAAAACCGTCAGATTTCTGAGAAGTTTGAAAAACTCAAAAGCACAATGAAAGATAATGATGATCGAAATGGTAAAACTTATAAAGAAAATGTTCAACTAAAAGCAGTGCTTAGAGTAAAAGAAGAATCAATCAACCAACAACTGGATGAAATCGCTAAACTGAAACTTAAAGTTCAAGAAGCTGAAATTGAAAATGAGCGAATCCAGTTGAAGCTTAAGAGTTACAACTCCGCAAGCTTTGTGTTGCAACACATTATTCCCAAACCCATCAGGAAAGACAAAGCAGGCGAAGATGTGTACTCTGATGGAACTGGGGTGGGTTTTCATCAAGTTCCACCACCTGTTCTTGATAACTACACGAAAAAGCAATCAGGGTTGGTTGAAATTGAAGAAGAAAGTGAAAAGAATCTTCCAGATTCAATTGATGTCACGTTCACATCTTCCAATGACGATAGTGTCCAAAATGATATTGTAAAAGGTGTTGTTGAAAATGTGCTAAAAACGGATAGTGACACTACTGAGGAAGATGGGTGTTACTTGGACAACTACATTCCGAAACAAAAGTCCAAGAACAACTTAAATGAAGAATCAAATCTTGTCATGTACAAGATGTTGGGTTCAGATAAGTTGTTTTCTGATTATGAGTTTCCAATTGAGAATGTTAATATGAACAAATTGACAAATGTTTTCAAGTTGGTTGAAGTTGAGTTGTCAGAAGTGAACAATCTGAGTCAAACAAAGAGAAAAATGAGTTTTGAGAAAGATAAATCATACTACAAGAAATCTGTTAATCCATCACGTTTTTATAATAACAATCGAAATAACTGGTCGGGTGGTTATCAGGGTGGTAGAATTTATCAAAAGAAATTTTCCAAACAAGAGGTTTGCTGAAAAGAAAAAGTTTGTGAACAGTTTGAGTTCACTTGCTGATGAAGAGAAAGAGATTTTTTCAAAATCGAATGAAGAGTTCTTTGAGAAAAGAGCTTCACAGTCTCAGTCTGAAGGCACAAGTCGAGTGGTTGATACTCGAACATGTTTCAGATGTAATCAAGTTGGTCACATTGCACGAAAGTGTACCAATGTGAAGCCTAAGACTGAAACTGTGAAGATTCAAAAGAAGAAAGTTGACGAAAAGGGTAAAGCACCAATGGTTGTTGAGAAAAAGAGTGTGAAAAATGACAACACCAAAGTGAAAAATGAACCTGTAAAGAAAGTGGTAACTAAAAATGATAAATTTTACAAGCGGGTTGCATTATCTCAACAAGTTTGGAAACCAAAAAGTGAGAAAAAGATTTCACCTTCTGAGGATTCAATTTAAATTGATTATGATGCAAATTTTCCACCTTTGAAGGCTGAAAACTTCAAAATTCAAATTGCGAGAGTCAAGGTTACACCCAAGGCTGATGAGGCCTGGGTGGACTCCATGTTCGACTAAACAGTTTGAATTGCCGGAGCTTCCTTGATCGCGAAGCATGAATCGGCATCTTTATTAAAGTTTAAGTCAAAGTTTGTTATGTGCAGGATCTTCCAAAACTTGTATCCAGATGGATCATGGATAGTGGAGCATCAAGACATATGACAGGGAAGACTGCATTGCTGTATGATGTGAGAAATATCAATGGTGGTTACGTAGGTTTTGCGGGTAATCAAGGAGGAAGGATTATAGGTGAAGGAACGCTATCCAACGGGATTGTGACGTTTGAAAGAGTTAATTACATTGCTGAGCTGGAGAACAATCTGCTGAGTATCTCCCAGATCTGTGACAGGATGTATACTACTCACTTCACTGATAAAGAATGTTTGATCTTGAAACCAGGATTTGTAATACCTGAGGAATGGATTATCATGAGGGCACCGAGGGTTAATGATCTGTATGTGTTGGACATGAGTGTAGCTACTACAACCACGGGTCAGGCTCATTGTTTTGTTTCTAGAGCAACTGAGAAAGAATCGAGATTGTGGCACCGCAAGATGGGGCATATTCACCTAAGGAAGATGAATCACTTGGTGCACAATGATTTGGTTCTTGGAGTTCATGTCAAAGGTTTTCATCTGGAAGGGGAGTGCATTAGCTGTGTTAAAGGCAAGCAGAAGAAAAAGTCACACCCTACAAAGCAAGTCAATTCAGTTTCGAGACCTCTGGAAAGACTTCACATGGATTTATTTGGTCCTGTGAATGTCAAAAGTATTACAGGAGATTACTACTGTTTGGTCGTTACTGATGATTATTCCAGATTTTCATGGGTTTCTTTCTTGAAGACGAAAGACGAAACATTTGACAGTTTGATGGCGTTATTCAAGAAAATTGAAAATTTGTACCAAAGGCGTATCAAAAGAATTCGTAGTGACAATGGTACTGAATTCAAGAACAGTAAGATGGAAGAATTTTGTGATGAAAGAGGTATATTGCATGAATTTAGTGCTCCGTACACTCCGCAGCAGAATGGAGTTGCAGAACGCAAAAACCGGACACTAATCGAGACGGCTAGAACTATGCTCGCAGATTCAAAGTTACCGATAAATTTTTGGGCTGAAGCTGTTTCCGCCGCATGCTATACGCTCAACAGGGTTCTCACTGTCAAGAAGTTCAACAAAACATGCTTTGAGCTAATCAATAACCGCAAACCGAATTTAAAGTATCTAGAACCGTTCGGGTCACCCTGTACAGTTATAGAGCCTCATGGAAAGTTTGGTCCGAAGTGCATTGAGGGAATATTTGTTGGTTATGCAAATCCGATGCGACGTGTCTTCGTTCCAAGTGAGAAGCGGATTATTGAAGCTGGAAATGTTGAATGTCAAGGTTATACTATGCCGCCGCAGAATCCTGGAGATTCATGGCGTTATCATTATGACAAACTGTGGGATTCGTTTGACATGAGAGAAGAATCAGAGGAAGATGAAGATTTCTTTGATGAGTTGGATATTTTGCGCGAATACGAGTCACATCAAAGGTTCCCAGCTGAGTATTCGAGGCGACCATGGGAAACTTCAAATGACGATGAAGCAGGTCCGAGTAATGCTGGTGAACATAATGATGTCCAACAGAATGAAGTTGCTCAGGATAATCAGTCGGATCAGATTGATAATCGAGAAGCTGAAAACATGCCAGTCTTTGATCATGGTTATTCAGATTCTGAGGGGGAGCAAATTCAGATTTCAAGTCAAACAAACCAAGTTGGTGAACAAGATGCAGATCAGAATGTTACTAATCTGGAGGGCAATGTAGATGTTCTAAGCGAAGTGATGCCGCGAACTCTCTCATATCATCCAGAGGAGTTGATCATAGGAGAATTGCAGACAGGCGTTCACACTCGAAGACAGATTGATAAAGGGCTTACATGTTTTTATACAACAATTGCTCCTTTGCAAACTGAATTCTCATTGAGTTGTTTTATCTCGCAGGTTGAACCAAGAACGTACAAAGAGGCGCTTACTGAAGATTCTTGGGTCAATGCAATGCAGGAGGAATTGAGTCAATTCGAGAAGTTGGGAGTGTGGAAGTTAGTTGATTTGCCGGATGGTCATAGAAAAATCAATACAAAATGGGTATTTAAGTGTAAGAGAGACGACAGAGGAGTTGTTGTAAGGAACAAAGCTCGACTCGTTGTTCAAGGCTTTAGTCAACAGGAGGGGATTGATTTTACAGAAGTCTATGCTCCTGTAGCACGACTAGAGGTAATCAGAATTTTTCTTGCATTTGCGTCTTGGAAAAACTTCAAAGTATATCAGCTAGATGTAAAATCGGCGTTTCTTTATGGGAAGGTCAAAGAGGAGGTTTATGTCGGTCAGCCGCCGGGCTTCACCGATCCAATCCACAAAAACAAGGTCTACTTATTGGACAAAGCGCTGTATGGTTTACACCAGGCCCCGAGAGCTTGGTACGAGACTTTGTCTCAACACCTACTAGCCAACAAGTTCATTCGTGGAAAAGTGGATGCCACTCTCTTCACTAAAGAGGTCGACGGTCATCTTCTGATAGTTCAGATTTATGTGGACGATATAATCTTTGGGTCAACAAATGAGAATCTATGCAAAGATTTTGAATCAGTGATGAAGCAAAAATTCGAAATGTCATCAATGGGGGAGATGAAATTTTTTCTGGGTCTACAAGTTGAACAATTTCCTGAGGGAATTTTCATTCACCAGACAAAGTACGTTCATGATATTCTAGAGAAATTTGGGATGTCAAGTTCTACTCCAGCTGCTACCCCACTTGCAACAAATCATGGGATTCACCCAGATCTCACCGGAGACAGGGCTGATGAAACGTTTTACCGATCCATGATAGGTTCTTTGATGTACTTAACAGCTTCACGTCCTGATATCATGTACCCAACGTGCCTCGCAACAAGATATCAATCTAACCCGAGAGCTTCGCATATGATCATTGTGAAGAGGATATTACGCTACCTGAAAGGAACTCCTTCATTGGGGTTGTGGTATCCTAGGAAAGGCGATTTTACGCTCGAAGGGTATTCCGATTCGGATTTCGGATGCTGCAAAGTCAATTCCAAATCAACAACTGCAGGATGCCAGTTCTTTGGATCTAGATTGGTTACCTGGCAGTGTAAGAAACAAACGTCTGTGGCGCTATCTACATGTGAAGCGGAGTACGTTTATGCTAGCAGTTGCTGCTCTCAGATCCTGTGGATACAGCAACAGATGCGCGACTAAGGTTTGCAGTTTCTTAACACACCTCTTTTTGTTGATAATGAGGCCGCAATAAATATAACAAAGAATCCAGTACATCACGCTAAAACTAAACACATAGAAATTCGTCATCACTTTATTCGTGATTGCTTTGAGAAAAAGTTGATACGAATTGAGAAAATCCACACTGATGAACAGAAAGCTGATTTACATACCAAAGCTTTTGATAAAAACCGGTTTAAATATTTGTTAAAACTGAATGGTATGAAGCTTCTTTCGGTGTCGGATGGGATTATTGGCGTTGATGAGAATACTGTTGCGGATGAAGACGAAAAACAATCTGCAATGGTTTGTCGATTTTTTACTTGTTTTGGTATTTAGGGGGAGTAGATAGATGTATATAGTTTATTTTTCAGAAAATACAAAAACAGTAAAAAATGCAAAAATACAAAAACATGATAAAATTTGAAAAAGAGCGTGTGTATATAGGGAAAATGATAGTACATCGGCTAGACAATTACAGTATGCTAAAGATTTGTAATGTTTAAATGAGTTAAACAGTCTCGCTAATGATGTGTCGATAGGTTTTCACACATTTAGTAGATTTATTTGGGATATAAACCTAAAATTTCAAACTTGTGAAATTCGTGGGGAACACTACTTGGATATATAGGTAACCCCTGAAATCTCGTTTAAAAGGTCTAGTATTCTGATATACTAGGTTTTTATACTCAATGATGTCTGGGGTATTATTCCAGGACTTCTGCTGAATGGAAGTTCTGACCTAGTCCTTGGATAATACTTTTCACAAATGCTTGAAACATAGCATAAACCCTCAGCATGCAGATGAAACAATAAAATTGATAGTCGCTGCTGTTGTAGCTAAAAGATCCTCTAAAGGGGACATACCGTAAAGTCAAAGCTGATATCTCTCTGCGTATACGGAAGTATCGACCTGAGATCCCTCGGACCTCGCATTACCTAATTTATGTACAGATATCATTGTAGTATACTCACCTGTAAGACTGAATATTGGGATTCTGGATATGGGAGTATATTCAAGAGGTGGGACACATGAATGAGCTAAGTTCATAAGAAATCTAAATCGTATCCTGATTAAATTGAAATTTGTGTGAGAATTTAAGATGGATCAGTATATCAACAATCGAGGTGAATTGTTTAAGTCTGAGTATGAAATGAAGCTTAACGGTACTTGTAATTTGTCTAATAGTTGATATGATTCCCTGACACGCTCGCCAAAAATAAGTTTGTAAATAGTTTACTTTGTTTACTTTCTGCAATTTAAGTTTTCTGTATTTCATTTTTTAGTTTAGAACACTTTATAAAATTCCAAAAAGATTTTATTTCTGCTTTATTTTTGACAAACCAAAGTAGAGAGTTGAATGTTGGATTCTCAGATGATTGAAGCAGATGCAGGAGATTCTGGACTGAAGAATGAGGAGAGCTTATCTTGATGAAGTTTGATTTATTGAAAAGTCAAAAACAAGTTCATTAACTTGATACTTGTTATTTTCAGAAAATGTGTAAATTGTTGTTTTTAAAATCAGTTTGATTCGTCAAATGATCAACCAAGGTCATTAAATTGAACTTGGTAGATTAATTGAGTGATCAGGGTCATTAACTTGGACCTGAATACTTGAGTGGATTTCTAAAACTGATTGAGTTTGTGATTTATTGTTGAAAAGATAGTTTGTAATGTTTGATGTTTGAGACACAGGTTTTGGACTTCATCATTCCCATGGAAGCTAATTGTCAAAGCTTGAACCAGATCAAGTCCTCAGATTCTAGCATATTGAGAGGGGGAGTCTGTGAAAGGGGGAGTTTGGATCAACAGTCAAAGGGGAGTTTGAAGATGGAGCTAGGACAAGATCCTGAACCTGTGAAGATAGAATGCTTATGATGTGTAGACAGAGAGTTGGAGAAAAGACCAAGACTGAAGACTCGGAGCTGAAGACTTCATCAACATCCAAGGGGGAGTCTGTTGGTGCACGAAATGTCTGTTGACTACGTTTACATTGAGTCTTAGGTCAAGATAAGTCAAGATAGGAGCATGAAAGTCAAAATTAGGGTTTATATTATAGGTTTCGCTTATATGTCATAATTTGTGAGAGGTTTCGCTTATGTGTCATTAGGGGTTTCGCTTATAAGGTCACTAGGGAGGTTTCGCTTATTCAGACACATGGGGTTTCGCTCATAGGGCAGTCCATATGAGCGAAATCAGTCTTCTATATAAAGCTGATGTGTGTCTTCATTTGTGTAACTTGGAGCGAAACGAGGTCATGCTTGTGGTGTCGAAACTCTGTCAAATTGTAATCAGAAAGCATCAATAGAGAAGGATTTGAAAGAGAAAAGCTGTGTAACTTTGTATACACTGATTCCGCCTTTGTACACAAAGATGAACTGCCTTGATTGACTTTTCAGGGTCGCAAACCGGTCCAACAACACTTCCGCACGGTTTTAAAACGACTATAACTTTGTCATACGATAATTAAAAAAATTGCACCATATTAATGAGCATTTCATTCTCTTTAATTTAAGTAGGTTATTGCTATCAGTTTTTTAATTATAAAAATTTTATTTTACAAGCTATAACGTTACGTGATTTTCTAACTTTGCGTGATTATGTTACAGTATATAATTACGTAATATGCATTTTATTCTTGAAACAAGGTAACATTACGTGTGTAACACCCCGAAAACGGGTTTGGTAATTAAACCCCGTTAATAATAATGAACGGGTAAAATAACGTTAGTGGTAAAAATTAACCCGGTAAATATTAGGATTTAAATAATTAAACCTAATATTAAATAAAAAGAGAATAAAAGCTTTTGAGAAAACAAAGTTTATAAAAAGCCCGAGTTAACGGGACTTAAAATAAACTGGGTTATAACTTTCCCAAACCCACTAAGTTAACTAGGAACATTTAAACCTAGTTATGAGAATTGGTTAATTGCTAGTAAGTGTTATATGGAGGTTTAAACATTTAGACAAACTAGAGGGGCCAAAAGGGAAAAAGGAGTGAAACCTAGGTTTATTAATAAACAAAATAAAGCATAACACACATTAAGTGTGTGTGTGAGAGTAACGATCAGAGAAGAAGAACAAGGAACAAACCCTTGTTCAACCTTAATCCATCAAATTGGAGGTTGAATTAAGGCCAAATCACATGCATGAACATAAATTCGTGATCATCTAAGCTTGGAGATCATAAGGTATGTTGTAATTTATGTTTTGGTGATGATAAGTATGTGGATGAACTTGAAGGCGATAACTTTGAGTTCAATATTTTAAGTAGCATGACGAAATTGATGATGTATTTATGTTTATGATCATCATACTAGTTAGTATTTGAGAAATACTTGAATAATTTGAGACTAGGTCAAGTGTTCATACATTACATGAAATGGGTTTTGTATGAAATGATGAAATTTATGTATTATTGATCTTAATAGGTTCTTGAAATCATCATGTCTACTAGTTTGTACGGAGAATTTGATTTTATTAGGTGTTCGGATGAATGTCTAGTAATATGATGAAATGGGTTTTCACATTAGTTCTAGCATAGCATGATAAATGGGTGAACTAGTATTGATAATTCAAAGCTAAGTTAACTTGATGTTAACTATTACATCAACTTGTTAAAGTGAAAGAAATGATACGAACTGGGTTGGGAATTTAGTTAAAATGGTGGCCTAAAAATAATGCCTACCAAGTATTTGATGAAATGCCTAAATGAGTTTGTTAAACTTAATTGCGCATTTGCATATGTTAATAGGCAATTGACTTTTAAAAGTCAAACTGGCCTATAATAGGATCAAATGGTAATTTTGATATAAAGTCCGTAAGGTGGAATAGTCATGGTAAATGATGACTAATCTAACCATCTTGTGAATGATAAATGGTAGTTTGACGCTTGACAAGCTAGGTGGAAGCTTGGGAAGAAGCGGGTCAAGAAGATCAAATACGCGGGAAAAATATAATCGGATGCAAGGTAAGTAAAGCTTACATAGTTACATATTTTAAGTAGAACGTCTACTTATGTATTGGTTAATAACAAAGTGATCTAGTATTTGAAATGAGTCTTTGAAATATGACTTTTCGACGCGAAGCAATACGGGTCGAAACAAGTAAAAATGGTAAGAAACATATTTGATGGTAAAAAAAGGGTAAAACGGTAATTTGGTCACTTGCTGACGAATAAACAATGAGTTTTGAAAAGTTACTTTATGGTGTAAGCCATAATGGGTAAAATGGTAATATGGTCATGTGTTGACGGATAAATAATGAGTTTTGAAAAGACACCCTATGGCGTAAGCCTTAATGGGTTAAACAAATAGAGAAACGACTTTTAAAATAATATGATCACATGGTGTAAACCGTAACGGGCCAAATGGGTGAGATGGTAAATAAATACCATCTCGCAATACATAATGTTTGGTCATCCTAACGCAATAAGAGTAAGTCAAGAGGTGGGTAAAATGGTCATTTAGACCAAACAGGTCAAATGGTGATGTTATCACCATTGACAATAATGACTAATGGTTGCTTGTCGAGTTTTGTGCTCACAGGAAGAATAGCGTATGGCTTGCATTGCTTTTAGTTAGTAACTATTAATGTAAGGTATTAAAATGGGTCAATGCTTTGACCCGAGCCAGGTATGTGTAATGGGTCATTTTTGTAAAAATGTCAAATTCGATGGTAGAATAGTAGTATAATGAATTTCTCTATCATAATCCATCACAACTGAAGTTGTCATGATAGATGAATAAAGATCATTAAGCGGGAATAAAAGATATGAAGGGTTGTGGATAATGTAAGCTTAAACTGCTTAAATCTCATAACGGGTCAAAATAATAATGCGCGTAAACCCGGTAATGGTTGTGTAAAAAATTTATGAATCCGGGTTAAAGATTAGGGGTTAATAATGTAGGCAAATGTATTACGATCAATTAGAAACAAGTTTCAAGCTAAACGAACAAATATCGGAGAAGTTACGCAACATTTACTAAAAAGGGGAAAATGGCCAAGTTCTGTAACCCAGACTTGTTAAATATATATCTCGGTTATCAGTTGCCATAACCCAGACAAGTTATTTGGTCATCTGGGTTATCAGTTGCCATAACCCATACGAGTTCTGTTCATCTGGGTTATCAGTTGCCATAACCCAGACAAGTTATTTGGTCATTTGGGTTCAGTTGCCATAACCCATACGAGTTATCTGGTCATCTGGGTTATCAGTTGCCATAACCCAGACAAGTTATCTACTCATCTTGGTTATCAGTCGCCATAACCCATACGAGTTACCTGGTCATCGTAATGAGCTTTCGGGCTTAGCTAGATTAGTTATAGATTTCATATAACTAACGTATATCATGATTTATGATATGTAGGTAATAATTGGAGTACCGGATGACTATCAAGCTCAACGAAGAACCGAACACGATCAAGTTACAAGCTTCCGCACATTGTTTCGTCGTCATTTTTAAATGACGAACTTATACATATTAGGTTGTATTGTTTTTATTGAGAAAAGTTTTAATAAACCCGTATTTTCATAAGTATGTGTAGTCGTAAATACACATTTAGTTGTCGAAATTTATACGTAAATCGTTAAATATTAGTAAGGGTGTGACAACGTGAATATGTATTAGTACGTAATTACGTAACAATACTTGGCTATGTATTGTTACGTGATTTTGAATACTCATCGCGTGATTTCATTATAGTATTTATGTCAAACCCCGCTAAGTGATTACACAATTACATACTAACCATAGTTATAATAGAAAACATATAATACATAACATTTCACAAAAATGTAGGGTGTGTCTAAATACCCCCCCCCCCCCCCCCCCCCCTTTAAGAGAAAAAGTTGTGGGCCCATATATAAGAATGTGAGAGGAAGGGGTATAACTAGTAAAACGGGGGTGTATTTAGTTGTAATACAAAATATTAACCAATCAACCTATAATAACCACGTAATCCATATATTAAAGATTTAGTCACATAATAAAATATAAACAATTAAGTTTTTATTATTGAATGTGTAATCACGTAATAAACATAATTGTAATAACATCAATTATAACAAATCATATTAAATGTGTAATCACATAATCATTTATATTGAATGTGTAATCACGTATACCATAAAAAATAAAGAAAACTATAACAATAGCCGACTCAAATTAAAGAAAATGAAATGCTCATTAATACGGTGAATATAAAAATATATATATATATATATATATATATTATCATATGAAAAAGTTATAGACGCTTGAAGGGGAAGTGGGTTTATTAGTATGATAATATTGGATCTTCCTAAAATACCCTTGTCTTTGAATCTCTGGTGCACTTAGTACGAATTAGCCCTCTTGTACAATAACCATCCCTCGTTGTATATTACAATTAGTTTCTTGGCATCGCTTATGATAACGGGTTAAACATGCTTGAATTGTTTTTTCTTCTTTATTATATCATTTTGTTCGGATGGAAACAAGTTCTAACCGAAATATGTTCGAACATGTTTGTTTGCTTCATAAACGTAAACGAACACAAATGAACAAACGTTAGGGGACATACATGAACAAACATAACCAAGCGAACACTAATTGAAAGTAAAAGTAAACGTGAACATCAATCTCTAGTACCTAAAAAATTCATAAAACCAGACTAAATTGTAACAGGCTTAAAAAAATTGAATGAACATATAAACAAATGAAGTTGAACAAACAGACATTAGTGAACATAAACAAACAAGCGTGAACATACACACTCATAAACATAAATGAACAAACAAGAATTGTGTTCATGTTCGAACTTCTCTCCAAACAGTTTACAAACGGTCCACTGAACTTTCAATTAGCCTATTTTCACCAAAGGACGGCTCGACGTGTTTTGAGGCCTAAAACAAAACTTAACTTGCCCATAAGTTTGAAGAAGTCGTTGCCTGTAACTTTTGGTATCATTAACTGTTAAGCAAAGATACCAGCATCCAAACTACAACAGATAAAAGCAAGTTCAACTGAGGAAAATGTTACACCAACAACATTGCACAATACTAGGATGAAAGAAAAAGTTGATAATCAATGAGCATAAGCATATGCATATGCAAGAACATGATATGTTGTATCGCGTTCTACAGTTACCACCTCGGGTGAGTCTCCAACTGGGAAACAGACTACCAGGTGCACAACAACATACTAAATTTAGAAACATAAAAACACCCCACTTGATACCGAAGCTAAACAACCTAGTCAAGCCTGCAAGTGATTTTTTCCTATTGGGATGATGACGTTTGAATTCAAATGTGAAGGGGACCGGAAACATCACTCGTAGAACCAGAGTTGTTTTTCAAAGATAGGTTTGAGAATTGAGCATCGAGCTTATCCTTGCTGGCAGTACGCCGGATTGGCTGAGGTGGTTGTTGCTGTTGCTGATATAAAGCTCGCAGTCTTCCTAGCTCTCTCTCTAGAACTTCATGCTCCACTGAAAAACGAAACAAGTGGTTAGATTCGATGAGGTGGTAAAATGGGTGGGTTTAGGTCAAAATTGGTAATTTTGTACCGGTCAACTCAGGTTTGGTTGACCAAAGGTCCAAAACTGTTTTTCTCTCCAGAACTTATAGCTTTTTGCTTTTTACAAAAATACACTGTTTTACTAATAATCTTTTTTTACTACAATGGTTTTTTGGAGGTTTTAAGCATTAAATATACATATACATAATACAATATATACAACTAACAAGCTAAAAGACGAACGAGTTAAACAGTTGAAAGTGTCCAAAGTCTATTTTTAAAACATACAACCCCTAAATCATATTATTCAAAAATTTAGTACTATTACCGCAAGAGTATCTCTTTGGTAATCACAATTAACGTTTTATTACTGTAAGCTGTTTCGAAAAAGTAAACAGAAAATCGTACGTGGGTCAACCCAACCCGGCTCATCTCAGTCTGTGATAAAATTTGACCTGTTACCCAACCTTCTCGGCTTCTCATCGTGCCACATCCATTAATCAGAAAATAATTATTCAAGTTGCAAAGGATGAACATGTATAGAAACTTACTGTACTTGATAAGTTGCTCCTGAGCCAAATTATCCAACCGTTGTTTCAGCGCTTTATTCTCCATGCCCAGAATAAGACTTTGTTGGTTTAGAAATTCCACCTCAGCAGAAACTTCAGAACCTTCTGCCTGCAGTCACAGCAGATACAATATGTTACAGTTGGAATAGATACTAGACATCCATAAGAAAAAGGTTTTTTGTGTTCAAAATCTAATCTACCTGTAAAGCCTGTACATTCTTTTCCAGCTCAGCGATGTACTGAAGCTTTCGCACCCGTGAACGTTGAGCAAATTGCCTGTATTAGGTCATTATCAGATTAATGGATGCGCTGCTAACTTCAAACCATTATTATTCTAGTAAACAGAAAAGATTTGCTTACTGTTTGGCACGTTTTGTGTCTGTGTCTGATACAGAACCCTTGTTGCTATAAGAATCCTTTCTTTCAGAAGCATCTGCATCTTGTCGTGCAGATTCAACTGCTTCTTTCTTATTAGTTGCAATGGATGTATTCCCATCACCCTCTCGTGAAGCACTCAAAGATACAGAAGCTTGATGAACAAAGTTATGTTTTGAAGCATTTTGTGGTAAATCCCATGCCCCGCGGTTCTTACTTTTAATCATTGCGTTTGGCTCAGCATAGAAAGACCCCGGATTTCGAAAATCTTTATATAAATCAAAGTCTTGAGATCCCCATGAAGGAGCAGAAGTCAAATTTCTCAATCTGTTTTCAGTTTGTGCTTGATATTCATTGTAAGCAGCATTAGCAGCTTCCATGTATGTGAAAGAGTCACTTGATGATCGCCGATGCCCTCTTCTTACAGGTGGTGTTTCTGGTTCGTTAAGAAGATCATCAAGCCAAGAAGGTTGTTCTTCAATCAGAAAGCTTTCAGAGGAAGTACGTTGATGATGTGGATTTACATCTCTGTACTTCGGTGGTCCTTTTGGCCCAATTGCGGAATTTGAGACATAATCAGCGTACGATGGAGCAGTACTGGGAAATGGACTTTTAGGGGGGAGTAATGAGTGCTTTCCGTTGTACATCATACTTCTCATTGTTGAAGGTCCCTTTGAGTTTGCCATAGCCATCCCTGCTTAAACACTAAAATCAAAATTTTATTAAATATGGAAACTTCTTCACACAAAGCACTTTGGTTGGAACTTAAACGGGTGACTAAAATAAAACTGAATTAACCTATACTAACTAACAGAGACGATGATAAAGAATAAACTGAATCAACCTGTTTTATCTTTCTGTTATTTCATTAACTTCCCGTATCAACTATCCAATATCCTCTTCTTTGTCTGTTAAATTTGGGACATTGAACTTATTGTCAGGGAGCTTAAACTAGTAGGTTCTCCTACATAAACATTAGATAACTCTATTTTAAAGCTTCAACATAATACAAAAGCATTACAAAGACCTTCCAAAATGCTGTACATCCTATGATTCTCTGAAAGAATTCGCTACTATCACATATCATTACATAACTGATATGTACCAATCGGATTTAGGATAAATAATCCGTTGAGTGGATTAAGCTCAAAAGAAAATAGCAAGAAGCAAGACTTTGAGATAACTCTCTTTTAAAAATTTTCATTCCTACCCTTAATGTTGAAATAACACAGCCTTTTATAGGCTTACAAAACAAAGTGGAATAAACATAAATAAACTAACAGTACGTGCATGATGGAATCACCACTAACCCACTAATCTAACTAAATAGCAAATAACATAAACAATAAAATACAGTGATTGCAATACAGAAGGAAATCGTGTAGGTGGTTGAGTCTCGCATGGATTCCGTAGGTTTGTTGAAAAAGGCACACATCAGTAACTTACATATATCTAATATGGTAAGAACAGATCCTGACAGCCAGGTAGATCAACTACCTATTCAACACACACGCCCGTTACAACCCTATCTTAAGTCGATCCTCGAATCTAACAACACTTGCATTGACACTCATATTAGGAAGAAAAATAAAGAAATGAAACCAGGTAACCAATACTTTAGACCAAAATGTATAAATCTCACTCAGCATCTGCATTTTATAAAACAAGCATCCATTGAATTAAGTTACAACTGTTAGATTCAATAACAATGTTCTAAAACCTAATAACAATAAATCAATCTATTATGACAAATAGCTAATAACAGCTACAGATCACCTTCCAGATTTAAATGCAATCCACTAATCTAATCGAAAACATCACAAAACACATACGAAACTTGTATCACAAGCAAATTAGGTCAAATCAATTTCTTCTCACACAAAACACATCTTCCTTACATGATACTCCTGCAATTTATATATATTTCCAATCGCATACAATCAATCAAACAGTAATCGAGTGTCTCTCAGCTACATTCTCTGAAATACGAACACTCGAAAGCTCAAAGGAAGCAATAAAACTTATTTTAAGATGAATTAACAGTTAAATCGAGGTTTACCTTGATTTATACAGTAGAGATCTTCAAAAACACGCAATGTGATCAGGAAGATGAGAGGATTTGAAATCGAATTGAATGGAATCAGAACTCCGTGTTGTTGTTGATTTTGGATTGTTAGGGTTTTGTTCGTTTTGCGAATCTTTCCTTCATCGTTGACTCGGTTTGATGAAGAAAGCTTTCTGTTTTGACAACCCAAAATGAGATGTTCTTGTTTTTTTTTTCTTTTTCTTTTTCTTTATTTATTATTTATATTTATTATTATTACCTCCT
Source organism: Helianthus tuberosus (assembly GCA_030545235.1). Taxonomy (NCBI): domain Eukaryota; kingdom Viridiplantae; phylum Streptophyta; class Magnoliopsida; order Asterales; family Asteraceae; genus Helianthus; species Helianthus tuberosus. Next base: position 66,494,755 of record CM060412.1, on the reverse strand, counting down.
CCCAAGTCCCAATAATTACTTCCTCTGTCATAATATATATTAAATAATGGGGCGAGGGTTTACGGATTCAATCGGGTTCTCGCGCGGGCACGGTCTCATAGCGGTTGAGGAGTTGACCTTAAACATAGCCCCGAACAGTGTGCGTTTACACTTAAGATTCTTTGTCATTCAAAAAAAGAATAATAACAACAATAACAGTAACATTAATATAATATATAGGAACAAGCTTATACAAACGAGAAACATGAGACTGAAGGAGAAGAAAATAGCAGTCGATATACGGTAGATGCGTTTTTGTTGTGTAGAAATGCCCATAAACAAATTATACGATGTCATTCTCACGAATATGCTTCAATACATTTATAAACAATACAAATGTTTATCTGGTTGTGGTTATTTAATTAAAATAAGCTGTGTAATTAACTTGAATTGTATATAGATAAAATTATTAAAATCTTGTAAGCAAAGGGACATCACTTGTATATAGATAAAATTATTAAAATCTTGTAAGAAAAGTGGCATCACTTGTTTTTATACTAAAAGAATATATGCAAGTATTTTACAAGATATTTTTGTATTTATTAAATTATTTAGCTAAAGAATATATATGGTCAAAATAATTGATGAACTATAGAATATAGTTTAATTGATACATTTGGCTCTCTAACGTCAGAAACTATTCACTTCTTGACCAAGGTCTAACGAGTCATTCACAGCAATTGCCCAGCCTCAGGGGGCAGGAGTTTGTCTTTGGAATGTTAGGATTTGCAATTCAGAATGGGGTGGCGGCGCAGCTTGTTGCTCGTTTACCTTCTGTTTTGATGTAACTTGATTAAAGCGGTAATAGAATTAAATTAAGAGAAAAAAATATTATACTTTTATAGTTTATAATGAGAAATAAAAGAACGACTAAAATCATTTATTTAGATTTTGGTAAAAAAAAAAACATGACATAAATAAATAAATATCATGAAATCACTCAAACCTTTTGCCCACTCGCAAGTTGCAAGCTGTAAAATTGGCAAGTTGCTAGCAAAGGGAGACAGCACTTACGGTTTATTACAGTTGTCACCCAAAACTTGATCTTATTTACAGTACAACCCCTGTAGTTGACCACTAATTTCCAAAACATTTTAGGTTTACACTATAGTAAATGTTTGAAGTTTGTTAAACCAAACTCAACATGTTATGTCCATCATATAAAGGACAAATTAAAGTGAGTCTATTTGATGCTCCAATGACTTTTGTTTTCCTTTTCTTTTAAATTCATTTATTTATAAATAAGTAATATATAATTATATACAAAGTCATCCTAGAGATTCCTATAAAAAATTAGGCCCAAGTCGACTAAAAAAGGACTCCTACTGGTCAATTTTAAATACGTTTAATTTTAAACTATTAGTCTAATTTTAGACAAGTTAAAACTTAATAATACTGAGCTTAATTTAAAAACAAGTTTTAGTATTTAATCAGCTTAAAATAAAAAGATTTACGTGTTTAACAAAGCTGTGTGTAATATATAAATTTTTTAAAAAAAAAATCAGCCCCCGAGGAGATGGGCCCTAGGTGATCCACAATTATATAGTTTAATATTGGTTATAATGTTAATGTTCATTACAAATTTTTGAAAACAACTAAGCAAAATTTTGAAAACTCATAAAACTTAATATATTCTCTCAAGTAATCTTCCGTCCATATACTACAAGAAAAAAATTAAATTGAAGATCAAAAATCTTTGAAACACATATTTTTTAATTTTATTATAGCATTTACAGCCGTCCATCAAATTTTGTGAGAGGATTTTTATATTGTAAAGAAAATGGTTGTAACTGGTTGTGAGTGGAGAAGAGAGAATGTTACTCTTATCTATATATTTGAGGGGACAATGTTCATCCCCTGTAATTATTTTTTAATATATTTTGAAAGTGGTTGTAAATGATGGAGAGAGAGAAAATACTGATAAAGGTATAAAAATATTATTTAATTAAAAGAAGAGAAAAACTATATTTGTTTTTAGTGAAAATATAGGATAAATTTGGTGGAAAAGATGTGAATACTCTAACATGAGGTTGATTCTAGCATCGAGAAGAAAACACAATTGCTTTATGTCCCACTTTTAAAGTGCCTCTAACATTTTAGGTAGTGTTTGGTATGCAGAAATAAGAGGCGGAATAGAATGGACAATTATGAGGGAATGAAGAAAATAGTGTTTAGTTAGTCAGTCGAATGAAATCACCCATTACATATTTACATAATGCATTCAATTCCCTCAAAATCATTTCATCCTCCCCCCATGTTTTTTTTCATTACATCCTCTCTTGCACCCTTCAGTAACAACACCATAACCCACCATCGTCCCTACCACCCGCCACCACCACAGACCATCGATGCCCACCGCCGTCGCCACCTACAACCCGCCACCGCCGCCACCCACTATCGCCGCCACCACTGCCGCCACCCACCCGCCACCGTCGCCACCCCGAAGGCCACCACCGCCATCGCCACCCACCGCCGCCACGACCAACCACCGCCGCCGCCACCCACCACCACCGACGCCCGCCGCCATCACCATTCGCCGCACACCCGCCATCGCCCTCTATAATTTTTAGAGTATACACACTAGCATCTCTATATTTATATGAGTGGGTTCTCTATATTGTATGGACTAGTTGTGAGTTGAGTAGAGAGAAAATGTTATTGTTCATTAGTAAATGGGTAAAACACTATTCACCCTCTATTTAATTTTTTAGTATTTTTTGAAAGTGGTTGTAACGGAATGAAAGAGAAAATGTAACAATAAAAGTATAAGAAAATATTACTTTTATTTGAAAATGTGCGAGAAAAAATAATAATTTTTAATGTAATTATAAAAATGAGATGGAGAATCAACTGTGAATGCTTCTAACAACCGTAAGAGTTTATAATGACACATAAGAAAAAGCTTTACATAGTTTCATTTGCAGAGATTCACATCTTCAGTTTGATGAAGTTTTAAGGGAGATGGATGATTTCACATCTTCCATTTGATGAAATTTTGTAGTTTTCTATCACTAATATTATTTTCGACCATCTTTGTGTTCATCCACCCAAACATCTTTGTCTAACCAATAACCATTGACATGTCAATAACTATTGATAGCGTCTTAAAAGGATTGACGGACAAACCTTACTTTAATATTTACAAAATTCTAAGAAGTATATACATGGTTAACACATAGTGTCTTTTGTCCATTAACAGTGAGATGCAAAGATCACGGGTGAACAACTCTTTGGGTTTGATTTATTAGGATTCTAAGCATAATAGTTAATTATGTTTTTACAAAATTGTTTTTCACAAGGAAAGAAGATATGAAGAGAAACATGAAATCCACACAAACATATAACAATCATGAACAAGGCGGACCTACAGTCATAGGAGGGTGGGCGGCCACCCCTTAAAATTTCGTCAAATTGTGTAATATACGCATTAAAATCTTGAGCGCCCTCCATAAAATTTTGGGTTCGCACCCCTTGAAGTAGTTGAAGGAAGAAGAAAAGAACAAAGTAATATCATCGGAGTTTTTCCAGGCCAAAATCCGAGGTTTTTTTTTTTCTGGCCAAAAGCTTGTTTTCACGAAGAAGGAAGAAGATAACAGAAGAAAAAGGAATAATGAAGGTGAAAAATCATAAAGTAGTAAGTTCACTGTAAGGCCATCACCACTTTGGTGGGGTGGTAGAGGCTTTGTGTCTTTTGGGAAGAGACGAGGGTTCAATTCCTGGCATAAACTAAAATTTAGTGTAATTTAAGAGTAGTATTATGTAACCTTTACCGTTTAAAAAAAAGTAAGTTCACCGTACCCGTGTCGGGCTACCCTACTTTTTACCCTATTTATCAAACCTACAGTATTTTTTATTTATATTTTATATTCTTGCCTTTATATTTAACTAGGTGTTGCCCCGCCCGCGTTGCGGGGCGATGACCGAATAATTCTTAACAAATTAAAAAAACAGTACCATAGTTTTGCTAGAAAGAAAAAATAAAAAGAGTGTTAGTCAGCTCCTTGACACGATTTTTAGCTGTAGGCAAAGTCATATTTTTTAGCTAGGGGAAAACCGTATTTTTATTTTGCACTGGGGGCAAAAAAAACATAATTTTGAATTGAGGGTGATATCGTAATTTTGAACCGAGTGGAAAATCGTAAATTTTAGCTGAGGGCAAAAGCATAATTTTATTTTGATCTGGGGGCAAAGACATAATTTTAAACTGGGGAGAAACCGTAATTTTAAAGTGGGTATAAAATAATAAACTGGTGTAAATCGTAATTTTGAGCCGGGGGAAAAAGAAAATTTTATTTTGAACTGGGGCGAAAACGTAATTTTCGCTGAGGGTAAAAGCGTAATTTTTTTACCGAGGGCGAAATCGTATTTTCGGTTTAGCTGGGTGTAAAGTCATATTTTTATTTTGAACTGTGGGAAAATCATAATTTTGAATCGAGGGTAAAATCATAATTTTGAGGTACGGGAAAACGATAATTTTATTTTTAGCTGGGGGCAAAAAAGTAATTTTAACTTGAGGGTGAAATCGTAATTTTGAACTGAGGGAAAAATCGGAATTTTGAGCTGGGGGCAAAAACATAATTTTATTTTGAACTGGGGGCGAAAACGTAATTTTAAACTGGGGGCAAAACCGTAATTTTAAAGCGGGTATAAAATAAAAAGCTGAGGGTAAAATCTTAATTTTTAAACCTATGGCAAAATCGTAATTTTGAGCTGCTGGCAAAAGGGTTATTATATTTTTTAGTTGGGAGAAAAGCGTAATTTTAAACTGAGGGCAAAACCGTAATTTTAAAGTGGATATAAAATAATAAAATGGTTGGTCTAATAGAGAAGGGGTAGCCGCCTATTTCGACCAATGGCAGGGAAACACTATTCCCTGCCATTCTCTTTGTATATGTTGAATAATAAAAAAAATAACTAAAACGATGATCAGCGTGTAATTTAGAGTTTGGGGCAAAACAATAATTTGTCAGAACCAATTAGCGAGTGCTAAGCAGTTGTTTGACATGAATATAAACAAAATTGAGTCAACCAAGAAAAATAAAGCACTACCATGGTTTTGCAAAAAAAAAAAAAAAAAACGATGGCAAGATTGCAATTTTTAGCTGAGGTAAAATCGCAATTTTAAAATGGAGGTAAAATAATATTTTGAACTGAGGGCAAAACCATTTTTTTATTTTCAATTGGGGGCAAAATCGTTATGTTTTAACTATGGGCAAAATCGTAATTTTTAGCTGGGGGCAAAATCGTAATTTGGCAGGACTCTAGCTGAGGGCAAAACCATAATTTTATTTTAAACTGGGGGCAAAATTTTATTTTTTAACTGATGGCAGAATCGTAAATTTAAGCAGGGGCAAAAGCAAAATTTTATTTTAAACCGTGGCAAAATCGTAATTTTACACTTGAGATAAAATTGTAATTTTACATGACCTATAAATAACTATTATATGAAAAAGGAAAAAAAAAAAAAAAAACAAACAAACAAAAGTGGCCGCCGACATAAAAAAAAACTGTTCCCGCCGATACTTTGTTTTGTAGGCATTGAAAATGAAATTTTTTCAAGGATACAAGTTAGTATGAGATAGTTTTTAAAGGATACCAATTAGTATAAGATAATATTCTAGTTTATTAAGGTTTGTTCTTATAAATAATAGAGTTAAATGCCATTTTAGTCCCTGTGGTTTGGTCCAATTTGCCAGTTTAGTCCAAATGTTTCATTTTTAACATCTGGATCCAAAAAGGTTTCATCGTTGCCATTTTGGTCCAACTGACTTAACCCCATCCATGCTTCTCAGTTAGTCAAGGGGTATTTTTGTCATTTTGTCTATTAAATGTATTGAAACTCAAAAATATATCTGCTAAACACCCTGCAACACAGTATTTAACTCAAACATATATCTGCACACAATGTATTTAACTCAAATCTGAATTTGAAAAACATTCTCTCTCTCTCTACTCCCTCTCTATACCTTCACCAACCGCCGACCACCATCACCATCACCGGACCACCACAATTATCACCAGGAACCAACCACCACAACCATCACCACCACCCGACCACCATGGAACCGGCCACTAACACACGACCAGATCCAGAACCCGCCACCACCACATTCCACCACAATCACCACCACCCTCACAACCTACACATTACTGCAACTACCACCACATTCGACCACCATTTTGACTATGAATTTACCCCATTTCGACAGTTGATTTGTGCATCGAAACCCTAGATCTGGGTCAAATCATCACCGGCGACGGCTAGGTCTTTTAAGCCGGAACCCTAGCTGCCAACCCTTGGCTCTCTCTCTCAGTTCAGAGTGGTTTGTTTTCTTACCATCTAAACCAGGTCCATCAAAACTAACATCAAAAAACCCTATTTTACCCCCTGCAATATTATTATTCACCACATGAATGTTTTTGCATACATTTTCTTCCAAATCTTGGCTTAACCCAGGTAACCTAAGTCTTAACTCAGTGGCTTTGAGGTTAAGAACAATCTTATTGTCACTTTCAGATGAAATGTTCAGAGATTTGGATGGTTTTTTTACTGAAGAAGCTTCTGATAAGCCTATGTAATCGTGTATTCAAGTGGTGCAGACATTAGTGAAGGTTAATGTTTTGGAAGATTGAGAGGATGTTGAAAGTGGAGATAGATGGTTGTGGTGGTTTTGTACTAGATTTTTTTGAAAGAAACAGGAAAGATTGAGGGAGGAGAGAGTGACTTAAAGCATCTTTGAAAGAATCAGGGTATATATAAACTTTGATAAAAATAAATCTTTAATAAAAATAATAGACAAAATGACAAAAATACCCCTTGACTAACTGAGAAGCATGGATGGGGTTAAGTCAGTTGGACCAAAATGGCAACGATGAAACCTTTTTGGATCTAGATGTTAAAAATGAAACCTTTGGACTAAACTGGCAAATTGGACCAAACCACAGGGACTAAAATGGCATTTAACTCTAAATAATAAGAGTGAATCAACTCTAATTCTTTTTCTAACGGAAAATATTTATTACCTTGTACCTTTTTTTTTTACTTTAGTACTCTTGAGTGCACTAATGTTCTATGTTTAAGAACATATTTTTATGTGTTAAAAATTTATAAGTGTTAAAAATCCATTGATAGTAATTTCAAGATATGTCATCTTGAAGATTATCATGATGAGACAAGTGGACCGTTAAGGCGACTTGGTCACTTTCCGACCCGGGTTCCAAAAACATTCTGTAAAACTATTATAAACTAATTAAGGAATATAAATGTTATTTTACCTTTTCTCGAAATTTTACTTTATTAGTTGATTATTTGCTAGAATAGTTATTTGATTATTGGTTAGTGGATTAGATTATTTGATTACTTGCTTATTACTATGTGTGTTAATGTATATTTTGTTGATGGTTAATTAAAAGTTAAAGTTGTTGCTAGATTAATATAAGATTATTGAAACTTGTTTTTATTTTTAACGTGTACTTTAGAAAATATGAATATAATGGAACGATTTCTTAAAACTTGTTGCCAGTGTCAAGAACGGTAAAAACATAACTTTATTCGGATCAAATAACAACGAAAACTCTCACAACCACTCTCAGATCACCAATAATATGATCTGATACAATAATCTGCTCTAAACCTAACATACTGATAGTGCTACAACATGTAGAACCTCAAACTAATCCTAGATTTAATATGAGAGATCAAAGAACATGAAGAGTTAGAGATATTTATAAATATAAAATTGGTTGTATTTGTATATGGTATATTTTTAACAGCCAGATTAATTATTAGCTTATTGAACTATACATTAGTTTTGGCCGACGCAATAAGTTTTATCCAACCCGGCCCTAGGGCTGTCCAAACTGCTCGACGATCGAGGATCGCTCGACGATCGCTCGAAAAATGCTCGTTCGATTCCCGCTCAGTTTGTAAATGAGTCGCTCGGATCGGTTCGATTCAAATTCAATCCAAGCATGAGCAAAGGTCCGCTCGCTTGTCGATCGCTCGGTTTCGCTCGAATTATTCTTATTAATAATATATATATATATATATATATATATGTATATATATATATGTAATGTAAGTATCTATAGAAAACCCACTTTAATTTAGAAAACCCGGGAAACTCTAACCTCCCGAATTTTAAAAAAAAAAAAAAAAATATACACATGTTATATACATGTTTTTAAGGTATTTGGGCAAAAAAAATCAAAAAAGCGCCGAGTAGATATTTAAAAAAAAATAAACAAGTTTTGGTGTAACACGTGTTACAAATATGTCAGATGAATGTAACACGTGTTACACCAAAACTTGTGTATTTTTTTTAAAAATATCTACTCGGCGCTTTTTTGATTTTTTTTGCCCAAATACCTTAAAAACATGTATATAACATGTGTATATTTAAAAAAAAAAAAAAAACATCGGGAGGTTAGAGTTTCCCGGGTTTTCTAAATTAAAGTGGGTTTTCTATACATCCTTCCCCTATATATGTATGTATATATATATATTATAGATTTTAAAGATTAAAAGCCTAAAAAATATACTAGCCCAACTTAATAGTTAATATCAAAATCTAACCCTAAATCCCTAATTACTAAAACAATACTCATAAACCGATTGTTCGAACTTCGAAGATCTGCATATCTATCGCCGCTGCCAGTTGCCTTGCCACAAACCAAAATCTAACCCTAAACGTTGTTATGTAATGTGTAGAACTTAATGGTTTTGTTTAGTGCTTGTGTTTATAGGTTATATGTTGATTTGAAGCTGAATTTTGTAGATGGAGATGATCAAGCTTAAAGAAGAAGTTTATGGCTTTTGAACTAAATGACAATTTGTATTTCACACTTTATTTTGTGCTTGTTGATATTGTTAAGAACATTTTTATAATCATGATTTTAGTTATGTATTGCATTTGTTAGTAAAGTGTTAGACATGTTTTAATTAAGTTAGGATTTGTTTTTGTTGAACGCAGCCTTATAATTCAATCGAGCGAAACCGATCGAAAACGATCCGCTCGATTTTAGTTAGGATTCGATAAAAGCCGAGCGAAAACGATCCGATCGATTCAAATTCAATCCGAGCATGAGCATCACTTTTGTGCTCGGTTTTGCAAATTCGATCCGATCGGATCGGATCGGTTGTAATTCAATCCGAGCATGAGCAGACCCTCGATCAGATCGGCTCATGAACACCCCTACCCGGCCCCAAAAGGGCCAATTTTTTAATACTTAACGATAGACAACCGACCCCAAAAAATACCCCCCCCCCCCCCCCCCCCCCCCAACCACTCCCATGGAAAAAATTCATGGGTCCCCCGCTGATCATGAAAGCACACATTGCTCCTACAAACATATAATCAAAACTACATTAACAGAAGCAAAAAAATGAAAAAGAGTTTTAGAAAGTATAAAAGGCAAACCCAACCGGATGCAGTTGGAATAAGCATTATCATTATCATCAATCAATCAAAAGGAATACATCATGATAATAAGTAATGTATCAACATACAAAAATCCAAACCCAAATATTTTCCCAAAAATTCAGCATAATTATTTAATTTGGAGAGGGGTTTGTTTTTTATTTTATGAACCGAGCAGCTTCTTCCATCTAGCGTATCCAAGCACAATCAGAAAAAGCATGATAGACGCGACTGTAATGGCTCCAACGAAAGGCTCGAATATTCCTTCTCTATAATACAAATCACACGGGATATTCATTCCAAATAATCCCGCCACCAGGGTCTCAAAAGCAATAGCAAATGACGCGATCGTTAATGTCAGTTGAAGTTGAATAAGCTCGTTACGTTGGTTGTCCAGTTGGATGTTCACATAGTCCTCTGTGTCATCGATGTACTCACGAACCTGCATTTTACAAAAATAATAAACAAATTATATCATATGATGTATAACAGAAAGAGTAAAGTATAACTTGTAAGAAGAAAAAAAAAATTACTCACAGATAAGATTTTGTTACGGGTCCCATCAAGCTGCATAAAATAGGCCTCGAGCAACATCTCAAGATCCTCAACATCATCATCGTACAGATTAGCACTTGTCATCATACTTCCACTCTTGACGGAACTAAGCCGCCTCAGATGGTGTCCCCCGTTGTTGAAGCTAATGGACCCCACGCCTCCAGCCAAACCCTCACTCTGTTGGTTCTGTAACCACTTTCTTGTTAAATATAACTGCGTCATATCTTCATCGTCATCAAGAAGATGTTCAAGTTCATCCCTCACCTGAAACCCACATGCATGATTATTCATTCCTCGGCTCAATATGAGTAACAAGAATTTAGGCCAGTAAACGAACCGAATGTTCATGAACTGTTGGTTAACCTGTTCGGCAGGAAGTTCGTTTATGTTCGTTCATTTGTGTTATGATCGTTTATTTACATTAGTTTATGTTCGTTTCAATTTAAATATATAAGTAGTTATATTTATATAAATATTAAACAAAAAAGGAACTTTCTATCTACTTATATAAATATAACTAATTGGTAATTGGACTTTTAGTAAATAAAAATGGGTTTTCCAATGGAATTTATCGTAATTAATCACGAATTTATATAAAAATTTACTTTATGTTCATTTATGTTTAGTAAATTGTGTTCATTTATTTTCTTCAGTTATGTTCATTTGTGTTGTTTATTGTTTGTTAAATTAGGTTCATTTAAGTTTGTTTGTTTATGTCCGTTTACGTTCCTTTACGTTTAGGTTTTGAATGAACGAACATAAACAAGCAACATGCCTATTTTCTTAATAAACGAACACGAACAAAAAAAATTATATGTTCATGTTCGGCTAAAGTTAAATGGGCTCGTTCGGTTCATATACAGGCCTAAACAAGATTAATAACAAATACCTTTTGTACCCTTGCAAGCAAACGAGTAAGATTGCTTTTCAAACTCCTTACACGCTCAAGATTCTTGGTGCTGACATTCTTAGCCAGCTCATCAAGAACAGGATAAGCGTCTCTCTCAAGGTCTGCAACACTCGAGTCCAAATACGTACAAACTACCTCCAACGCAACTTCCAAAACTTGAAATTCAAACGGAAGCTCTGCTTGCAAACCTTCAGAGGTTTCGGGAACAGGTATCCATCGTCCAGAGGCCGATAAATTCGATTCCGCATCACGTAAAGCAAGCTGACGATTACCAGATATACTGGAATTGGTCTTGTGAGAAAGTTGTTGCCTCAGTTGATCCACAAATGGAAGAACTTCTTGGCGTAGAGGATCAAGTAAAAGTACTTCTTCTGCTGTGACTATCGCCTTTATATATTCCAAATTAACAACCATCGCCCTTTCCCTAGCTGCACCAATTAATTATTTAATTTAAAATTTCAGATATTGAATCTAAGAATATGTATTCTTAGGTCAAAATGTCAAACGAAAGCTAAAACGTTTTATTTGGAGTTTAGACGGGTCAAAGCTTTCTTCTTTAATGGTCCCCACCACTTGAGTAAGCAAAGCAGTCTACCTAGATAACCAGATAACATAAACTACAATTTTATTTCAAATATCCATCAAAATGGCAAACTGCTGTGTGAACACCAAAATAGCCAGTGGGCCTCCTAAATGGGGACGATCATTAATTAGTACCTTAATACAGATATGTGATACATTGACTTGTAAGTTCATGTTTAGGAAGTAGAGTAAGCAAGTATGTGCTTAGACTTTAAAGCAGAAGCAAATATAAGTGTGCTCTATGTGCATGCTAATTAAAACTTTGTTTATGTAGCTAATCATAAATTCAACAGTCAACACTAAGAATGTTGTATTTAAAATCCAAGAACTACAAAATATGACTTCAATTGCAAAAAGAGTTATTCATTGTGTTATGTTCTCTATGTTTACAATACAAGTTTACGACAACAACCAAACTCAGTAAATCCCATTTTCAAATAACAAAGCTATTGATAGGGCTTGAGAAGGGTAAGATGTAGGCAAATTTTACCTCTATCCCGAACAGTGGCGAAGCTTGACAATGAAGACAGGGGGGTCAAAAACGTATATACCCAAAATTTTCTATAGAACCAAGGGGTCGAAAACGTATATACCAAAAAAATTCTATACGAAAACTACATATATAACACTACTGAGCGAAAAGTTCGGGGGGTCGGGCGCCCCCGGCCCCTTTAAGCTAAGGATAGAGAGGCTGCTTCCAGAGAGACCCCCAACTCTAAACCAAACCGCAAACAAACAAGCTAAACTAAATATATAGAAATAGAAAGGTACCAAAAGCAAAATGAGAGGTAGAATAGTAGCATAGTAAATTCATAAACATATATAACATGATAAGACATCATATAGATATAGATACAAGCAGACAATCACATGCAAAGTCCACCTAAAGCGTAGAAAAACATAATCCCCTAAGACAAAGCTTAAACACACATGTACCCTCCCCTAAAAGTCTTTAACCTTAATTCTACGTATCCACAAACTCCTACCCTGGACCATGTCATCGGAGAGGTGCATCTGTAGCAAATCTCGCCTAATCCGCTAATCCCTAATCAATTTAAGTTTGTCCACCTAAAACGTAGAAAAACATAATCCCCTAAGACGAAGCTTAAACACATCTACACCCTCCCCTAAAAGTTCTTAACCTTAATTCTACGTATCCACGAACTCCTATCCTGGACCATGTCATCACAGAGGTTTGTCCTGAACTTTATGTGCCCACATATCCACCTCAGCATCCTCATAACACAATGTTTGGATCACAAAAACAAAAAAAACAAAACCCTAATCAAATGAAAGCGATTACCAAGAATATTAGACGAATTGGAGAAAACAGGACCCAAAATCCTCAAATCCCTAGCTGGAATCCCGGCCCGCTTAATAATGGTGGTCTTATCACACTCAAATACTTCGGATTCACCGGACCTATCAAACCGCATCCACAGCCTCGCCCCACCTGCCTTCTTCTTCACTTTGGCCACCGCAGCAAGCGGTTTCGCCGTCGAAACAACCTCGTTGTTGGGAGACGGTGATTGCTCCGACAAAAGTAACGGCGATTCGCCGGCCTTCTTGGCCGTCTTCCGGCGCCTGGTTGTGGTGCCGCCGCTGCTGCTCCGGCGAAACGAGAAGGGGTTCGTTTTGCCCATTTGTTAACCCCTCAATCAAATGTTTGATGGGAAATTGGGTTGGATTAATTAATTAAAGATATGTTGTGTTGATGGAATCAATCGATGATGTAAAGGAGAAAGAGGGGAGAAGAAGGGTCGTCTCCGTCTTGTTCTTCCCCTTCTTCCTCTTCCATATAAGACAGAATCGGAATGAATTAATGAAAGAAATTAATGTTCGATTTGATTGATGATGGATGATAAAGGTTCCAAACGCTTCTCCCAAATTGCCAATCAACGGGGTGGGTGGGTATATGCCGATGCTAACCATGGTTATTATTATTGTTATTAAAGTTAAATGCCATTTTAGTCCCTGTGGTTTGGGCCATTTTGCCAGTTTAGTCCAAAGGTTTCATTTTTAACCTGTGGGTCCAAAAAGGTTTCACAGTTGCCATTTTAGTCCACTTGGTTAACTTCATTCATTTTTTCTGTTAACGAGAAGGCCAATTTGGTCATTTTGTATGTAATTCTGTTAACTAAAAGGGCAATTCAGCCATATAAAATGACCGAATTGCCTTCTCGTTAACAGAAAAAATGGATGAAGTTAACCCAGTGGACTAAAATGGCAACTGTGAAACCTTTTTGAACTCACAGGTTAAAAATGAAACATTTGAACTAAACTGGCAAAATGGCCCAAACCACAGGGACTAAAATGTCATTTAACTCTTGTTATTATTATTCTTAAAAGCCCGGTCACGTGTGGTAACCTAAAGCTGGGTAACTCAAGCCCACCATCTTCAATATCAGACAAAATCTATCACCTAAAGGTCCGCTACGGTAAAACTCGATTGAAATTATAATCGAACATGTAAACTTATGGTCGTGGCCTAAATTTGACCCGATTTTGTTTTGAGGATCCGGTTTAAGGTTTTGCTCATAGTTAATCATGTTAGAAAAATAATTAAATATAAAATATGATTAAAAGGTCATTTCTTTGACATTACGATTTCATATATTGATTTGCTCATAGTTAACCACATTAGAAAAATGATTAAATATAAAATATGATTAAAAGGTTATTTCTTTGTCATTACGATTTCATATATCTATATAACTATATAAAGCAAATCTGATGTACAGAAATGTAAATTTACATCGCGTCCAACTCTTAAAGCAATATATACAACTAATAAATGCTTGTTTTGTGGGGGTAATATCGGATGAAGGTCAACATTTTAAGACGCTATAAGGGTATAATTGTAAATTCTACCTACACCCATACTCACTAGCTCAAAATCCTTTCCATCCTTGCCCTTGAAGAAACCTAATCGATGGCCCACTAAAGACAAGTCTCCTCATCTTCCCTGTGGTCAGTTAAACCCTTTATAAAGCCCATTAAACACGTACTGTTTCGAAATGAACTGTTTTGACGCAAACTGTTTCGACCCATACCGTTTTGACATGAACCATTTGGAACCGAACCGCTTTGACGCGAACCGTTTCGACCCGTACCGTTTTGACATGAACCATTTGGAACCGAACTGCTTTGACCCGTACCGTTTCGACGCAAACCGGGGTTGATGTGTGCCGGGGTGATGGATTCCAATTCATTTGACAACCAAACATATCAAAAATGGAATTGAGATTCCAATTCCAATTGGAATTTTTTAATTCCTAATCCAATTCATTTAAATTCTAACTTCTATAGAAATTCTAATTCCAATTCCAAAACATTTCGCAAACTAAATACACCCTTAGAAATCTCTCATTAACTGTATTATGTTGCTAACATACATAGTAAGCATACTAATAAAACAATCAAAATACCCTTAAAAAATTAGATTTTATAAATTAATTAAGCCCAATAAATGGGATGTAACAAAGTGTGTAGCACTTACAAAGAGTCAAGTATATAAAAGATGAATTTGTATTCTCAGCATAGGCACAACTTTAGTCGTCAGTTTAAATAATAACTATAAGGTTTTGTAATTGTTGAGCATCTATTTACTGGCAGAAGCATTATTTTTTTTCATGGGGAACAATTAGCGCTTTATCAAACTTTTAAGGGGGCGATCGAGATTTTTACCTAAAAATTACACCACTTTTTTTACCCTAAAAGGGGTGATCGTGATTTTTGCCTAAAAAATACCCCCCCCCCCCCCCCCCCCCCCCCCCCCACCAACACAACCCAAAGTGTAAGTCCACCCCTGCATATATCAGTCAACATACACAATTTTTTTTATGCTTTGGAATTAAAGTTGTATCTATAAACTGAAGACTCCAGCAACAACTTGAAAGCTGATATGAAGAAGATTTCCCGATCTCAGACGAAGTATAAAAGACACAAAAGAGCAGGATCTGAACATTGATGTTGATCGTTAGATTACAAGACTCCTTTGGAAGTATGTTTTTTTTTTCGAACGGCAAACTTTTATAAAAATGGAATACTAGCAAGATACTAGTAGCCAAAAGACAAGTATACAATCAAAAAGAGAAATTACACCACTCTCTCCACCTTAAAGCTTTAAAAGACGACCTATTGTTAATCCACAAAAATCCTAGAGACTTAATGTCTTCCATCACCTTTGGGCATGTGATCTCTATGCCTGAGAAAATCGCCTCGTTTCTAGCCTTCCAAATGCACCAGCAAGCTATCATAATAATCCCTTGAAGAACTTTGCCTTTCTTTTTATCTGAAGAACTGAACTTATAAAAGTTCAAAAGGTATAGAACTGAATATGTGTTGCCAGAGAACATGAAATAAGAAGATGCGAGGATGATTCAGTATCGTAGTTGCATAATCCACATAAAACCGAATCCAAATGGACATTCCTATGTGCGAGCCCCTCCCTAGTCGGTATATGATCCAAACTAGCTTGCTATGAAAAAATGTTAATTTTTTTGGTATCTAGTTGTTCCGGTGTGATTGTTAATTCTGACAAATGTTTTACAAACACACTCTTTAATTTTAAAAGTAATTTTAAAAGTCAGTATTGCAAATCCTAATCCTATTCTACCATTATTATCTACTAATATATTCTCATTTAAGATCCATATCATCTGCTAGGGTATATAGGGTGGGGTTCTCGAGTGAACACTAGTGTATTTGTGAACTGAGTGAACAAATCCTGGCCATTGATTTACATCATCAAATCGTAAAATACACTAATGTATTTTCATCATCAAATCCTGATCAAATTATGTCCCTTGATTGTGTATTGATAATCAAGGGCTAGGATTAGTTCACACAATTCACTACCAGGGGGTTGTTTACAAATGAACCTAATCCTCATCTACTAATATATTCTAATTTAAGATCCATATACTTAAAACTCTATGGCATACAATCTATAATACTATAAAAAGAAAAAGTGACGTACACAAACGTAATTTTACATGGCGTATAACTTCTGATGCAACATGTACAAATGAGTAAAAGGTATTTACAAGGGGTAGAATAGTAAATAACGTAATATTTTAAGACACCATAAGGGTAGAAGAGTAAATTCATATATGGAATAAATGAAGCAATTAATGGCCGGCTTCTTGGCTACCATCCTCCGATGTTACCCTCATGTACATATAAATCGATGAAATCAATATAATACCAATTAAATGGTGGGAGCAAAGTGAAAACGCAGTGTCTCTTCCTTCCGTTTTGAATGGGTTTTGCTTTTAAAAACACAAGGAATGGAAGGACTGGACATTCCATTTCTCATTGTCTCTCTCTATCGATTCCGATTCCACCGCTGTCATCGCTCCTTGAGAAGTTATTTAATTTCATCCTTTTTGGTAATATTATTTTGTGTATAATTGCTAATCCAAACTGTTATTAATCCTTCTTACTGTAATTATTGTTGTTATCATCGATTGCAGTCAGGAAGCTTGAGATCAAAGAACAAGATATGGCCCGATTGTACAAAAAGTAGTCAAATAACGAAACCTATAAAAGGCAATGCAATTTTGCTATTCAATCGAGAGCAGAGAGAGTGTAGCGGAGGGAAGAAGCGAGACTGAAGAGCCACCCAGGGCTTCGATGGCCATTATTTATTTAATAAATTTCAATTTTGATGGCCATTATTTATTTAATAAATTTCAATGGCTTTGATTTTGGTCTGTTTATTTCGTCTTGAATCGCAACCATGGGAAGACAAACGCATGAGAAGAGCGGTTGGATGTAAGTCTCTTTTTTGTTGCTTGGATTTATTTTGTTTTTACAGAATAATCCCATAATTTTTACGCGAGGATTGTAGTTTTATCAATACTAGGGTTTCTGTTGATTTGTTCGTGCAATTTTCTGTGTCTGAAGGATCATATTGGTCTGAGAACGATATATGTGGCTGTTGCTAAGGAACAAAGAGCTATTATACAGTTGACAAAAAGTATGTTATTTTAACAATAATCTAGTTTTTATGGACATGATATAGGAGGTTTTTATGCATTGAAAATACACCATTGGGGACTTTTGATCTATTTAACCAATTTCATATTTTGCAACTTTTTATTTTAAATTTACCCTTCTAACCTATTTTATGCATTAATAATCTAATCAACCCATCCATTTAGCTTAGATGCTTGACCCGTTTGTCATTGAATGGGGTCGATTGAATGGGATGTTTTCAGCCCCCCCCCCCCCCAATCGTGTGCCGTTTTGCGTTCCATCAAGTGAAGGAAAGATGTTGGCCAGACATATATTGTGATCGATGACGAGAGATTTGTTTGCCAGAGGATTCAGGAAGAAATGTTCATAAAGGTATGCCTATTTTTGAATTTCGTTTGATGTAAGTGCATCTTCTACGCTTTTTTCGTTTATATAGTTCATTAAGTATTGGGACCAAATCAAAGCATGCGTTTTTTTTTTTAATCTGACCAAGTTAGCTTAGTTGAGTTGTAACGCCCAGAAGTTGAAAAATACCAACATTCGGCTGCCACCCGAAGTTCCGAACCTGAGCTTAGACATGTGAACTTAAAGCTAAAGTTCGAAGGTAAACTTTTAGTTTCTGTCAAAATGGGTTGTTTTGACCCGTCAACATTTTTTTAGTTTTTATTAAAATAATAGACTAAATCCTGGTGGTTGCTATATGAAGACTTTATAGTATCACTAAGTCGGTACATCCAACATGGCAACATAATCCAACATGGCAACATACAATTTTTTTATGTATGGTTCCTTACAGAAATAGTGCCAGTTGTGTTCATTTAGTTGCATATATTTATACATAGTTACAAAATTGCAATAAGGTTTAACTCATTTGTTTTTTTCCATAAGTGTATAACAAGTTGATTTATGGATGAAGCTATAATGATTTAATTTGCTTTGCTTTCAGTTTAGATGATTTCCAATTGTTAATAATCGGAGGACAGTGATTTAAGAAAGCCATGGTTGTCTTGGATTTAAAGTGGGTAATTTTGTATGATTAAGTCTTTTAACTGTTTATCAACTGTTTATTTTGTTTGTCCAGATGTTGGCTTGGGTTGAAGTGTAGATTACAAGATATAGGTTACATCACTTTGATAATGTATTTTTGTAGTTAAGTTGGGAGTTTTAAAAATACTTTGTTACCGTTGTCTAATATATCACCTGTCTATTTTGTTATCATCGTTTGAACATTTTTAACCTTAGGTTTTTTGTTATAAAACTATTGATGTGTTTTGAAAGTTTAGATGATTGTTTGTTTTGTCTATATATAATACACATGCACAATATATACATGTGTAAACTAAGTTCGAGCCGCCGCAATCTCCCATAACATCTTCGCTTTGTTGACCACCTGATTGACTGCGAATAGTGTTTACACCGCGTACTGTCGACTCCGCAGCAACGCGCGGGTTTCCCACTAGTTATTTATCATGTATAACCATGCATCACATATAATTATCTATAGACGACTGTAGTTGTTAAAATTATGTATACTACCATTATCAATAGAAGATGACATGATAACTCATGTGTGGTTCTAAATCTATTTATTAAAAAATGGATGGTGCACGGTAACTCTCATAACTAGATATTAAGTGTTCAAAATATATATAAAAAGTAGCTGGCTGGCTGGCTGCTTGAGTCAACGATTATATAGATATTTGATTTGCTTCAGTTTATAGTTAAGAAAAAGAAGAGGAAAAAAGTATAAATACCTATCCTAACCCATGACCCAAATCTGCTCATCCTAACCCATGACCCAAACCTGCCCAACCCACCACTGGTCTAAATCATTGGTCGCGAGCGGGCCATCGAGGATGTTCCAACCTCCAAGATAACATGATAACTTATTTGTGGATTGATGAATCGTCTAAATCTAATAAAAAAGGGATGGTACATTGGTACTAATGGTAACTCTCATACAAAGTGTTCAATATATATATATAAAAGCTGTTTGAGTCAAACAATTATTTAGAACCCCACTGTTTTGTTTTACACAGGAAATTAAGACGTAGAAGAAAAAGAACTTTAGGTAGCAAAATGATACAATGTAAAACTAGAGTGGGCAAAGAGTAAAAGATTATAAAATACAAGTGCAAAAGACAAAAAATAGGTAACGACCACAGTGGGAGTCGAACCCACGACCTTCTGATCCGAAGTCAGACGCGCTAATCCACTGCGCTATGCGGTCACTGTGTTCTTACATGTGTCTTCTGTTCAACTGTACACACTATGATTCTATTTTAAGTTTTTAACCAACATAGACTGGTCTAACCCTCTTTGACTGCCATTAGTCAACTATCAACAAATTTCCAACACTCAAATGAAGTATAAAAGGTAAGTAAAGAGCAAGACCTGAACTGCTGAACATTGTTGATGTTGATCGTAAGTTAGATTACAAGACCTCTTTGGAAATCTGAGGTTGTTAAAGCTAACAAAGTGTTACAAAGACAAATGTAAAGAAATATTTGTATTGAAAAATTACATATCTTGTCTATCTAGATAAAAATAAATATTCTAGATTTTGTGATAACAATCTTCTCAAAATATATATACATAAAGAGCAAAGCTTCAAGTTTTAAAGTTTTTCAAAAGCATAATACTCTGAAGAGTTCAAGAAAGAACAAAAGAGAGAGAACTTTTAAACATGTAACCTACATTACTGAACTATACATTTAGAGTTTGTTATTTGAACAACTTATTGTATCAATAGTTTGTTTGTTCAACAAATCCTTATCCTACCTTTATCATCTACTAATATATTCTCATCTAATATCTATATATGTAACCCTATCTTTAGTTTTTTTTTGGGCCAGCAAAGGAGGTTTTTTTCAAACAACCAAAAAAAGAATCGTCTGGAGGATATCAGCCTGAGTGCGTTCTTGAGGCGATTGAGGCATCTTCTTCCATGCCAAACAACATACCCCCCCCCCCCCCCCGGGTCTTTTTGTAACAGTCTTGAACCATAACTCTTTGCTTTGGCGCGTTGAAATAGAATCAGCAGAGCATCCTTGAGCCACCTAGTAGTCGACCACGGATCATGCCAAAAGTCAGCCTTATCCCCCTTCCGCATATCACACGCCAGCTTGGTGTTTAAATCCTATCCCAATTTTTGAAACTCTTTATTGACTGTTGCTCCAATCCCAAATTGTCGCGTCTACCTCCCTCGTGAATGGCTCTAATCACTTTCACCCACGTTTGGTCTCCATTATTCTTGTATCTCCACCACCAGTTGGTCAATAAGCCCAAGTTCATCTCCTTGATGCCACCCACACCCAAACCGCCTCCCTTTTTCCCTTTCAAGATCCTTTCCCACGCAACCCACCTAATCTTATTCCCATTGGCCCCACCTCTCCAAAGGAATCTCCTTCGGATCCCCTCCAAGGTTTTTAGGACACCGACCGGAGCCTTGAAGAATGATAGGTAGTAGTTTGCAATCGAACCAAGAACCGACTTGACCAGGACCACCCTCCTAGCAAAAGACAAGTTCCTAGCCTTCCAAGCCGATAACTTAATGTTGAAGACATGCACCACCGGTTTCCAATTCGCTACCCGATTCATGTTGGCCTCGACTGGAAGACCTAGGTACACGAAAGGGAACTCCCCCTTTCTACAATGGAGGATATTTGCCAAGTCCGCCACCTCTTCCCCACCCACGCCTATGCCATAAACGTTGTTCTTGTTGAGATTGACCTTAAGACCCGATGCCAAATCAAAACACCTTAGGATCCTATTGAAATTTTTGAGGTTAGTGGCGGACCACTCCCTAAAGAAAAGCGCATTGTCTGCATAAAACAAGTGCAAGACACTTGGACCATCCTTGCTCAATTTCACACCCTTGAACTTCCCCGCTTGAACCGCCTTTTGAACCATAACGTGCAACGCCTCCATAACCATGGTGAATAAAAAGGGCGACAAGGAGTCTTCTTGCCTTAACCCTCTTTTTAATTCAAACTCTTCCCTAGGAGAGCCATTAACCAAGATGGACGCATGTCCCGTGTAGAGCATTCCCATCACCCAATTCCTCCACTTAGGGGGAAATCCCATGTGTTAGAATTTTTCATTGGGGTTCATTTTTTGTGTTAGAATTTTTCACAACCAAATATTAAAATTTTCAGGTCGGGGCTAGGAAATAATGTAGAAGCATTTAGTGGATATGAAACCACTACATTATTAAGAACCATTTTTAAGATTAAGTTATCAAATTGTGGTGATTAATAAGTTGATTGAAACTAACAGCTATCTAAACAACACAACTACTTCACATAACTTCAAAATTTTGTTTAAGCTTTTTTTTGAACGCCACTATATGTTGAAAGTCTTATTTGGTAATCAAATGTGAAATAAAATCATTCGGAGACATTAAATTTATCATTTTAAAAAAGCAAATTAGAGGATCAATGGGTGGTTGTGGTGTTTTAAAACACTAGTTTAATTTTGATGGAAAAAATAAACTAAAAAACAAGAGATGTAAGACTTTAACTTGAGACCTACTTGTTGGAACACAAGGAGATTTACCACCATACAATCTTTGCTTTTAATACTATGTGGTCCAACTAATTTATTTTATGAGGTTCTTGAAAAATTTAACATATCGGTTCTACTATTTTTTTAAAGCATTAGGGTCCCTCGACCCCGACCCGCATCATGTGGTCCGCCCCTGGTGTCATGACATTGATTAGAAATTTCGAAGCTACAGTCTGCCTTAAAAAGTAGAACCTTCTTTTTCTCTCTTTTTTTTTGCCCATGTTCATTAATTAGTCAAGAGCAGGCCATCAAGGATGTTCCTACCTTTTGTGAATGCAAATTGTACGGGGGATTGATGAATCAATCGTCTGAATCATTAGTCACAAGCGGGCCATCGAGGATGTTCCTACCTCCAAGATGATATGATAACTTATTTGTGGATTGATGGATCGTCTAAATCTAATAAAAAAGGAATGGTACATTGGTACTACACGGTAACTCTCATAACTACATATAAAGTGTTCATATATATAAGCTGTATGAGTCAAGATTATTTAGAAAGCTATTTGCATATGTGTTATGGAACCCCATTGTTTTGTAATATAAAAAAAACAAGAGCAAAAGGAAAAAATAGGAAGCGACCACAGTGGGAGTCGAACCCACGACCTTCTGATCCGAAGTCAGACGCGCTAATCCACTGCGCTATGCGGTCAATTTGTTGTTTTCCAGTTATCATTACAATATGTGTTGTAAACTTTTTTGTTTTTGTTATCCTTTTGTCCAAATACTGTTTTATTTATTTAGGGGACATATATATTGCCACTATATTATTTGGAACTTCTTTTATATTTATTTAAAATGAAATTCTTTTCCTAAAGTTTACTATAGTGCTACTGAGATTAATATTTCCATTTCCAACATATACATTTACAAGTTTGGGGAATAGTGCCAGGCAACATATACATTTACAAGTTTGGGGAATAGTGTCAGGCAGCTGTCTGGCACTCTCCCATTGGACCAAAACGTTTAATGTTTTATATCCATTTTAAAATTACGTTTTAGCCCCCAACTCAAAATAAAATTACGTTTTTTGTCCCCATCTCGAAATTACGATCTTGCCCTCAATTCAAAATTACGACTTTGCCTGGCACTCTCACATTGGACCAACTAGTTTATTATTTTATATCCATTCTAAAATCACGTTTTTGTCCCTCTTTAAAATTACAGTTTTGTCCACAGCTCAAAATAAAATTACGCTTTTGTCCCCAGCTCAAAATTACGAATTTACCCTCCATTCAAAATAAAATTGTCGTTTTGCCCTCAGCTCAGAATTACCTTTTCGCCCCCAGTTCAAAATAAAATTTTGTTTGTGCCCACAGCTAAAAATTACGATTTTGCCCTCTGTTCAAAAATGTGATTTTTCCCCGTTTAAAAAATTGTGATTTCGCCCTCATTTCAAAATTACGTTTTTTCCCCAGTTCAAAATAAAAATATGTTTTTGCCCCCAACTCAAAATTACGATTTTGCCCTCGGTTCAAAATAAAATTGTGCTTTTGCCTCCAGCTTAAAATTACGTTTGTGCCCTTAGTTCAAATTTATATTACGTTGTTACCCCAAGTTCAAAATTACGAATTTGCCCCTGTGAAAATTTACAATTTTGCCCCTGGTTCAAATTTACAGTACTGCCATTACTTTAGCTTTTGGCAAATTACGATTTTACCCCAGTCAAAAAATACAACTTTCCTTCAGTTAAAAGTTACAATATTGCCATTGTTTTAGTTGTTTTTTTTATCAAAACTATAAAAGTGTTTTGTTTTAATTGGTTGACTCAATTTAATTTTTTTTCGTGTCAATGAGCTAACTAACACTCGCTCATTATTCGGCCATTGCCCCGCAACGCGGGCGGGGCATCAACTAGTTCTATACGAAACGTGATTTTAATATTATAATAATATATAGTTTTTTTAATACTTTTTTTATTTTAATATTATAATAATAGATATTTTCTTTACTTTTTAACTTTAATATTTTTTTTAATATCAGGGTTGGGATAAGCTTGGTGTCAACCGGTATCGAACCAGTACTGGTATCGAAAATACCGATACGGTCCTGTTCGGTATCAGTACATGAAGGTAAAAAACGGCACTAATACAGAAAACGCCAAAAGTTTGTGCCGGATTGATATTGGAAATCTTTTGGTTCGGGAAATTCAGTGCTGCTACCCGGTACCATTTGCTCATCCCTGATCACGGTTACTGTACGAACAATGGTATCGTACAACTTTTTTTGTTGATTTTCTTCAACTTTTAATTTTTTCTTTTTTTAGTTTCAAGGGTAGGGATGAGCTCGGTGCCAACCGATATAGAATCGGTACTGATACCAAAAATACCGGTTACGGTACCGGTATCTGAAAGTAAAAAACAGTAGTGAACCGGTACTAGGAACGCCAAAAGTCGGTACCGAATTGGTACTTAAGATCTATCGGTTCGGCAAATTTGGTACCGGTATCCAGAACAATTTGCTCATCTCTAACCACGGGTTTCATACGAACAACATCGTTACCATACACTTTTTTTTGGTTGATTTTCTTTCGGTTATCTTTTAGTGTTTTTTTCTACATTTTCTTTTTATTCTTGTCAGCAGTTCCGTTCGCAATACGCACGTAGTGATTTCAAAACACATGTAAACACAAACTAAATAACAAAAGAAATTCGCCGCAACGCGACGAACTTCTTTAAACCTAGTTAACTTTTAAGAAGTGAATTGTAGGAAGCACTAAAATACTTAAAACTATTGTTTAAAATGTGATGTTGGAAAACTTACCAATGTTCGAATCATGTTTCTTCCTTCTTTGGACAACGACTTTAAAGTTGAAATTTTGGGTTATTCTAAGAATCGTGAATACACTATCGATTTAACCTTATGATCCTACACATCAAACATTCATTGAATTAGACTAAGAATTTAGACAAGGAATTTGATTTGTTTGAGAGTTGTAACCGTAAGTCCCTTCAATTGAAGGTGTCGACCAAGATAAAAAATATCATCGATACTATCGTTTTGTCATCCCCATAGCCTTATAGTCTAGTGGCATCTTGGGGGTGAGAAGAGACTTTGGACCAATAGGTCATGGGTTCGATTTTTCTCATATTTATTGTGCTTTCTCCTGAATTAGTCTACTGCAAGATGAAAGGCCCAATTAGAATTAATAAACAAGCACAAATTGAAAAAGATTTTAATTAACAAGCCCAAAATACAATATAAATTGTATTTACAAAACCGATGAATACCTGATCTTGTTAAATTAAAATGAGCTTGCACTCTCGCATCTCCTAACTCGTTTAGTTTCTAATAAGATCGACTTAGTCGACAACTAAACAGTCTCACTAAAATACGTTAATAACATTAAAATTACCTACATGTGTTGGATGAGACGGTTATGTAAAAGCTTATATTTCTCTCACTAACTACATCTTCTCAAATGTCGGGCAATCTTCATGGTTCTTTACCCTAAGTTGGTCATGTATTAAACGAGCATGTATGTTACCTTACCATTTAATCAACTCGATTAGCGTATGACCTACGTTTATCACCTATGATTCTTGAAACTTTGTTCTTGATTGCTTATAACCATATAATGACATGTGCATATATTTATAGAAAACATAAACCAAGTTGATCTTTAACTTCACCAAATTAACTTTTTACTGTTTGCAATAGTTTTGATTTTATACTCGGCTCCTTCTTTTTCCCTAAACAACTCACGAGGCAATGTCACAACTCACAAACCGAGCTCTTTTTTAATACGTTTGGCTTCGGCTTTATAATTTTAAACAAGTAAACACTCAAGTATTAAAAACTTGGGATTGTTTAGACTCGTTTGCACCTATAATATTAGTGTCCTAATAAATCCACATGGTATCATCTTATTCTAACATGGTTGATACGGGTCGTATAAGGTTATACGACCCGTATCAACCATGTTAGAATAAGATTATAGTGTGGTCGTATATATATTATACGACGTTTTTATACGGGTCGTATGACGTTTTTATACGGGTCGTATATACCTATACGACCCGTATACAATGAATTTCGTTTATTTTATTGTTTTATTACTATTTGACGCGACGTATTATTCCTCGATTCACGTGCTAGTAGACATAAGATTCTCCGACTCGATGTTATATTCCTCGATTCTCGTGCGAGTTATGTGATTAGATGTTAGATTCCTCGTTATTCGTGCGAGTTATTTGATTCGACGTTAGATTCATCGATTCGCGTGTTAATCATTTGAAACGATGTAATATTCCGTAAAATTCTCTATATAAACGACACTAATTTCATTCATTTCCATTCAACTTCTATTCGTTTCTTCTATTTTTCTCTGTATTCAAATTATTTACGCTATAATGTCGGGTTGGGGTGACTTTTTTAATGTGTTTGATAACGAGGCGAATCAGGGGAGTTATGATAACAATGAAGATAACAAAGCGGGCATGTTTGATCTGAATGCTTCGTTTGATCTCATTCTTGCGTCTGATGCAGGTCAGGATACTTGGGGTTTGGATGCCTTTCAGCCTAATTATGCTGGTTATTATCCATCGCAACACCCGGTTAATTTTGAAGCCCCTCCTGTTAGTGTTGGACCGCCGACTGATAGTTCTCATTCTCCTCCCATAAGTGGTGGACCGCCCGAGGGTCCAAATGCTGACCAGGAACCTAGTGAGTTTCAAAACAAGCAGGTATAACATTTAATTATACGTTTATTTGTTGTACGTTAACTATTTTAGTGTTTTTACGTTTGATGTTGTTTTTATTAAAATCTTAGATTAGGGTTGCTCAACGGGTCGTGTTCGCGGGTTGGTGGGTTCAACCCGACCTGAACCTGAAAATTTTACACAAACCCGAACCCGACCCGAACCCGAAAATCGTATCATACATAAGAACCCGAACACGACCCGAAGTTTCATGGGTTGACCCGAACACGACCCATTAAACCCGAATTTTTTTATTTTTATTTTTTGAAATTAATATATTAAAGTTAAAATTTACTTAAAAAACACAAATATATATATAATAATATCATATTTAAGTTATAAAATCTATGTTAATTTCTATTTTTAACTTATAATTATGGCATAAAAATACGCACCCCATTTAATTTATGACGTAAAATATATTGTAAAAAAATATATAATATAGTATAAATGTGTAACGGGTCAACCCGCCAACCCGACCATGTTGACCCGAACCCGACCCATTAACCCAAACGGGTTCGCAGGTTCAACCTGAAACTGACCCGAACCCGTTTATACTAAAACTAAACAGATGTGTTAATCATTTGAGTTAATCATTAATTGACACATATAAGTGTTTTTGTTAGAAATTCGCTAGCATGGATGAATTGGTAGAGTGGTGTAGAGACGTCAGACACGTAAATGGCTACGCCCTCGTCACCAAACGCACCATCTACGATAAACCCCCTAGCGGTCAGCCAGTAAAAATTTGGCTTACGTGCGATTGTGCCGACAAGTACAAATCAACAGCCACGGTCAGACGCAGCGGGACCAGGAAAACCGGTTGCAAGTTCCAACTGATCGGGACATGCAGAAAGAGGTTAGGTTATTGGGATCTAAGGGTTGAGGAAGCTAAATATAACCACGAACCATTTCTGTATCCAGAGGGTCATCCGTCCCTAATGAGGCTGACTCCATCGGAAGAGAGGACGGTGGAGCAAATGACGCATCAGAACATAAAACCACGAGACATTCTTGCTGCCATTAAAGAACAGAACCCCCATAATGTCTCAACAAGAAACACCATATACAACGCTCGGGCCAAATTGGGTCGAATGGAACATTTCGGCGAGACTACAATGCAGATACTTTTCGACCGGTTGGAGAAGGTTGGGTTTGTTTTTTACCATAGAACATCTCAAAACGGCGAACGGGTCGAGGATGTTTTCTTCATCCACCCGGAGTCGAACATGTTGTGGCGCGCCTTCCCGCATGTGTTGCTTATAGACTCCACCTACAAGACGAATCGGTACAAAATGTCGCTAGTCCAGATTATCGGTGTTACATCCACGTTGATGTCGTTTTGCATTGCTCATGCGTTCGTAAGCAACGAGAAACAGGAAAACTTCACATGGGTTCTATAGAGGTTGAAACACTCATTAGACAGTGTTATGGAACCCCGTGTAATAGTAACGGATAGAGATCGCGCCCTAATGAACGCATGTGCAACCGTGTTTCCCAGTGCTAGACATTCATTGTGTAGGTTGCACATACAGCAAAACATCTTTAAACATTGCAGGCAAAGCTTTAAAATAGAGGAAAGCTGGGACAGGTTTCTTTACAAGTGGCGCCAGCTAATTAACTCAACGACCGATCTTGACTACAACTACCGGTACGAGCGAATACGATCAAAGTTGCCACGCAAAAAAACTGACGGTAAGTTTTATATTATTTTTGTTTAATAATCGTATTTATTTGACTTGTCTTAACTGCACTTGACTTTGATTACAGAGATTATGGACTATTTGGATTCAATCTGGTTACAACCATATAGAGACCGGTTTGTTTCGTTTTGGAGCGACCAACATCTGAACTTCGGTCAACGTATAACGAACAGGGCAGAGGGTCAACATGCCCTTTTGAGGCAGTACCTAGGCGACTCTAATTACACCCTGGAGAAAGTGGTACCACTTATTGATAAGCTCATAAGAAACCAGGTGACAGAAATCAAAGGCAGCATTGAAACAAGCAGGAGCCGAACATTGGGTCAACATAACAAACCAATATTTAATCTCCTACGAAAGAAGGTTTCACATGCCTGCCTAGAGTTGATATCCGACGAAGTAAATGAAATAGAAAAATTAAAGTTATCTAACGGTACATGCGCGTGCCTGTTAGGATCTGAGTTTGGTTTTGATTGTGTTTAACGTTTGAATTAAGATGAACAATGAAAGAGATATGCAGCGGAATATTAATGGAAACAAACTTTTCACAATCAAACAGGAGAATTGCTTTAAACACACATTTTCAACAATGAACCGAATGCTTAAATTTATTCCAAACACCGATTACACTTGCATGTATGTAACAAAACTCCCCCTCGGCCTGAGCTCACAGAATTTGTTCGTGCAGGAAGAAGATGGTGAAGAGCTAATAGAACAGTACAGGGTACTGTTCTATTTATAGGCACGGACAAACCACTGTGGCATCTTTGCTGACGTCACCATGAAAGTGACATCTAACCTCCTAACAAACTCTAACCTCTGATCTATACAAGTACTGCTATGCTAACAACTATTATAACAATTCATTACATAAAGACAAACTAAACTACTACTGAATCCTTCCACTGATGTGAACCCAGCAACACTTGATATAACCCAGCAATGCTTGACTCAAGGTAGTAGATTGAACCGCAGGGCTTTAGTCTTCATCAGTCTTTGACTTGACCAGCAGTTGTAGGTCAGCAGTTGTACCGATCAGTAGATAGAAGGTCAGCAGATGTTGAAACCACTTTCAAGGGGAGAGACTTGAGTACATAACATCTGCTTATTCTGGATCCACTGCTCTGATCCAGTTTTGGCTTTAATTATCTATTCCTCTGATAGAGTTCAATCCCAACAGTGCCGTTTGTATACAAGCTGTGGGTTGTCGTGCGCGTGTCGGTTGGAACCGTATACAACGAATGGTAATACATTATTCGACCAACCACATTTTATAATCATAGCATTTCATCACGCAAAATCTTATTGACATTTTATGTTGTTTGTTGATATGTTTCTTAGGTCAAATGATCCCGTTGGAGTTGATAGACCCTTTTTGGAGAAAGTTAAACTTTGACTCCATACTGAAACCGAGCGAGGTGGACTCTTTCGACTTAGACGGCGAACTTGCGCTTCTCAAACAACATTTAAGTGCCCAGCTGAGAGAAGTCAAGAAAAACCTGCTTCAAAAGATGAAGGAGTTGGTACAACTCAATAAGACGAAGCTCAAACGACCAGTTGTGCAAAAAACACACGGGGTCGTACAACTTTAAAAGCTCAGCAACAAAGGAAGGATGATTCGTTTACGGAGCCTTCAAGACACAACTTTTTTACAACGCAGGATGAGTATAGTGATTCACCCGTTGGGTTTGGCACACATAAGTCAATCATCGAACCTACCAGGCACAGCTCGTTTGTCGAGCCACAAAGTTATTGTGCTGAAACACCTATGTTCTTCGGCGAGATTGCGAAAGGCGCTAAGAATTCGAAAACGAAAAAGAAGGTCGCAAAATCAAAGGAAGAGCAACCAGACTTACCTTTGCTTCCTGTCGGACTAGTTAATATATTCTAACTGATTATTCAAGTGTATACGGTCGTATACAATTTATACGATCATATACCCTTGAATATTCAAATGTTATACGATCGTATACACTATATACGCTCGTATAGCAGATGAATATTCAAACTGTATACGATCGTATACACTATATACGGTCGTATAATGTTTGAATATTCAACCAGTATACGATCGTATACTATATATACGGTCATATATTGGTTGAATGTTCAAGCTGTATACGATCGTAAACGTTGTATACGATTGTATGAACTTATATTTTATTCCTAGTTTGTTATATTTTTTGCGTATCCGCGACGTATAATACGTGCGTATAGGAAACGTATATCTGAGGTGTACGTAGCGTATACGTGCGTATAATACTTGCGCGTACGGTCGTATACTTCATGTTTACGGATCGTGTACGAGATGTATAACACATGAGTATACGAAACCTATACTTGATGTGTACAGAGCGTATATGATATGTACAATACGTTCGTATACAAGAACAGTAGTCGTATAATACGTTAACGCTAATCGTATAGTGATTGCTAAGTTGTAATTGTTATTTTTACAGACGATATGGCTGAGTCATCATCAGCTGGTGCGGCCCGTAGAGGTCGAGGTCAGGGTAGAGGTCGGGGCCGTGGACGTGGACACGGACGGGGACGTGGACAGGAGGAGGAGATTGTGCCCGATTTTACTGAGACGAGGCAGTTTATTAGAGATATCCCCCGAGGTACGGCTGCCTATAGGGTTTTGGGCAGATTACGAGAGATGGCGCTGGATGCGCCTCGGACCATTGATATTCAGTTTTTGACCGATATTGGAGCGATCGGTCGGGTCCGGGAGCTCATGCCAGCTAACTCCCCATGGGACCGCTTATTTGATGCCGCCGCAGAGCGGGCCAACAGGGAGATTAGTTTAGAGTTTTTATCTACTTTTACATTTACGGACACCCGAGGTGGGGGGTTTTCAGCATTTTTTGACGACAGACGCCGTAGCTTTTACTATTTGCAGCAAGCCTCAGAGGATGACACTTACTCAGTTCGCTGTTGCCTTGGGTCTGTACTCACAGGTGTACTCAGTGTTCCGGGCATTTTTTGATGCGCACGTTAGCACATCCAGTGATGTGTTGTGGCCTTGGTGGCGCACTATTGGGTTCGGGGACTTCGCGAAACCGAATCAGCGATCCCCGAAGGCACGAGCGACTGATCTTTACGACCCGTTACACCGATACCTGCATCGGTGTATTGCCGTGACGATCTCCGGTCGTCATGATAGCAGGGAATGGGTCACCCAAAATGACCTATTCTACTTGCACGACTTACTTACCGGCGGGAGGGCCAACTTGGCGTACAAGTTGGCCGCATATCTCGCCGAGTACGCTTTTAAGCGTACCTCTACCCACATCAGCTGTGGGGCCTTCGTCACCCGTCTGGCGAAGCATTTCTTTCGCCTTTTGTCCTCGCAGGTGGCAAGTGATATGAACCTGACACTCCAGCTTGACAGGGTTGGGAGGGACACAGCCCAATCGATGGGTTTGGCTCGCGAGGTCGAGGGAGGCGGCTGGTTTGGGCGTATGGTGTGTGTGAGGGACCCCGTGGAGAGGGAGGCAATGGGGAGGGAGGCGAGGGAGAGGGAGGCGAGGGCGAGGGAGAGGGAGGCGAGGGTGAGGGAGAGGGAGGCGAGGGAGAGGGAAGCGAGGTACGTGAGGGGGTCACTCATACTGTCGATCGATCACAGGTAGCTGCGGGGGATTTACAGGGTGATCGCCCGTATGTTCGATGGAGCGTGAGACAGCATGTGATGCCTCCACCGGGGGTGGAGGAGAGGCTCGTTCAGGTCGAGTTGAGACTCGGTCAGCTCGAGTCGGATGCAGCTGCAGTCAGAGGGGATTTAACTGCAGTGAGAGGAGATGTACAGTGGATGCTCGAGGCGATTGTGGCTATGCATTCTGGCGCGTCCCTACCTCCACGAGCTGGCGCTGCACCACCACCACCACCACCGCCGCTGTAGCTGCTTATTGTATTTTTTTTTATTATTTTACGTTTGAAACATTGTAAAAATTTATCTTTTTGTTTGTTTTAGATGTAAAACATTTTAAATATTAATCTTATGTTTAGATGTTAAGTTGTTTGTTTAATAATTGTTGTCGTAGTTTATCATAATCATATCACATATTTATCGTTTTACAATGTGGAAACTTATTAAACATTATAAATACGTTTAACTACAAACTCGTAACATAATCCGATATATACAATACTATTTTAAAATTTACAAAACTTATTAAACGGTTTCCCGATTGCAAAAAAAAAAAAATTAACTTTTCTATACATAAATATTTATCGTTTTACAAAGTGGAAACTTATTAAAAATAATAAATACATTTAACTACAAACTCGTAACATAATCCGATATATACAACACTATTTTAAAATTTACAAAACTTATTAAACGGTTTCCCGGTTGCAAAAAAAAAAAATAACTTTTCTATACATATTTATCGTTTTACAAAGTGGAAACTTATTAAACATAATAAATACGTTTAACTACAAACTCGTAACATAATCCGATATATACAACACTATTTTAAAATTTACAAAATTTATTAAACGGTTTCCCGATTGCAACAAAAAATAAACTTTTCTATACGGGCCGTATAACATTATACGACCCGTATACATATTTCAAAACTAAAAACCCTTATCAAACCTTCGAAACAAAATTATGCAAATATGTATACGACCCGTATATAACTATACGTCCCGTATACATATAAAAACAAAAAAAACATTCCACCGCATTAAATTCTGCGCATAAATATTCTATACGACCCGTATCAGTTTATACGGCCCGTATAGATATAGGGATGTGAAAATAAGATTATAGGGGTGTGGAAATAGAACAACCCTAATATTATCTATTATCTATATGAATAGAAACTCACCATGAACAGTACTTCAATATTTTTTGTTTAATATTGTTTTTTTAGCTTTAATTATTTTATTGTTTTATTACTTTAATTAACTTTAATCATATTTATTCTTATATTACTTTTAAGATACGGTCAAAGTACGTGTTATTAAACAAAGTACTATAAAAATGAATGCATATCGGTACCTATTTTGTTCGGTTCAGTTCGGTACGACAGCGATACAATAGGGTGTCAGTTTATGGAAAGCATTTTAAACATTGGTACAGATTGATACATATGTTGTTTAATCGGTTTCAATTCGGTTTGATATGACAGCGATACAACGTCCGTTTTTCAAAAAAAATAAAAAATATTGCAATGTTGAAATATAATAAACAAAGAATGCAAACGAACATACCCAATATCCAGTGAACAAGATCATTACTGGTATTGATACTCGTTTTTATTGTTTTCGACTAATGTTATGTTTCCTCTTTGGAATGATACTGCCGGTATCGTAACGAACCGAACTAATACCGACTGATTCCCACCGCGAAGCGCGGGGGAATCTCACTAGTTTAAATTATTATAGTTCAGCAACCTAACCATAACTCTAATAGTTATGTTTAAAAAATATATTTGTTAACCATCAATTATCAGCAAAGACATGATTCTTAACTTAAAAGATAATATCTTAGGTGATACATTTATGTTCGTTTTTCTAGTTAAAACAAATTACAGATATTTTGAAACACATTTTCCTTACAGAGTAGAAAATAACCTCTTAAAGGTCATTTGTCCACCACAACTGTGATTTACATGATCTCATTGGTTAGCAGGGTGTTGACAGAGTCTCTAAAGATATAAACTTTTATGAACCGACATTATTTTATCAAGTTTTGACCTAACTTCAGTATAGGGCAAATTCAGATTGATCCATTTTTCCCTTCCATTATTGTTTATTTATCGATCTAGAAGTCCATTTTGAGACGAAAGTATACAAATTTAGGGTGTGTGAGTATGGGTGTTAATCATGTAGGGCGATAGAACCGATGAACCAAACACGATCATATATTTATTCTTGTTAAAAACACTCCAAATACAAACAGATTTAACAACATGTAGCCCAGTCATGACTTGTGTAATTTATTTATATAAACAAGCCAAATGGGTTGACGAGTTTTAATAAATGAGTCAGACAGGTTGACCATTTAATCAAATGGCTTAAACACATGACCTATCATTTAAACATGTAAGAAACGAACACCCAAAACTTGATATTTTTTTCATGTCATGTTACAAGTAGTTAAACTTAGTATGTAGAATATAATACAATATGTCCTATTTATAGCTCTATACAAGGTTTATTAGGGCCGACTGACATAAGCCTAGGGCCGGTCCACTAGGACTAATATATCGTCTAATACTCCCCCTCAAGCTAAGGCCGAGGACCGACTCTTAGCTTGGACTTTAAGAACATGAAACGATCACATGGTAGCGGCTTTCTGAACACATTCACAATTTGATCATGTGTTGATATGAACTTAACAAATAACTCCCTTTTAGCAACTTTCTCCTAAACAAAGTGAAAATCTACTTCCACGTGTTGTGTCTAGCATGGAAAACTTGATTAGCGGATAAGTATGTGGCTCCCATATTATCATACCATAAGACTGGAGCAGAATGCATTGTAACACGAAGTTCTCTCAACAATGTTTCAAGCTCAGTCAATCCAGCCACCGTATTAGCCAAGGCCTTGTATTTAGATTCAAGAGAAACCGAGATACATGCTTTTGTTTTCTAGCTGACCATGAAATAAGATTGAACCTGATATAAATAGCATATCCCCATGTGGATCGACGGTCATTTGGGCATCCAACCCAGTCTGCATCAGAGGGTCAAATTATGAAAAGCAACATCTGTATAGGCATGCAAAATAGGGAACGACAAGCTGGAAATCAAGAGACCAAGATTAGTTGTCCCATGCAAATATCGTAAGATACATTTTACAACGGACTAGTGATTTTCAGTAGGAGAATGCATGAACTGGCAAACTTTATTAACCGTAAACGTGATATCATGCCAAGTGAGATATAAACAGGCACAAATGATTTCGCTTATGAGGTTAAATAAAGCCTTGTGATTGTTTCAGATATGTTGTTTCCTTCATATCACCATGTAAGAAGGCGTTTTTAACATCAAGCTGTCATAGAGACCATTGTTTGGTGACAACAAATGATAGACCATTTTTTGGTGACAACTAATGATAGAACAACCCAGATTATCATACCATACATACCGAGCAGAATGCATGGTAACATGAAGTTCTCTCAATAATGTTTCAAGCTAAGTCAATCCAGCCACCGTATTAGCCAAGGCCTTGTATTTAGATTCAAGAGAAAGCGAGATATAGGCTTTTGTTTTCTAGCTAACCATGAAATAAGATTGGACTCGAGATAAATAGCATATCCCCCTGTGGATCGACGGTTATCTGGGCACCAACCCAATCTGTATCAGAAGGTCAAATTATGGAAAGCAACATCTGTATAGGCATGCAGAAGAGGGGACGACAAGTTGGAAATCATGAGACCATGATTAAATGTCCCATGCAATATCGTTAGATACGTTTTACAATGGACCAGTGATTTTCAGTAAGAAAATGCATGAACTGACAAACTTTATTAATCGCAAATGTGATATCATGCTAAGTGAGATATAAACAGGCACACAAGATTTCGCTTATGAGGTTAAATAAAGCCTTGTGATTATTTCAAATATGTTGTTTCCTTCAGATCACCACGTAAGAAGGCGTTTTTAACATTAAGCTGTCATAGAGACCATTGTTTGGTGACAACTAATGATAGAACAACCCTGATCAGCTGATTGTGGTTGTCACAACCCCCGTCCCCTAATAACCCGGGAACGGGCGGCCGTGGCCAGTTTCAGTGGTATCGGTGTTTATCAATTTGGCAGCGGAAAATTTCATCAGGACCGTAGTTAGGAAATATTTTATCAGAGTTAAACACCAAAATATTTAAATTAAAGAAATGGGATAAAACCCAAGTTTCTCTGGTAATACGTTTATAAGTGGGACAAAATCCGAATTTTCATTTTGATGCATCTATAGGGAATGACCCCAATTATTGAAAACAATTCTTATTTTTAATTAGGTAACTTTTATTGCCACTTTTCTAAGCCTTCAGTGTTCTCCAGCTGGCTTTTATTGGGTTCACACTAAGTTACCTGAAACATGTGTTTAAAAACATTTTGTCAGTGGGAAATACTGGTGAGTGAATCCCAGTTTAATCAAGTTTAAATAAAACCCAGTGTACAGTATTGAGGGCGATCTCGCAATTATATTTGTTTCCAAGACATATCAATTAACATCCATGGTACTGTCAGACCCGACTTGTGGAAATGTTACTCCTTGACCAGGTGGTAACAAATTTTATATACAAAACCCCAACATACTCATCATAATTGTATTCTTACAAATACTCAATAACTGTTATTCGCTTGGAAAAGTATTTAAGGTTTTGTAAAACAGTTAACAAAAAGTGGATCAACTCACATTGCTGTCTTAGATTTTTCCGTAAGGATTTCCTGGTGACAATCTAAAATTTACACAAATGCACACGCGTTAGTATAATAACCCATTTTAACATTAGTAATACCCTCCCCGAGACGGTATTCCAACGACTACGTCGGGCAGAACCACGACAGCCGTTACGGAACCCTAGATCAATCGGGCAGCGTATCTAATACGTATCCAGGGGTTATAATACTTACAACGGAGCAGAACTTCGCTATTTAGGGGGGTATAATACCCGAGTATTATGCCTAATATTCAGAATTTGAGATTGAGAAACGAAAAATGAACGATTTCTGGTTGAACCCGATGGCTCCTTTATATAGTTGCTGAAACTGACTCTCACGCGGCCCGCGTAAGAGTAGCCTTAGGGCTACGCGGCCCGTGTCAAAGCTAGTCAACGGACTAGCTTATCTCGGTCAGCGCATAGACTCGATACGATGATGACACGTGTTGGACTGTGGTGGTGCCGTGTTCTTGATCTCTCGCGGCCCGCGTAAACTTAACGGGGGTCTTACGCGGCCCGCTTTAACTTAAGATTCACCGAAATCAAGTTTTAGCCTTGATACCGCCCGCGTAAGTGTTGGGGTGGGTCCTACGCGGCCCGCCTCAGCTTAAAAATCAGGTTTTTATTTATTTTAAATACTATTTAATGTATTTCGGGCTTGGTTTTTACATACGGGGTGTATATACAGACATATTGGGACATTTTAAAATATATTAGGGTGTCAGAAATATTATGAGGGTGTCGGTTTATTGAGGATTGTTACAACCTCCCCATCTTGTTTTAAATCTCGTCCTCGAGATTTGGGATACGATATCTTCTTGAGGTTAAGTCATGTCTTTTAGTTGGTTATCAATGTGTCTGGGATAGAATCAAAAGATAAATATAAAGACATCATAGGATAGTTGGAATTCAATGGTCTCAAAACTTAGTTTCAGGATTTGATGTTAACCAAATGAGATGAAACAATACCATTAAAAAGGTGACTAAGGCATAGAATTTGAAATGCAATGATTTGTAGAAACAATAGGATTCAATGCCAGAAAAGAACTTACTTTGATCATTTAAAAAGAACTCTGATTATTAATTTTAATTGAAGATAGAAGTATGAAAAATGATTTGTCAATAATCAAATCAGAAATCAGTGATGTTTATTTAAATGGCAAGGATACATCGGACAATACAATAGAATTTAGTGTATCATGGTCTTAATAATTGTATCAAAATGAATAACGTATGATTAGGGTTTACTATTAGCACAGGCTACAAATTTATACAGATATCGCAAGGTGGTGTAGTGATTGAAAGAATTCAATAATTATGGTGACCGAACGAATTCATTGCTTTCGAAATTAACTGAAAGTTTCAAGGAAGCGAATCTGGATATTTCAAAAGATAGGATATTTTGACGTGGAATCAATTCAAAGATGAAAGAATTACTGGAGGTACATTTATTTTAACACAAAATTGTATTAAGACTGGTTTAGGATAATGAATCAATAAATTCGTACCTCAGGTGTGAAAATGAAATGAGTCCAAGTTTCAAAGAAATCGTCACCGCAAGGTGTCGGGGTTACCAAATGATATATTGAAATTGAAGACTTTAAACAAATTTATTATGATTCAAACAATGAGATTATCTTGAATATGATGATCTCAATTCATCATATGGGATTTTGAATTGAATGTGTATTGTGAACAAGTTCAAACAATTGAGCTTGGTTTGGACATATTCCAACAATGGATATATGTATTGACAAGAAATGGTTTCGATGAAAATCTGGTAAGTAACTTTGAAAAGGAGTTTTCCAAGAAAGTTGTTGATTCGATTATCAAAAGTCAACATTCGGTGGTTATATAGATTACCAGAGTGATTATAACGAAATGTGCATTAAAACTTACGAATAAATGAGCTTTTAAAATGATTTCGCATGTATGACAGGCAATGCACGTATAACATAGGAATTTGTCAAGAGATGAGGCAACTGAAAGTTGGCTCTATAAAAGAAAAACAAAGCCCTTTTATTGATGAAGTTTTGATCAGAATCAAAAGTCAACTAATAATTAAGTGCAGACAAAATATAAGGGTGCTTATTTTAAAAGTTACTATGGTTTCTGGTGTTTATGCGTTCTTTTTAGCTTCATCTGGGTTTCTATTCTCGTTGTCGGGGGCCTTAGATAGTTTTGGGCAGTAGCGACGGAAGTGGCCTGGATTTTCACATTTGTAATATACGTTAGTTTTCCTTTTCCTTCTACATTCTTCTTCTACATGTCCAGCTTTTTTGCAGAAGTTACAACGAAGTGTCTTCTTAAAATAACGTTCTCTTGCGTGCTGTTTGCTGTTGCTGGTAGGTTGTGCGATTTCTGGTTTCATTCCTTTGTCCTTGGAGGATTTGTTAGAGTAGAATTCCTTATAGGAGTAGCCATAGGTTGTAGTTTTCTTTCGTTTGGAAGATGGAGTTTTGATACGAATATCATGACTTCCGTTGATACTAGGGCTAGGCATGAAGTGATGGGTATGCCTACAGTGTATAGTACGATCTTCATTTATAGGCACAGAAATCTTAATAGCTTCAATGATCGAAGGTATGGCATTCAATATTCCTTGAGCTATTATATTTTCTATAGTGTTTCTATCCAAAGAGTTTCCATTACTAGTCCCAATTTCTTGATCACATGCCATCTCATTTGACATCTGTATTACAACATGTTTAGATATAATTATTACATAACTAGAAAATTATACAGACACATTTTGTTTATCACAGTTATGGTAATAATTTATCAATATTATGCGCTGATAATTATATATATTAAAGTAATATATATACATGTTATATCTTAACATTTTCTCTTACTATATATCTTATCAAAATATATATAAGAAAAATGCATATCTTATATGTTTTCTTCCTTTGATGTATTAGCTTTTATATTGCCTTAATTTATTATATTTCCAGGGCTTATGACTGGATAGGTATATAAAGATAAAAGCTTTATATGAAATTCTGAGATTTTCCGTCTTTGACCCATTTATTGTTTTTCAAGAGGTGGTGCTAATACAGATATCCTTAAGGTATCATTTGAATTAAAACTGGGTATCAAAATAGATTTTAAGTAAACATGTTGGTTTGTTTCTTCTGTTATATAAAAGCTTGTCTTTCTACTGAGGACATTTGATTCTTATATATTATCAAGAAAATTGTGTCTTGTATAAATATAAAGTTGTAAAATTTTCTCTTATAATACCAACTTATAAAAATCTAGTTACATAATTAATTGTATTAGCTATCCTGTTTATTTTTATAATCTTGATATTAATCAAATAAATTTCTATCAAATTTATTGAAAATAATATTTTAGAATAAAACTAAAAGAATTCATCAAAATTTAATAGAGATAGAATTTTCTGGATTCTCTTTAGAGAAGTTCTAATCTTGACAGGTTAATTAAATTTTGGTTATAACATATTTATAATTTAATTTAATATTCGTAATAACCAATACAAAGTCTGGTGTTTCTAAATTCGATTCTTAATATATTAAGAAATATTAAAAATGAAGTATTATCATAATATATATACATATGACTTAAATAGAACTTATCAAATGGTAAAAAGTGTTTCCTTTAGAAATATATGTATATATATTTTAAACCATATTGTTATATTGTACTAAATATTTTTGTACATATTTTATTTCATGGATGAAATACTATTTATAATACTGATACAAGTCGTATATATAAAATATACGTACATTTGACTTACAAATAAGTTTTAAGTTATTTCCTGTTGACACATAAGTATTATGTATTAAAATCACAGTATCAAGTTGTCGTATGTATTCTGGTTTCATAATTACTGTTTTACAAAATATTTTGCATTTTCTGTGGTATAGGTATATGTGTTTAAATTTTTAAAGTCGTCGAGCTGTGTTCATTATTAAATTTAAGGATTACGTTTTATAAAATCCTTTCTAATATAACTTTATTCAAGAGCCAAATATTTTATTCTTTCAAAAATATTATTACTATTATTAGTTTAATTTAAAACAGAATTTAATAATATTTTTGGTTTAAAATAATAACAGCATATCTTAAAGATTTTTCTTTGGAGAGTACGTGTATATAAATTTTTTAGTATATTAATTATCATAAATATTGACTTTACACATAATTTCTGAATATTACGTAATTTATCAAATTTTGATAATTAATAATTAATATTTAATTATAAAGTGATTTACAAAGTATTTTAAATTATTGTTTTTAAATAATGCTAAAACATTATATTTTAACAAAATTAATATAATTGTATGTTTTATCAAAATTTTGACAAATACATATCTTTTAATTCGAGTAAAATTTTATCATAAATCATAAAATATACTGCTTTTATTAATGATATTTTAGGGATATCATACCTAAGGGTATTATTTTGTATTTAAGATGTTAATGCCAGTATAATATTATTATAATTTATTTTGAATTGTATTCACATAAATATGTGGATACAGAAATGAATATTATATTAGGGATATATTCTCCTAACATATTGTAAGATACAATAGGAGTTACATATTTGGAGAATTTAAAAAAATCATTTAGGTATAATATAGATATATTATCTAAATATTTATATCATGATATTTACAAAGTATCATATCTGAATTGCATTTATTTTCTATTAATATTAAAATACTAATATTAATATTCTATTATTATTATAAAAATTATATTGTATTATATTCTCATATATACATATGGATATAATAGATATATAAGATATCACGAAGTTTACTAGGACATGATATTATTAATATAGATATCATTTATATATATATATATTATAGCATAAGTGTAAAATACAGATATGGGTAACACATATCGGGAATTCAAGATTCATTAAATGGCATAAAAATCATAATAAACACATTAAGATTTTTATGTTCACAGGGTAACACATAAGATATTAATTTCCTAACACGAATGGTTAAGGGTTTAGGTATCAGAAGAACACCTAAAGGGCTTAAACCAGTGGCATAGCTCTGATACCACCTTCTGTCACAACCCCCGTCCCCTAATAACCCGGGAACGGGCGGCCGTGGCCAGTTTCAGTGGTATCGGTGTTTATCAATTTGGCAGCGGAAAATTTCATCAGGACCGTTGTTAGGAAATATTTTATCAGAGTTAAACACCAAAATATTTAAATTAAAGAAATGGGATAAAACCCAAGTTTCTCTGGTAATACGTTTATAAGTGGGACAAAATCCGAATTTTCATTTTGATGCATCTATAGGGAATGACCCCAATTATTGAAAACAATTCTCATTTTTAATTAGGTAACTTTTATTGCCACTTTTCTAAGCATTCAGTGCTCTCCAACTGGCTTTTATTGGCTTCACAC
This sequence comes from Helianthus tuberosus, assembly GCA_030545235.1. Lineage (NCBI taxonomy): Eukaryota > Viridiplantae > Streptophyta > Magnoliopsida > Asterales > Asteraceae > Helianthus > Helianthus tuberosus. Next base: position 66,452,497 of record CM060412.1, on the reverse strand, counting down.
TAAGTTACCTGAAACACGTGTTTAAAAACATTTTGCCAGTGGGAAATACTGGTGAGTGAACCCCAGTTTAATCAAGTTTAAATAAAACCCAGTGTACAGTATTGAGGGCGATCTCGCAATTATATTTGTTTCCAAGACACATCAATTAACATCCATGGTACTGTCAGACCCGACTTGTGGAAATGTTACTCCTTGACTAGGTGGTAACAAATTTTGTATACAAAACCCCAACATACTCATCATAATTGTATTCTTACAAATACTCAATAACTGTTATTCACATGGAAAAGTATGTAAGGTTTTGTAAAACAGTTAACAAAAAGTGGATCAACTCACATTGCTGTCTTAGATTTTTCGTAAGGATTTCCTGGTGACAATCTAAAATTTACACAAATGCACACGCGTTAGTATAATAACCCATTTTAACATTAGTAATACCCTCCCCGAGACGGCATTCCAACGACTACGTCGGGCAGAACCACGACAGCCGTTACGGAACCCTAGATCAATCGGGCAGCGTATCTAATACATATCCAGGGGTTATAATACTTACAACGGAGCAGAACTTCGCTATTTAGGGGGTATAATACCCGAGTATTATGCCTAATATTCAGAATTTGAGATTGAGAAATGAAAAATGAACGATTTCTGGTTGAACCCGATGCCTCCTTTATGTAGTTGCTGAAACTGACTCTCACGCGGCCCGCGTAAGAGTAGCCTTAGGGCTACGCGGCCCGTGTCAAAGCTAGTCAACGGACTAGCTTGTCCCGGTCAGCGCATAGACTCGACACGATGATGACACGTGTCGGACTGTGGTGTTGCCGTGTTCTTGATCTCTCGCGGCCCGCGTAAACTCAACGGGGGTCTTACGCGGCCCGCTTTAACTTAAGATTCACCGAAATCAAGTTTTAGCCTTGATACCGCCCGCGTAAGTGTTGGGGTGGGTCCTACGCGGCCCACCTCAGCTTAAAAATCAGGTTTTTATTTATTTTAATTACTATTTAATGTATTTCGGGCTTGGTTTTTACATACGGGGTGTATATACAGACGTATTGGGACATTTTAAAATATATTAGGGTGTCAGAAATATTATGAGGGTGTCGGTTTATTGTGGATTGTTACAGTGGTGGCTTTCACCACTGGACTAAATGTTTTGGTGTAGTCGTTACCACGCTGTCACACCCCGATATTTCCATATATTACCGGTGGGCCCGGCGGGGAGTATCGTGACGTAGTTGATATCATAATTGTCAATACACACAATATAATAGCACAGGGGAAGGCTTGGTGAATAAACTATTACAAACCATAATGTCTGAGTGTTCGAACGAAAGAATATACAGACTGGATTGTAATAAGATCCACAGGTGGATCATAAATAAAATAGAAGAATCCTCTTATATGACACCTAGTAGCTCCAGCCTATTTACGAGAAGTACCTGTCAATCAATCTTTAGAAAAATACGTCAGTTTACACTGGTAAATACAATTAACTGACTCATTTGAAAATATTTAAGAAAATTGATTTAAGTGCACAAGGCACAAATCCTTTATAACTTGGGACAATTATTTAAGATAATTTTGTATACAGATTTATATGTTTGTCATACAACTGGGGCCGGTTGGAAGCCGGTCTTGATTAACCGACTCACCACTTATAGAACCCACAAAGGAGTTATCCCCAACATGTGGGTTTATATTTTAGCATTTGCATCTGTCAGGTGTATGCCTACACCCCGTGCATAGGTCGTGGCCATTTTCAAATGAAATGAGCCGAGGATATCCAGGACACGGTCGTATTAACCCCCAATGCTTATGTTATCAAACAAGACAGATTAAAACGGGTTATGTAAATATATTAATCACAATCCGATTAAATGATTTCATACCCGACCAAGTGGTATTATTATAATACCATATCCCAAGCCCGTATAAGGGAAATAAGTTAAAAGTATTTACCTGAGCTAAATGTGAAAAGTAACTCAGCCGAAAAATCCTAAAGCTTTATGATGATACCTTCTACTGGATGCTACTTAATCTGTATAGAAGGTTTAATAACCTATTAGGATGCTAACGGGTCTTTAGTTAAGTCAAGGACTTAGACCAGCTAGCTAGAAAGAAACTTTACGGTTCTAAACGCTAGATTAACCGGAGACTGGAATAGAATGTGGTTTAGACCCGACAAGCTTGGATACTTGTATAATATGGGTAAACTAAACACATTCTGGAATTTGAGGATTTTAATGATAAGGTTAAACCCGTTTCGGCTATTTTACGTAAACTAGTCACATAAATCGATCCGAACGCATAAACGCGTAACGGGTAACCAAATGAATTATATACAGGTCTCAAATGTTATTATGCTTAAAATATGTTAATACATCAGTGGGATGTTAACATATATTCCCAAAAAGTAATTAAAACCAATTTAAGTCTCGTAAGGGCATTTTGGTCATTTTAATAATTATAAAAGAGATTTTATAACAAACTGAAGTTCTGGCCTTTGGTAATCAGTAAAAATATTTATTTTATCTCATTACATCAGTAAGATACTACATGTATGTGAGGTTTACCATTCATGGCCAAACTATGCCCCGAAAGGGCATTTTGGTCCTTTCACATATGCTTTCAAGGATATTTTTGGAAATCTGAGTTCACAACTTATACCTACTGTAATAATATTTAAATTTGTTTAAAAAGTCAGTAGGTAACAAGTCTTATGTGTTAAATATGGTTTTAAACCATACTATGCACCTTATTAGTGTAAAACTCGCTAATTGACGATAATCAAGATGTTAATGTAATTCTAAGATTATGATCAGTTTTAAATGTTCAAAATAATTTATTTAATGTATAAAATCAGTTGGAAAAGGTTTGGCATTCAAATCATTTGTTAATCTCATTTTATGCATAAAAAGGGTATTATCGTCATTTACCGAATTACACAAGAACTCTATGATTTAAACAGATTATAATCTGACCAAAAATCTTAATATTCCTTAAAAATAATATCTTAACAGTAGGTAATGAGTTTTGGTTCAAAATCCAAGCTTAAACATGTCTTATGCAAGATATCGTAATTTAATTAATAAAAAGCTTCTAATTACGATATCGAGCATAACTTCTGTTTGAGACTAAGAACTGATGTCAAATTTTCGGGACAAGATTATATATCAATAGCAAAGGTTTTTGTCCTCTCACATTTCTAAAAATCTCAATTATGTGTCAAAAGGGCATTTACGGCATTTATAAGCATATTAACAAACAAGAGCATATAATTCAAACCACTAAGAACCAAGCAATATAACTCCAGGGGGTTATACTACTATATAATATGGTCCTAATGGAAGCTTAAAACATGAAAGAATTAAGCTTAAACGGATCAGAACTGAAAGTCAAAACAAAAGTCAAGCTTTTGCGACTTTCGGTTATAAACTGACCTTAGACTGATAATTGTCGGGTTAGACCTGGTTAAACATGTTCTAACACTGATTACCAAGTCATTAGAATATTAAAATATAATTTAGAACCTCTGTTTTATAAGTTTAAACCATTTTTAAAGTTTCTGTCCAGTTTGACTTTTTGACCAACTAGTTTGACCCGACAATTAACTAGTCAAACGAAATAATTAGAAGGTGCCCTTTTAAGGGTTAATCATCTACCTTAATTGGGTTCCATAACCACTTTCATTTCGGTCAGTGCCTGGACCATTTATGATTAAACCGAAAGTCAAAGCTTAATTACGATATGTTTGACTTTTCAGTTTGTAAGCTAATTAAAAGGACTAAACAGGGATTAAAACTCTTACTTAAGGTCCTTGCTATCTTTTCTACACTTGACAATCTTCTCCTAATGCTTGCTAGCTCCAGAGGTGAGTTTTGAATGTTGTTGCAAATGAAAGTGCAAATGAACAAAGAACTAGGGTGTCTTATATAGCAATTTGCCATGCATTCAGATGTTTGCAACTATTTTGGATGCATCTAGGATCACTCCAGGTGTCCTAGTGGTAATATAAATCCATCCAACAGCCCCTGGTATCGATTTGAATGAGGTTAAGTCGGTTCTGCAGCTGAAACTTGCATATGTCCCATTTTTTCTGCGCTGGGCGTTTTTAGGCGGGCCGCGTAAGACTCAATAAGAGTCTACGCGGGCCGCGATGACCGGGAAAACAAGTTAAAACATTTTGAAACTTGGCAGATTCAGTCCCTGGCTATTTAAAACCTTATACAACCTTATTTTTGGCATATAAGACCCTTGTAGTTAGTTTGTAGGGGTTCAAGGGTGTATAATCAAACTCCGTTAGGCCCGGTTTCGTTAAATATCACTATAAACACAAGTTTCATCATATTGACACTTTTCACCCAAAATTTATTAAAGGTCACTCAGAGGTAACAATTAACATGTTGACACGTTTAACCCTTGTAATTTATAATCTTTCGATTATTTTCATGAACGGCTTCTTATATCCAATTAATCACTCATTTAAGAATATATTCTTCACGTATGGTCATTCAGAGGCACAAGTTTGACATGTTGACACTTTTAGTCCCTTCGCACACATATTTTCACCGTTTGTCAGCTTTAGTCCTTCAAACTCATTCTTTCACATAATTAGAGTTTATGACGCGTGTCTATACATAATTGGACACGTTTTTACGTGGTGTTACATCCTCACCCCATTAAAAGAAATCTCGACCCCGATATTTACTGGAATAAGTGAGGGTACTTCTTTCGCATAGTGGACTCCACTTCCCACGAATATTCGGGACCTTTACGGGCATCCCATTTGACCATTACTATAGGTACCTGCTTCCTTCGGAGCTTTTTAACCTGACGATCCTCGATCGATATAGGTCTTTTAACAAACCTCAGGCTTTCATCAATCTGTACGTCTTTATGAGACATAGCTAGTGATTCATCAGCTAGACATTTCTTGAGATTACAGATGTGGAACACATTATGAATTCCACTGAGCTCTTCAGGAAAGTTTAGCTTATAAGCTACACTGCCGACACATTCGATAATCTCGAATGGTCCAATATATCTCGGGCTCAACTTGCCCTTCTTACCAAAACACATCACACCTTTCCAGGGTGATACTTTTAGTAAGACTTTATTGCCTACTTCAAACTTTAGAGGTTTTCGCCTCTTGTCTGCATAACTTTTCTTCCTATCCCTGGCAGCTTTTAGGCGATCACGAATCTGGACAATCTTGTCCGTCGTTTCAAGGACTATATTAGGTCCTGACAACTGAGCTTCTCCTACTTCCGCCCAACAAACAGGCGTTCTACATTTCCTTCCATACAATGCCTCAAAAGGCGCAACCTGAATGCTAGTATGGTACCTATTATTATAGGAGAACTCGATCAAGGGTAGGTGATCATCCCAACTACCTCCCAAATCAATAACACACGCTCGAAGCATGTCTTCCAAAGTTTGAATTGTACGTTCGCTCTGTTCATCTGTCTGAGGATGGTAAGCAGTACTAAAGTTCAAACGAGTGCCCAAAGATTGTTGGAAACTTTTCCAAAAGTGAGAGGTGTATCTGATATCTCTGTCAGAAATAATAGACACCGGCACTCCGTGGAGGGATACGATCTTATCCACGTATAATTGAGCTAGCTTGTCGGAGCTATGAGTCTCCTTGATGGGTAAGAAATGTACTGACTTAGTCAATCTATCAACTATAACCCATATGGTATCATTTCCATGCCTTGTTTTAGGTAACTTGGTTATAAAATCCATGGTTACCATTTCCCACTTCCATGTGGGTAGTTCTGGCTGTTGTAGCAGACCCGATGGCTTTTGATGTTCAGCTTTACTCTGAGCACAAGTCAGGCACTTAGCTACATGTGTGGCAATAGATTTCTTCAACCCTATCCACCAATAGTTAGCTTTCAAATCCTGATACATCTTGTCATTGTCACACCCTGACTTTTGCGGAAGCGTGGTTATTGGTGTGACTTCTTAATACCATCGCATTCAATCATAACAATGCTATATGATAAAACCAAAAGACATTCATCCATAAATATTAAGTTTAGAAAATACCACAACATACTTGTCTGAAAACATCGACACCAAATTCAAGTTACAAGCCATAACTTGTCTTAATGAGTTCACGAAGACTCGACAACATAACTTAAACCAACCCGAGCTTAGGACCATGTATCTCTCCAGGAGTAAGATACATCTCCTAAACTCTAAAAACTTGGATGACATCTTTTATTTATACGCAGCTTGAAAACATGCACACATATGCCAGATCCACTTAGTTCCCTGAAATACATGTAGTTTAAAAATATCAACAAAGGTTGAGCGAGTTCATGCGTTCGTGAGTATGTATAAAACCTTTGTATTCAATGTATGTATGAAAGTCCCGGTATGATAGCAAACAAGGAAAAGATCACCAATGGTTTGCAAGGCCATTGATATGTGTGACGGTGTAGGAAGACTCAAACCTAGCAATTTGTACCGGGCTTCCGGCTGGAAGACATAGTCACCACTATGGGCCACCCTGGCCTCATGGGTGTGGGCTTGCTACACCCAAATAGATCTATCACTCATGCCCCTCGGTTCTTATACGAGGATTAATGGTCCCAATTATCCGCCTACCCAATCACATGATCTATGGTTCTTTCCTAGGCTAACCATACCAATAGTATCTGTATGTAATCCTTTTGTAACATGTATTTCACCCCCGAAGTAAATAAACAAAACAGTTTAAAGAAAAGGGGGTCATGAACTCACAGTATTGCATCTTCAGTACTGGCACTCAAAACTCCTCAGCAAACATGACTACCTACAGTGTACTAACATCTATTAGACGAACGGGTCGTGCCTTTGCTTAGTATTTTCGTGTTTGAGTTACGTTTCTGATATTATTCCAAGTTATAATTATTTGTCAAAATAATTAATATTTCAACTTAAATTTTATTTGGTTTTGGAATAATTGTTTAAGCAATATTTCTGTATTAATACTTCTCAAGTATTTAACTTCGCATTTCCTTCCCAAGGATGGGGTATCTTATACATGTTTATTTGTATTATTGTATTTGTAATTTCCGAAATAATATATTTCCAAGTCTCACTTTAGAAAATATATTTAAACTTATTTTGTCCAAAAATAATGTATTGTCCAGAAAATATATATTTTTTTCCAAAAATCATATATCTTCTAAATATACTAGGAAAATATATTTTTATTTCCAACAATAATATATTTCTCCTTGTCCAAAAATATGATACAACTTTGTAATATTTACAAAAATCATATTTTCGTTTCTTGTACCCAAAATAATATTTACCAAAAATATATATGTAACGGTATTTTCTGGAATATTTTATAAGTTACGTTCTTGCGTCCGGTTTCACGATATTATGTGTGTAACTTATATATTTATTCCTTGTGATTTTTGGTATTATTTTGGATTGTAAATTCTTGGTATTTTGTTAAGTTATATTATTTTACCCTAAAATAACATAACTTATTTCACAAAGTATACACATAATCACACACAATGTGTCTTTAATATAAATATATATATTCTAAATATATATTCACCCATTTTTATTTTATGAAAACCAACCTCCAATACTTGTATTTTTGTTACAAAAATTATGGCAAAGTTTATATTGAAAACTTATGATCAAAATACACTTGTAAATACTTGTTAGAAAATATTTTTCTAAGTGTTTATATTTTTAGAAAATTTTGCCATAGTTTCCCCTAAAATTTTTTTAGAAAATTTTGCCATAGTTTCCCCTAAAAATGGAGGTGTCCATGCTATTAAAGCATACCATTTTCTTTTCAAAAATCATCACAACAATCGATAATCAATCTACACTTACCAAGTGCAAAAACTATACAATTTACATAACAACATGAACTAGCTCTTTCCTTAAAAACTTGTAGGAACTTGGTAGGGTGTTTAGTAGATTTAGTTACCCTTTAAAGTGTGTTTATTACTTTACAAATCTCATTCTTAAAGAATTTAGGTGTTTACAACTTGTAAACACATTTTACAAAAACGTTTCTTTGTGAGATCTTTTGTTTCATGAGTGTTTATACACTTGTTTTTCCACTAAAAGTAGTGTGTGTTTAAGTAAGAACCATGATCTTCTAGAAATTTATATTTTGAACTTGGTTCTTTTGGAAAAAACCATTCATACATCTTAGATCTATAAGTTTATCAACTCACTTGATTATCATTTTTCAAGAAATCGTCTTATTTTCAAGTTTATGCTTATATATGAGGATGATCTTCTTGTGTTAACACATAATCATCCTCTAACTTGCTAGATCATGTGTTTAATCACAATCTAGCAAGCTCCTTATGATGATCAACATCATAATCTCAAGAAAATAACAAGCAAGTATCATACATACTCTAAACAACATTATTTCAACAAGATTTCATCATATGTAAGCTTCATGTTCATGATTCAAGATTATGTTCTTTTAGTGTTCTTGTGATTACAACATAATACATCTTTTAACCAACTAAAATATGAAGTATCAAAGGGGTGTGAGAGTCTTACTACTAGCTCTAAGCTAGGGAAGAACACTTGATGAAGAAGATGATAAAAGTGATGGATAAGAGCAATTGATGGAGGTTCTTCAAGATTCAAGAGCACCAAGCTTCACAAGACACCTTCTTACACCCTTGAGAGTATATGGAATGAGTGGATGATGGATGTAAGGTGGTGGTGGTGGCAGCACTATGCTCGGCCGAGAGGAGAGGGAGAGAGTAGGAGAAAGGTGGGTGTGTGTTGTGAAGTGTGATGATCTCTTGAATCTTCATACCCTACTTATAACCATACTTCTAAATATTTTGTCCACAAGATCAAGCAAGATCCAATATAATAAGAAATCAAATCTTTGAGGTATGGTGTAGTGGTATGGCCGATTATAGCATGGGGGGGGGGGGGTCTAAGTGTAACTTGTAACTAGTTGGTTACTTACTAGTTCAAAATCAAGTGTATAGTTAGTTAAGTTAGTTACTAGATATTTTAGTGGGTGTTAAGGTGTTCGGGGATCATGACTAGCTCATAAATAATTAAACAATGTTTTTGGTATAATTTTGGTGTTTCGGGTAGTGTCCGGTTGTTTGGTTAGATACCGGTTCGTTAAAGTGTCAAGCTATTCCGTTTAATGATCTTTATGTTACTTTTTGTGACACTTTTAATTCCCGACACTTAGGAAAGCATTCAGGACCATTTAGTCAAATTTTTGCATGTAACTAGCTTGTTAAAAAGCTGAATTTTGCTGAAAAATGCAGAATTATGCACTATAAGTGGGTTTTAGGCACTTTCTGGCACTTTATCTATCACCTAGTGACGCAGTTTTATGGTCCTTACTTCCCTACACACCATAGTAGTGTAGTACCTTGTCCCTGGCCCATACTGGGTCTCAAAACACTGTCTGTCTATGTACTGAACCCTGTCAGCATATTCCCGTTCTATCCGTTAATTGTGCTAACCGTGCTTTGCGCATCATGTATGTCAATAAAGTTTGCAGGTGATAATAAGGTGACATTATGTAATATGTGATGCATATGTAAGTATGATGCAGTAATCAGAAAGCAGTTATGTATAATCCAGCACAGTCATTAAGCATTAATTAATATTAATTAATTGTACGGATACCTGGATTTTTGAGGGTTGTCACAGTCACCCCCAGGGTGAACTGAGTATTTGGAGTTGTGAGCTTCCTGGAGGATGATATCTCGAAGTCCTCCATGAATAGGGACCCAAATTCTTCCATTCATTCTAAGGATTCAATCCTTGCCAGATGTTAACTGTTCAGCAGTCACACGTAACTTTTCATCTGGAATGTTAGCTTCCAAAACAACATCTTTCTGTGCAGCTAATAGCCTTTCATTCATGCTATTTTTCAGTTCAATGCTCTTAGCATTAATCCTGATAGGTTTTACTCTTTCCTTTCGGCTTAGAGCATCAGCGACTACATTCGCTTTGCCAGGATGGTAGCGAATTTCACAATCGTAATCATTTAAAGTCTCCATCTAGCGGTGCTGTCTCATATTGAGCTCTTTTTGATTGAATAAGTGTTGGAGACTTTTGTGATCTGAATAGATCACACATTTTGTTCCATACAAATAATGTCTCCACAACTTTAGTGCGAATACAACGGCACCTAACTCCAAGTCGTGGGTGGTGTAATTCTTTTCATGCACCTTTAGTTGTCATGATGCATAGGCAATCACCTTGCCCTTTTGCATAAATACGCACCCCATACCGGTGTGTGATGCATCACATACATGACAAACTCTTCTATTCCTTCGGGTAACGTCAATACCGGAGCATTACTTAGTTTCTGCTTAAGAATCTCAAAAGATTCTTGTTGTTTTGGACCCCAAACATATTTAACATTCTTGCGGGTCAGAGAAGTTAACGGTGCAGCTATCCTCGAGAAATTTTCAATGAATCTTCTATAATATCCAGCTAAACCCAGAAAGCTGCGAATCTCTGTTGGTGTCTTTGGTGCTTCCCAGTTCATAATGGCTTCTATCTTGGCGGGATCTACTTGGATGCCGCGCTCACTAACAACATGTGAAATTGGACTTCGCGAAACCAAAATTCGCACTTGGAGAATTTAGCATACAGCTTCTCCTGCCGAAGCAATCCTAAGATACATCTAAGGTGCTTCTCGTGATCAACTTGGCTACCAGAATAGATAAGTATATCATCTATGAAGACAATGACAAACTTATCTAAGTATGGCTTGCAGACTCTATTCATGAGGTCCATGAATGCTGCTGGTGCATTAGTGAGCCTGAAGGGCATCACTAAAAACTCATAATGTCCATACCTCGTTCTAAACGCTGTCTTAGGTACATCTTCAGTCTTAACTTTGAGTTGATGATACCCAGATCTCTAATCAATCTTCGAGAAGAAGCTCGCCCCTTGGAGCTGATCAAATAAGTCGTCGATCCTGGGTAAGGGATAACAATTCTTGATCGTTACCTTGTTTAGCTCATGGTAATCAATGCATAAACGCATTGATCCATCCTTCTTTTTCACAAACAATATTGGAGCTCCCCAAGGCGAAGAACTAGGTTGAATAAAACCTTTTTCATAGTAAGTCATCCAATTGAGTCCTGAGTTCTTTCATTTCAGTATGCGCTAGACGATAAGGAGCTCGTGCAATTAGTGCAGATCCTGGAAGAATGTCTATCCTGAATTCAACTTGCCTCTCAGGAGGTAATCTATGTAATTCGTCAGCAAAGACATCAGGATACTCGGAGATAATAGGAATATCTTCAATCTTGGGTTTCGGGTCATTCACTGTCACTTGTGCCATGTAAATGACACATCCGTTCTTTAGACACCTTGACACTTTGAGAATAGACACATTGCTGGGCAAGCCATATTGTGTATCTCCTTGAATAGTGACGGATTCACTAGAAGGGGGTTTTGATAATAACTAGCTTTTTATCACAGGCAATTTGGGCTTGGTTATGCGACAACCAATCCATGCCCAAAACTATATCAAACCCAGCCAATTTCATTGGCAAGAGGGATAGCGGGATAGAATGATTCTTAATGGATATGAAACATCCATCAAGAAGAGTTGAGGCTGTTTCTAAGGTACCATCAGCAAGCTCTACCTCATATTTTATGTCTAGAGTCTTAATAGGCAGATTCAGTAAATGACAAAACTTATGGTCTACAAAGGACTTATCAGCAACTGAATCAAATAATACTGTAGCATAATTATTATTAATGAGGAAGGTACCTGTTATGACGTTCTCATCGTTCACTGCTTCCCTAGCATTCATCTGAAAAACTCTCGCATTCATTTTTGGGGCAATTTGTCTTGATGTTCCCCTTTTCATTGCAACCGTAACAGGTTGCATCCTTGATGTTTCGGCACTCTACTGACTTGTGCCCTTTCTTCTTGCAAATCCCACATGGTTTAGCTTGTGGGTCTTGGTTGCACTTTCCAAAGTGCCTTTTGTTGTAGGTCTTGCACCTGGGCTTGTCACTTGACTGCCCTTTCTTAGAACTAAAGTTCCCTTTGTTCTTCTTGTTAGATTGAGGGGACTTGTCTTCCTCCCTCTTCCTCTTCCCGTCATCGGTAGCTTTCTTTGCCCTACTCCTCACAACATCTACAGTAAGGGACAAAGATAGATCCACAGCAGATCTATATGTAGCAGGCTTAGAAGCCTTGACATTTCCTTTCACTTCAGGGGCTAGACCACCGATGAAACGCGCAATGCGTTTGGGTTCAAGAGTGACTAAATATGGTACAAGCCTCGACATCGAGTTGAAACTGGTCACATAGGACCTACAGTCCAAGTCCTTCATCACCAAAGTGAGGAAGTCAGTCTCTATTCTCTCGACTTCATGTTGATGACAGTAAGTGTCCTTCACAAGATCAACAAATTTGTTCCACGAAAGGTTATACAGAGGAACCTTTCAGTGGATTGCACCAATGCTTTCCACCAAGTGAGGGCATCGCCATTGAAAGATTGAGACACAAACTTCACTATGTCTTCCTTAGCACATCCACTGATGTCAATTACAGTCTCCATCTCATCTAACCACTTCATGCAGTCGATTGCTCCCTTTTCTCCTGTAAAATCCCTCAATTTACAGGAGACGAAGTATTTATAGGTACACCCCTTGGTGTACCTGGGAGTCTGGTTTAACACAACCTTCTGAGATTCAGATCTCTGGTTGGATGAATGCTGAGATTCATCCCTTTTTGATGCATGCGAATGCGATAAGGGTTTTGTATGAGTTTTGGACCGAACATGACTTGGTTCTTTGAATATTTTATCCACCGCTTGAGCAACTGCGGTATCAATCATTGCTTGCAATTCAGCATTTGTAAGGTTTATTCTTGCTTCATTATTGTTCTCTTCCCGCGGATGACTGTTTGCTTCGTCAGATCCAGCCATGATTTGGGTACTAAAATTAAACAATAATGATTTATTTAAATTATATAATAAATCATCACATTGATGATTAGATGGTCATGGTATTATTAAACCATATAGACCATTTTAAGTAATAAATAACAATCAATGGGATATAATTTTTTTATATATTTATTAGACAGGGGAATATAAATCATAACTGTCAATGTCATAAAAGACATTTTCATTTAGCACAAGGCTCGTCTCGAAGGACATTTAGATAGCGCAAAAGGCCATGTCACAGGGACGATTAGAATATAACCAATGATCTCTTGGATCAGTGATCCTTTAAGGTCGAACAAGGTTCATCACCTTCTTGACAAGAAGTTATAAAATAAAACTATCATTGTCATTATTACACCTTTGCTTATAAGCATACATCGCAATTGGATGTTTTAGGTGTATACATCATATTGATGTTTATTAGCCATGATTCACATGGATCATATAGGCTTATGAAAATGATTTGGAAGAATCCAAGCACATTTGGAAGCTTGTGTGATTTCTCATACCGCACAACCAGGAATGTTAACATGTTTTCAGATGTTAACAGAGAGTTATTTTCTTAAAAAGGTTGTACCATCATAGCCATTAATATTTTGGCTAGGTTATACCCTTAAGAATTTCTTTGGCAGATCAATTTAAAATTGAAATGATATAGTGTGATGATGTAACAAAATACATATTTAAAATCCAAAAAGAAATTCCATTAAAACATTAAAAACTATTACAACGATGCCCTAAACGGGACTTGAAATAACACGCTGCCTACACAGGGGCTACAGAAATAGAAAAAAGTCCACGCAGGAACTCGGTACTGAAAATAAAAATGTCCTCGTAGGGACTTGATTAAAAAGACAATACAAGATAAAATAAACAACTTCCTACTTCTTTTTGCCTTTGATGAGACTCGCAAGGCCCTTGAGGAAGCTGTTGTGCTTCTTATTGGTTACATCTGCTTTACGCTCAACCTTATCCAACCTTTGCATAATTTCTTCAGTTTGCACCTGTTGAGGAGGAGGGGGTTGCTGGTAAGGTGGGTATTGATACCCTTGCACTGGATATCCCGTTGGGTAAACTGGAGGATAAAAAGATGGATAAAGCGCATTATACTGTGCTGCCATAAGATACGGATCTAGGGTTCCATAATCTGTTGGATATCCAGATGGGTTATACCCAGATGAACCTGGGTATGTTGGTATTGGGTTGTCAAAACCCACTGGCGGTGGCGGTGGTGCATAAGAAACTGGCGGGGGATTGTCTTCCGGCACCGCATGCGAGGGTCCACCCATTTGGGGGTCCTCGGGAATAGGAGGGTATGAGCTTGAACCATGAGGGGAACTGAACCGTGGTCCCCCACGCACAGACATTCGTGCATTCCTCCTTTTCCTAGGCGGCTCGGGAGGTGGTTGAGGTGGTTCCTCAACTGGTAGAGGTGGTGGGGTAACCGCTTGAAGATACGGTTCATTCAAAGGAGGTTGAGCAGGAGAGTTATGATATGAAGGAGTGAATTCCCATTCATACTTGGACCACCTTTCGGCAAATGAATCGGGCCCTTAATACGACGATCCTTGGTACGGAGAACCGCTAGAGATGCTGATTGGGTGACCCGGTGTTCCGGTTTGCAGCTCTGGATCGGGGTCGTCATCCATTTCCATCTCCTGGGAGAAGTGTCACGACCCCCGACCACACCCTGGACGGGAGCCGTGAGCAGTCAAGTGGTACCGGTGGTTATTTTAAAAACATTGCAGCGGAAATGTTCATCAGGATCGTGAGTTAGGAAAAATATCAGAGTTTAGAAAACACCGGATTTTATTTATTAAATAGATGGGATAAAATCATGTTTTGAAAGGTAGCTTTAATATGGGATATACCCGAATACGTAAAACAACGTTTAATTTAATTTAATTTATTTGATAAAATAAGCCACTTCTTTAAGCCTTTCGGTGCCGTCTCGCCACTCTTGTTCCAATCTACTGTAATTACCTGAAACGCGTTTTAAAAACATTTTGGTCAGCAGGAAATACTGGTGAGTTCATTCATTTTTGTACAAAACGACACATTGTTATAATCTACAGTATTAAGGGTGATTACAATGTTTCTATCAACCAATTACCCCAAATCGGTATTTGTCACTCGACCGGATCTGTGACTATGGTCATATCACCCATTGGCTAACCCGTTGTCCAATGGTGACGGGTATCAAGTAATGTATACAAAACCCCACATACCGGCAGTAATTGAAGATTACAAAGACTTAATCCCTGTAATTATAACTTTGAAAACAAGTAGAGTTTTGGGAAAACAATTTGATAAAAAGAGAATGACTCACCTTGTTATCATATAGTCTTGATTAAACAAGCATCTTGATTCTAAGCATCTACTTTATAGTTCTGAATATTCTGATGATTGAGCATCTATTTTGATTGTAAGTGTATAGTGCAGACTTTCGGGTAGTTAAACATTTAGTTTAACAGAGTGGAATACGTATTAGTGTAAAACCACATCAAACCTAACGACGGTCACGAGATCAGAACCTTAACAAAATTCACAAAGTATAGTCTTGTTTAGACAACACTTTGGCATTCGTTTCAAAACGAAATTCACAAAGTATAGTCTTATTTAGACAGCACTTTGGCATTCGTTAGTTGGTTCCCGAATCGATCGGACAGAATATCACATCAGTGATTATTGGTTAGAACACCAACGTATAGAGAGAAGAATAGAAGAAATGAGCAAAGAAAAATGAATCCTAAGCTTCCTATTTATAGGTAGGAAATATGAAATTTCCAGGAAGTTTCCTATATACTTTTCTAGGAAGTTACCTATACATTTTCTAGGAAGCTTCCTACCCACATATATATCCTCTTATATCTTCCTTGCACCTTCCTCATATATATCTATCTCATATATATATTTATTTTCATGTATATCTATTTAGGTGTTTAATTTAGTTAATTAATCTTGATTAGCTTAATTAATCTTACTTAACTTAATTAATCTTACTTAGCTGGTTAATTAATCTTACTTAACCGATTAATTAATCTTAACGGGTTAATCAAGTAATTTACTTAGCCGATTAATTAAATAACGTAATTAGCTGATTAATTAACTTATTTAGCTTACTTAACTGCTAAGTTTCCTTTCCTGTTAAGTTTCCTTAGCTATTAAGTTTTCTTAACTGCTAAGTTATCTTAATTGCTAAGTTTGATATACTAGTTTAACAGCTTCCTGATTATGAGTTCTAATGCTAGATACAATGGAACTCGTATTAGCGTATTAACCCAATTCAACTTTAACGATAATCACGAGATCAAAACTTACAACGAATGACAAAATAGAGCCATATACAGGCATCACTTAAACATCCGTTGGATCAGTTTCAATCAATCAGATATAGTACCGTATCCGTGATTAGAGTTATTACCCTGATAACCAGCAGAGTTTCGGGGTTTAGGGGTTTTAGTGCAAAGAAAACGGAGAACGAGAGAGATAGTTCGTCAAATATTGATCGAATTGGTGCACAGATTTCAGTCCCACTGCTGCCTGTTATATAACAACATTTGGTCTCCCCCGCGTGTCGTGCACGGGTCGGCCTCCCCTGGCGCGTGTCACGGGGAGGGTCGGGGAGGGTTGACCTGGCGTTGGTCGCCACATGTCACACGTAGGCCTGACACATGTCGCAGTGTTATGACGCGTGTCCTTGGCCGCCCTTCTCGTCCAATCGTGCGTTTTTCTCGATTTTCGTGCTGGTGTTTATCACGTATGTTTGGGTCTTGATCCTAAATTGTTTGGTTTATAATTATGAATCTAATAAGACTATTTTTATGTGATTTAGTTCGTCGAACGCCAAGATTCCTTAACCGCTAATTTTTCCAAATTGAATATGCAAGTTTCATCGCGAGCACTTCTGGTTTTGATCACATGTTGTCGTTTGGGAGTATTTTTGAGGGTTGCTACAAGAAGTGATCTTCGGGTCCTAAGGGATTGAAGCCCAGAAGATTGTTGACATAGTCGTTGGGGTTGAACTGAGCTGGGGAATAAATGGAATCGGAGTTATGAAAAGAATGGGAGTGTAAAGAGTGGTAAGATTGGTGCGAATGATGAGAATGGTGTGATTCTTGAGAGTGATGGGAATGCTGGGGCTTATCAGGAATGAGTTGCCCAAAGTATGGGGGATCTGAAGGTGAGGATCCTAGTGAAACAGAATGCCTCGCCGGTTCGAAGGTATGACTCCAATGATCCCGAGAGTCGGAACTAGAGAAAGATGTTGACGGGGTGCGCCTATGGGATGGTCCCGCGTGGCCTGATGGCCCTCCTCTCATTGGTCCCTATCCCTTGCCTCGTACACATGGCGGCATTATTGGTAAAACCTATCAAAACAAGTAAATTTAACATAAACAACAAAAGGAAAGTTAAGAATAAATCGTAGGTCATAAGCCTAGACTCGGAAGTCTAAGGAATGTGCTTATTGTGTCATTGAGATTAAACACAAAAGTTTAGTGTTTAATTCACTCAATGTTGGCTCTGATACCAACCTGTCACACCCCGATATTTCCACATATTACCGGTGGGCCCGGCGGGGAGTATCGTGACGTAGTTGATATCATCATTGTCAATACACACAATATAATAGCACAGCGGAAGGCTTGGTGAACAAACTATTACAAACCATAATGTCTGAGTGTTCGCACGAAAGAATAAACAGACTGGATTGTAATAAGATCCACAGGCGGATCATAAATAAAATACAAGAAACGGAAAATAACAGACTCCAGGTATCTAGGGATTTGCAAGATCCTCTTATATGACACCTAGTAGCTCCAGCCTATTTACGAGAAGTACCTGTCAATCAATCTTTAGAAAAATACGTCAGTTTACACTGGTAAATATAATTAACTGACTCATTTGAAAATATTTAAGAAAATTGATTTAAGTGCACGAGGCACAAATCCTTTATAACTTGGGACAATTATTTAAGATAATCTTGTATACAGATTTATATGTTTGTCATACAATTGGGGCCGGTTGGAAGCCGGTCTTGATTAACCGACTCACCACTTATAGAACCCACAAAGGAGTTATCCCCAACATGTGGGTTTATATTTTAGCATTTGCATCTGTCAGGTGTATGCCTACACCCCGTGCATAGGTCGTGGCCATTTTCAAATGAAATGAGCCGAGGATATCCAGGGCATGGTCGTATTAACCCCCAATGCTTATGTTATCAAATAAGACAGATTAAAACGGGTTATGTAAATTTATTAATCACAATCCGATTAAATGATTTCATACCCGACCAAGTGGTATTATTATAATACCATATCCCAAGCCCGTATAAGGGAAATAAGTTAAAAGTATTTACCTGAGCTAAATGTGAAAAGTAACTCAGCTGTAAAATTTTAAAGCTTTATGATGATACCTTCTACTGGATCCTACTTAATCTGTATAGAAGGTTTAATAACCTATTAGGATGCTAACGGGTCTTTAGTTAAGTCAAGGACTTAGACCAGCTAGCTAGAAAGAAACTTAACGGTTCTAAACGCTAGATTAAGCGGAGACCGGAATAGAATGTAGTTTAGACCCGACAAGCTTGGATACTTGTATAATATGGGTAAACTAAACACATTCTATAATTTGAGGATTTTAATGATAAGGTTAAACCCGTTTCGGCTATTTTACGTAAACTAGTCACATAAACCGATCCGAACGCATAAACGCGTAACGGGTAACCAAATGAATTATATACAGGTCTCAAATGCTATTATGCCTAAAATATGTTAATACATCAGTAGGATGTTAACATATATGCCCAAAAAGTAATTAAAACCAATTTAAGTCCCGTAAGGGCATTTTGGTCATTTTAATAATTATAAAAGAGATTTTATAACAAACTGAAGTTCTGGCCTTTTGTAATCAGTAAAAATATTTATTTTATCTCATTACATCAGTAAGATACTACATGTATGTGAGGTTTACCATTCATGGCCAAACTATGCCCAGAAAGGGCATTTTGGTCATTTCACATATGCTTTCAAGGATATTTTTGTAAATCTGAGTTCACAACTTATACCTACTGTAATAATATTCAAATTTGTTTAAAAAGTCAGTAGGTAACAAGTCTTAGGTGTTAAATATGGTTTTAAACCATATTATGCACCTTATTAGTGTAAAACTCGTTAATTGACGATAATCAAGATGTTAATGTAATTCTGAGATTATGATCAGTTTTAAATGTTCAAAATAATTTATTTAATTTATAAAATCAGTAGGAAAAGGTTTGGCATTCAAATCATTTGTTAATCGCATTTTATGCATAAAAAGGGTATTATCGTCATTTATTATCGTCATTTACCGAATTACACAAGAACTCTATGATTTAAACATATTATAATCTGAACAAAAATCTTAATATTCCTTAGAAATAATATCTTAAGAGTAGGTAATGAGTTTTGGTTCAAAATCCAAGCTTAAACATGTCTTATGCAAGATATCGCAATTTAATTAATAAAAAGCTTCTAATTACGATATCGAGCATAACTTCTGTTTGAGACCAAGAACTGATGTCAAATTTTCGGGACAAGCTTATATATCAGTAGCAAAGGTTTTTGTCTTCTCACATTTCTAAAAATCTCAATTATGTGTCAAAAGGGCATTTACGGCATTTATAAGCATATTAACAAACAAGAGCATATAATTCAAACCACTAAGAACCAAGCAATATAACTCCAGGGGGTTATACTACTATATAATATGGTCCTAATGGAAGCTTAAAACATGAAAGAATTAAGCTTAAACGGGTCAGAACTGAAAGTCAAAACAAAAGTCAAGCTTTTGCGACTTTCGGTTATAAACTGACCTTAGACTGATAATTGTCGGGTTAGACCTGGTTAAACATGTTCTAATACTGATTACCAAGTCATTAGAATATTAAAATATAATTTAGAACCTCTGTTTTATAATTTTAAACCATTTTTAAAGTTTCTGTCCAGTTTGACTTTTTGACCAACTAGTTTGACCCGGCAATTAACTAGTCAAACGAAATAATTAGAAGGTGCCCTTTTAAGGGTTAATCATCTACCTTAATATGGTTCCATAACCACTTTCATTTCGGTCAGTGGCTGGACCATTTATGATTAAACCGAAAGTCAAAGCTTAATTACGATATGTTTGACTTTTCGGTTTTTAAGCTAATTAAAAGGACTAAGCAGGGATTAAAACTCTTACTTAAGGTCCTTGCTATGTTTTCTACACTTGACAATCTTCTCCTAATGCTTGCTAGCTCCAGAGGTGAGTTTTGAATGTTGTTGCAAATGAAAGTGCAAATGAACAAAGAACTAGAGTGTCTTATATAGCAATTTGCCATGCATTCAGATGTTTGCAGCTGTTTTGGATGCATCTAGGATCACTCCAGGTGTCCTAGTGGTAATATAAATCCGTCCAACAGCCCCTGGTATCGATTTGAATGAGGTTAAGTCGGTTCTGCAGCTGAAACTTGCATCTGTCCCATTTTTTCTGCGCTGGGCGTTTTTAGGCGGGCCGCGTAAGACTCAATAAGAGTCTACGCGGGCCGTGATGACCGGCAAAACAGGTTAAAACATTTTGAAACTTGGCAGATTCAGTCCCTGGCTATTTAAAACCTTATACAACCTTATTTTTGGCATATAAGACCCTTGTAGTTAGTTTGTAGGGGTTCAAGGGTGTATAATCAAACTTCGATAGGCCCGGTTTCGTTAAATATCACTATAAACACAAGTTTCATCATATTGACACTTTTCACCCAAAGTCTTGAATACTTGCTTAACGATCTCGAAGCCACGTGAAATTTATACCACTTATTCTTGAGAGTATAATTGAATATTTCGAAGCCTCGGGTTCGATAAAAGGTCAATCAGAGGTAACAATTAACATGTTGACACGTTTAACCCTTGTAATTTATAATCTTCCGATTATTTTCATGAACGGGCTTCTTATATCCAATTAATCACTCATTTAAGAATATATTCTTCATGTATGGTCATTAAGAGGCACAAGTTTGGCATGTTGACACTTTTAGTCCCTTCGCACACATATTTTCACCGTTTGTCAAATTTAGTCCTTCAAACTCATTCTTTCACATAATTAGAGTTTAGGACACATGTCTATACATAATTGGACACGTTTTTACGTGGTGTTACACATGCTGCTGATTAATACCTTTTGTAAGTAGACGCGCCTTGTAGTACTTGATCACCCCATCCTGGTCTCGTTTAACTTTATAAACCCATTTGCAATCAACCACATTTGTATGTGTAACACGAAGAACCAAAGACTAAGTATCATTCCAAATAGGGGCTGAGTATTAATCTGCCATGGTCTTACAAAGTGAGAATCTTTGTTGGAAATGGCAAAGGTAGTACGTTCGACTTCGGATATAGACGTGGAGGTATGAAATGAAGAGAGATTGTAGGGTTTCGTTTGGTTTGTTTGGGTTGGGTTGGGTTGGGTTGATGTCTGAGATTGGTCAGGCGCGACCTTTGAGGATGAGGTGGGGATGGGTTAGTAATTAGTGTGGGAGCGAATTGTAAAGGTGGCGAATCAGGCTGGGGTGTCGGTTGGGTTGTTTGGGGTAGTTGGGTAGTGGTTTAGCTAGTGGTTTGAGTTATGGACTGGTGATATTGGTCAAAACTAGTCGGAGCTAAAGTCGTGTTTGTATTAGACTGACAGGAGTAAGTGTGGATTTGTTGTTGGACAAGCTAGGTTATTGGGGTATTGGGGGATACCCCCTCATGTTGAAGAGGAATGAAATCTATGGGGTAAGAGAATTTATAAGGGTCTTAAGATGGGTCAATTGATTTTTCGGTAATGGAATAGAAAAGGGAAAAGTGGTTTTGTGGAACCAAACAAGACGACCAATATAAGTGTTCGGTGACGCGATTTATACACCGATATCTGTGATGAGAAGTGTTGTACCTGAGAAAAATGCATGGTGTGGATCTAAAATCCATTTTATGTGGATTGTAAAGACGAAAATGGGGAAATCATTGGCAACCAAAAAGGCAAAAGAAGGTTGAAATCAGATTTGTGTCTGAACTGGTGTTCAAGGGGAGAGATTGTGGAGTTTGTACGAGACGACATTCTATTGATTAAGTACACTGCAAATTTCAAAAGCATAATGCCAAAAGCATTGAGGAACATGAGATTGTGCCATAAGTGTTAAACCGATTTCAACGACGTAACAGTGATGTCTCTTAACAAGACCCTTTTGTTCACTGGTGTGAGGGCAAGAGAGACGATGAATAATGCCAAAGGAGGCAAAAAAGGATGAAAGATTTCTGAATTCCCCACCTCAATCAGTCTAAACGGTTTCAAGTTTAGTGGAAAATTGTCATTAAGCTATAGTTACGAATTGTTTAGAAGTTGCAAATACATAAAGTTTTTGTTTTAAAGGAAACAACCATATAAATTTTGAAAAATGGTCAACACACAGTAGAAAATCGTTATAACCATCAAACGAGGTCACAGAAGCGGGCCCCCAAACAACACATAATATTAAATCCAAAAGCTGAGTACTTTTATAATCCGAAGTCAATAAATCAAGTTTAGAAGCTTTTCTAACAGAACAGGAATTACACGTAAATCAAAGTTCTTAACAGAAACAGGTAAATGATATCTGGAAAGCATAGTCTTGAACAATTGGGAATGTGGATGTCCTAAACGTTGATGCCATGTAGTTGTTGTAACACGAGTTGTTGAAAAAGCAACCTTTGGAATTGACCTAGAATTTGATTAGAGCCCCTTGATTGTGGTTGTAGTTGATGTGACCATGACCACCACGGTCGCGGTTGTATTTAGACTGCCCAGACCGAGTTGTATACAAGGCTTGTGGTGCACTTGATGAACTGGATGAACCTGAGGACGGTTGTAGTTGAAAGCCGAGCCTGGCTACTAGTTGCTGAGTAGCCTAAACCGTGTCATTCGGAACATGAGAGGGGACAGCTATTGTGGCAGCCGTGAAAGCTTGAACAGGTGGGATGTCGGTGACTGGTTTCTGAATGAAAAACTCATGGTCTGCAAGGAGAGTAGGAAGTTCAGAAAAGACAGTTGTAAATTGCCTAGCAAGAAGATATTGTTTGACCCCATTGTATTCCTCACGAAGACCTACAACAACTAACATAACAGGGTCTTTTTCTATAATAGGTTTTCCTACATTTGTAAGGGTTGTTGCATACTCATGTGCCTTGGCAAGATATGCAACAAAAGTTTCATCTTCTTTCATTTGTATTTTAAGGAGTTATGTTTTCAATGTAAATTCTCTAGAAGAAGTATGTGGGGCGTAGGCTTGTTCAAGACTTAGCCAATGTTGACGTGAGGTAGTACCTTAAACGCGTTGAAAGGAAGTCTCAGAGATGGTGGAAAGAAGTAACATGCAGATATGGGCATCATTACACAACCAAGCCTTGTACTCTGGGTTTGGTTTGGGGGCAACAACGACATCTTATTTTCCCGAGGATCCTAGTGTGGAGATAGTTGGAGAGGGACAAGGGATACTTCCATCAAGAAAGCCTAGAAGGTCATCTGTAGCAAGAAAGGGTTGAACCATAAGTTTCAAATGACCATAGTTTGTAGGGGATATAGTGAAACCAAACTTGTGGGAGTTGTGTGAGGTTTTCTCAATGGAGTTGAAAGCAACAATCTGATCAGTGGCCATGTGGGATTAGAAGAAGAAAAAAGAAATAGTGTTGGAACATAATGGTTAATTCTAGTCAGAACAGGTTGCTGGAACAGTGATTCCGTAAATAGAGATTCCGTGAACAATGCACGCGAACAGTGATTTCGTGAACAAGTAACCTACTCCTATAAGGAAACTAAAATAAAACTAATTTAAATCCTAAATCTTCCTACTAAAATTAAACAAAATAAAAATAAACCATTTAAATTCTCCAACTTTTGTGTATTGACAAGATTAGTTCCAAAAATTTCCACCCAGTACTTTACCGAGACCACCCCGTTTGTGTCTAGCATGACCAGGTGGGCAACACAATGAAAGGTTATAATTATTATAGGTTTTCTTGTGGATTGTTATAAGGCCCAACTTCATTCACCCAAAGGTCAACTGTCTCATCGGATTCATACTACAAATAGTGGAACATAAGTTGAGCAAATTGAAAAGATTAAAAAGAGCATATACTCGAGCATTATGAATTTATGATTCCTTCAAGCTACTTGAATTACATAAATTATGACCA
Source organism: Helianthus tuberosus (assembly GCA_030545235.1). Classification (NCBI taxonomy): domain Eukaryota; kingdom Viridiplantae; phylum Streptophyta; class Magnoliopsida; order Asterales; family Asteraceae; genus Helianthus; species Helianthus tuberosus. The sequence continues at coordinate 66,428,325 of CM060412.1, read as the reverse complement.
CATCATTGCACACCTGGTCATATATACACACATGAGTTTGTATTATGACATAAAAACTTGTGTGTACAAACATAGTCACCAAGGTCCAAGGCTAAATAATTTAGGCAATAGGACATGGTTATATGAATAAGTAAGAAACAAACTCATTGTAAAAAATAATATGCCTCTATCATAACTTGGATATAAAGTAAATGAATATTGGATTTTATCACCCCCAACTGTTGGCTATTGGCCGCTGCCACCCTCAACTATCACTTTGATGCTCGTCACCCCCAACTTAACACTTAGTGTGTTCTGTTACCACGTCGTTAACTAATCACTAACTTTTGATCTTGTTACTATACTTTTGGGGTGTCCTAAGATCCCTAAAACCTTCCTAAGATCCCTATGGCATCCCCAAATGTATGGTACCAAGATCAAAAGTTAGTGATCAGTTAACGACGTGGTGACAGAACACACTAAGTGTTAAGTTGGGGGTGACGGACGTCAAAGTGATAGTTGGGGGTGGCAGCGGCCAATAGCCAATAATTAGGGATGATAAATTCCAATAACCCTAAAGTAAAACCATTAGTGTTAAAATTAAATAAATTTGCTTAAATTTAAATCATAATGCTTAAAGTTAAACCATATACAACAACCCGTCTTTAATCATAATTAGCTCTTAAAATTAAATTTATTTTGCTTTAAGAACTTAGTTTATGATTAAACAATAGTTAATTCTTTTCTGTATTAATTTGGTTAAGTTTTCCAGCTAAACTATTCCAAGAAATAATGTATTTTTGCATAAGGCATAATTTATGCACAAACTACAAACCATCTCTCTTTTAATTAACAGAGGATTTTGTTATGTTTTCCCGTTAGAATATCTAATAGTCTGGTACAAGACAGTCATCTTAGCACAAAGTAGGCTTATGGTGCTATATGAAGCATGCTTATGCGTGTTTGTGTGCATCAACAATATAACATCTTCTTGTTCCTAGCCTTCCAAAGTCTCCTACAAGCCACAATGATTAACCCATGAATAACTTCTTTCTCTATCTTACTAGTTGGAACCGTCTTATATATCTCCAAAGATCCCTAAACAAGAAGGCAAAGATACGGGGAATACAACACCATGCGCTAACAAACTGCTAGAAAACCGAAGCAAACATACAAGAAGTGAACACATGATCGACTGTCTCCAGTCTCCCTAGCTTTCTTTGTTACGCATATCATCGATGAGTACTGTAAACAAATTGTTAGTGCACTATGTATATTGACTTCGTCTTGTATCTTGTAATAATATGTTTAATGTAATTTAGCTTGAAAGTGGTGATTTTCCTTGAAAATGTCACTTGACAATTTCAAGCTAAATCAAGATTTCCCTTGAAAGTGGCATGTCATTTCAAGCTAAATCTCCTCCACTATATATACCATTCAAGCTAAATCATTTTAGACTTTTGCACATTTGATATTTGGAGAGCTTAGATTCTAGAGAGAGAGTCTAGAGAGAGAAAGTACTCCAAGTGATTCAAGGTTCTTTGTACGTTTCAGATTTATAAATAGAATCACGTTTATATTACATCTTGTGTGTTTCGGTCTCGATTGTTCACGGATTCCGCACGTCGAACGGTCGGTTCGCAATCGTATGGTGTCAAAACCAGTCCTAACAAGTGGTATCAGAGCAGGGGCTCGATTGCGTTGATCAAACAACAAGATTCGTACCAGATTACAGCGTTTTCAGATCTGAATCGCATCATTTCTTCATCATCTACTTATTCTTTCACGTTTTCTACAGTTTCTTGACAAATTGAACGGGATTTTATGGTCCGAATCAGCTGATTTTTTAGAATATTGTGCTAAAACAGTTGATATACAATCCTGCCAAGTTTCAGATTCAAATTCCTTGTCGTTTTGGAGATTTTCAAGTTTTTGTGTCCGATTTCGCTGCAATCAGCAAGATTTCGCTTGAAAAAGCTGCTGATTTTCGCTTGAAATAGTGATTTAGCTTGAAAAAGTTCAAGCGAAATAGATGTGTTGGATTTCGCTTGAATAGTTGGACTTGTATTATCAGATTTCGCTTGAAACAGCATAGTGTTTGATTTCGCTTCAAATCATCAGCTTGGGATTTCGCTTGAAGTTATAACAGTTGATTTCGCTTCAACTGATAAACTTGGGATTTCGCTTGAAAGCTGTTGAGTCTTGATTTCGTGGTCAACTTGTGATTTCGCTTGAGTTGTCAAACAAAGTGATTTCGCTTGAATTTCCTTTTTCGCTTGAAAAGTGAAATTTCGTGTCAAGATTATTTCACGTCAACTGTGTATTAGTCTGGTTCAGGATATTTGATATTGTGTATACTGATTGTGTTTGTTTGTTTGTCTATTCAAGGTTTACATCATGGCTGAGGAATTTTACAACACGTTTTTCAACGCGTTCGCAACCGAATCGTCTGAGGTTACAAATATTACACCAAAAACCATTTCTAAGGTGCTAAATGAGAACATCAAGCATGATAACTTTTATGGAACTCACTCAAAGCCACCAACTCTTGATAGCATTGAGGATTATACCTGGTGGAAAGAACGTTTCATCAACTGGGCGAAAGCGTATGCTCATGAAAGCTGGTTTTGCTTGGAGTATGGGTATGAAAAACCAAAAGACGACAAAGGCGAAGATCTAGTATTCAAGAAGTTTTCAAAAGAAGATAAAGCTGAATACGGAGCTGAACAGAGAATGATAGCATTGATCCAATCAGCAATCAGAAATGATATTTTTGCTTTACTAACTCATGATGGGTCATCTAAGTCTGTATGGGAAGCTTTACGTGTTAAAGCTGAAGGGGGTAAACAGATTAAAAAGAACAAAATCGCTTTATTAAAGAAAGAATTTGATCTGTTTGATAACATAAAAGGAGAGTCGGTGAGGCAAATGATTGAGAGATTCTGTCATCTTAAAATTGAATTGGAAAGATTAGAGATAAATAAAACAAGAGAGGAATTGATAGACAAAGTGATTGAAGCGTTACCAGGAGCTGATCAGTGGCAAACGTTTGTTTTTATTTTGAAAAATGATGCTTTGTATGATACAATTACTCTTGATGCTTTGTTTGAAAAGATTGAAAGTCATGATCTGGAGCTACAAAAGCAAAACAAGATGACTGATTCTTCACATCAACAGAACGTTGGCTTGTACTACAAAGGCAGTGTGCTTTCTGATAAAGGCGTTGGTTCACCAAAAACAGCATTTAGTGGTGAAAAGATGAAAGAACCATCAACAATGTCAACAAGTCATCATTCTGGATATCATTCATCTTCAAAGACAAATTCTGATGATTCTGAAGAAATTCTGTGCAACATTGCTCTTAAACTGAAGAATTCTCCTGCAATGAGCATAAATGCAGCAAAGCAGCAAATGAGTTTCCTTGCATCTGTTCTGGAGTCATATGAAGGTCTAGTAGTTGGAAAAATTGGAAATTCCGAATTGACCAAAGAAGACTATGACCAGATTGATCCGGAAGAGATGGAGCTCATTGACATTCGTTGGTGTTTAGCTAGTTGTATTCGAAGAGCTCAGAGGTATATGGAGATTACCGGGAAACAATCTCTTGGAGGTGCGTCAACAAAGCTTGGATTCGACAAATCCAAAGTGACCTGCTTCAAATGCAAGCAAAAGGGTCATTTCAAAAGAGAATGCAGAAACTCTGAAGTTGGTGAAGGAAGTGAACGTCCTTTCAACGATGATTATTATCGAAAGGCGATTTACCATCGAAGCAGAGAAGAACCAAAGTTGATCGAAGATAAGCCGAGAGAAAAATCAAGAGCATATGCAGTAATCTATCCTGATGAAGGATTTGACTGGAGCACAGTTTGTCCAGAAGAAGATCGTTTAGAGAATGTTCGTAAAACAGCTCAAGGGAGAGCTATGACAGAAGAAAGAAAGTTTGTTTTTGTTGCTAAGATTCAAGATGAAAACAAAGACAAAGATACTGCTGAAATCAGTGAAGAAAAAGTTGAGATCAAAGAGAAAACTCGAGAAGAGATCTTGAATGAGAAGACCTAAAGAGAAAGAAACGTGGTCTACAACAGAATGGATGACATGCAGGAGGAGTATGAGATGGCTGTTGGTAGCAAAAGATGGGATAAAAAGAGAGAATGCTATTATAACAGAGAAGGAGAACCGGTTGTTCCCAAGAAAGACATAATCTTCGATGATGTTCTTCTCAAAGTCCCGTTGAGAGCTGAATACTATAGAAATGTATTGAAAGATGACACATACGCTAAGAGATTTGAAAAGGAGATTAGATATGCTATGTTATCGTGTCTGAGAAAAAGGGATGAGGAGAGGATGAAGAATAATGTTGAAGAAATGGTGAAAAATCTGAAGAAAGATGCTGAAGAGGTTAAAACAGAAATTGTTGAAGCTGAAGCTGTGAAGGAAATTAATAGTGAAGATGTTGTTGTGAATGAAGAGGTTGAGAAAGCTGTTACTGAAGAACAGCAGATTGAAGAAGAGGTGAAGAAAGAAGAAAAGAATGAGAATGAGGAAGCTGATAATGCTGGTGATGAAGTCGGTGTTGAAGAAAAGCAGGATGTTGATGAGCAGACAAAGGTTGCTGAAAACACCGAAGTGCCAATCACTGAGGTAAATTCTGATTCTGAAAATTTGAAACTGATTGATCAGTGCAAGAAATGCATGGAACCGTGCAGAGCTTGTACTGAAAAAGTTGAGCAATTTAGAACAAGAGATCTTGAGTTCACAAAAATTGAAAAGATTTTCAAAGAAAAATGCAAAGAAATGCTAGAAAAAGAAAAAGTTTTTAAAGAAAATGATGAGAAACTTTCAGAAAAATGTAACAAATTAGAGAAAGAAAATGAAGTCTTGAAAGAAAATGTTTTGAAAATGACAAATGAATGTGAACAAAAAGAAATTGCTTGTCATGAAATGAAAAAGGAATATGACTCTATGAAATTATCATATCACATTACAAAAGAGTCATATGATAAAATAAAAGACGAAATGAAATATGCTCAATCAAGAATGAATTATATGTCTGAAACAACCAAAGAACTTAAACGAATGTATTCTATAAAACAAGATGTTGTTAATTCCTATATTGAGGATGTTGCTAAGTTGAAGCGACAGATTGTTGATTTAGAACAGGATAACAACAAGTTAAAGAGTTACCATGTGTCGTCATATGTGCTTGAACGAATTTTCAATATAAAACCGGGTGAGGGTGAGTCTGAGCAGAACAAGAAAGGTATTGGTTCAGAGTTTCATCAAGTTCCACCACCGGGAAAATTTGCATTTTATGATGAGGAAAAGGTCGAAAAAGCTTTCAACATGGTAGACCAATTGCCAGACAACATTGACATAACCTATTCTAAATCTGATGAGTCTCATGATTCAGAGGTGGTAGGTAAAGTCGTTGAAAGTGTGTTGAAAGAAGAGTAAGTTGTTACAGGTAAATCTGAATCACAGGATGAAGATGAAGGAAATTTTCATGATGGTTATCTGAAAAATACAAAATCCGAGGAAAGTTTGAATGATGATTCAAAAGGATTGGTTTATACCATGATTGGATCGGACAAATTGTTCTTAGATGTTGTTTTCCCGATTCAGAATGTGATTTCAGAAAAGGTTGATAAAGTTTTCAAAATGGTTCAGATTGAGAAGTCTGAGATTTCAAAGTTTGTTGGTAAGAGTCGTAAAGGTTCGTATAACAAACTTGGTTTCAAAAAGAAGAACATGAAGGCTGGTTTGGGTTATAAGAAGAAACAGAATCGAAACAAAAATGAGATGCCAAATTTTCAAGCAAAAATGAGTTTTGTTCAAGGAGGCAGTTTAGTAGAAGAAAAAGAACTCAAAATGAGACAGTCTAATGATGAGTTCTTTGCTAAAAAGAGAAAGCAACAACCATAGGTCAAAGATGTGTCCATGAGAACATGTTTCAAATGTGATCAAAAAGGACATCTTGCACGCAAGTGTCCTAATCTAAAACCTGTGGATGTTGATCAAAAGAAGATTGATATTGAGAAACAAAAATCTGAGAATGTGAGACAAAGATCAACCAGATTTGATTCGAAACAAACTTGGAGGTATAATACAAACAAGTTTCCTTCAAATCAAAATTGGAAATCAGACCCGAATAGGTTCGATTCAAGACAGACCTGGAATTCTCACACACCCAGATTTAGAACAACACAAAGTTGGAAAACAATGGTTGATATGACAAAACCTCAAGAGTTTTGGAAACCAAGAGTTGTTGTTCAAAATCAAAATGTTCAAAACGTTTCACATTTTTACAAACGAGGAACACCAAAAGGTCAAACATGGAGTGTTAAGAAACATGTTGATTTGGTAAACGATGAGAAAGTTGAAATTAAAATTGAGAAAGTTTTTGTGAAAAATGACAAAGAATTTCCAGCATTGAATGAAAATTATTGTGTTGAAATGCCTAAGGTTCAACAGACCTGGGCTAAATTGTTCAAGTAATTGAGTAATTTGTTTGTGCAGGTGCTCATGGAATTCAAAGATTGTGAGAATGGAGGTTGAAGCAGCCTGGCACAACAAGGAGAGGCTGCTGCTGGATCCTGTTCTGATTGAACAGGGAGTTTATATGTTTTCTGTAAATAAATAAACAATATTTCAAAAACCCTAAAAATTGAAAAATTTGTAAAACCAAAAATATGTTTGTTTTTAATTTTTGTCAAATATTAAAAAATATAAAAATATGTGTTGATTGAATACGCCGAAACCCTCACGGCTGAACAAACATGATTACTTTCATCAGATTGAAAAACGGTTTTCAAACTGTTAAGATCAATGGGTTGTAAATCATGGGGGTACGTTATATTTTCTGCAAATCAGAGCACTTGAAGCAGAAAATGGATGACGAGACAAAGCTATCAGTGTTGGTTGTCAAATTTTCTTTAAATGATTTTGCATTTTAGGGGGAGAAAAATTGTTGTTAGAAAATACAAAAACATTTGAAAATTTGAAAAAGTCAAAAACATGATAAAAATTCAAAAATTAAAATTTGAGTTTTGCGTAAAAAGAGGAAATGATAGTACATCAGTAGACAGTTACAGTACGCTAAAGAAATGGAAAGTTTAAATGTGTTAAACGATCTCACCGTGGATGTGTCGGTAGATTTTTATACATTTAGTAAACTTTTTCGGGATATAAACATAAATTTCATACTTGCTTATTTCGTGGGGAACACTACTTGGATATATAGGTAACCCCTGAAATCTCGTTTGAAAGGTCTTGTATTCTGATATACTAGGTTTTTATACTCAGTGATATTTGGGGTATTATTCCGGGACTTCTGCTGAACGGTAGTTCTGACCTAGTCCTCGAATAATACTTTCCGCAAATGCTTGAAACATAGCATAAACCCTCAGCATATATGACAAGACAATAAAATTGCTTAGCAATGTTGTTGTAAAAAAGATCCTCTAAAGGGGACACACCCACAAGTTGAGTCATGATCTCTCTGCTGAACGATGGTTCTGACCTGAGCTCTCATGATTCTTCATAATTTATTAACCCTTACAGATATCATTTGTGTTATAATTGCCTTTAAGACTGAATATTGGGATCTGGATACGGGAGTATATTCAAGAGGTGGGACACATAAATAGGTTTAAGTTCTTAAAATACATAATTCGTATCCTGAATCAGTTGAAATTTGTATGAAAATTTAAGTGGACAAGTATATCGACAATCTAAGTGAATTGTTTAATTCTTAAAGTGAAATTAAGCTCAACGGTACTTGTGACTTGTCATAAACTGATATGATCCTCTGATGCATACTCAAACAAAAATATTTTTTGTAAATATGTTTGTACATATTTCTTTACTGCTTTATATTTTCAGATAATACAAAAAGATTTTGATTTTTGCTTTATTTTCGACAACTGATGTCTGAGTGCTAAGTTTCAAAATCTAAGTAAGCTGATTGTGTTTCTGGAAATAAAACAAGTTCATTAATTTGATACTTGATTTAAAATAAAAAATTTCAAAAACAGTTTGTGATATCTCCAAGGTCATTAGCTTGAACTTGGATGATTAACAGTGAGGGAGTTGGTTTCTTTAATACTGCTAAATCAATGAAGTTTGTTGATAGGGGGAGTGGATTAGAGAAGATTGATTGATAATATGAAAACATTGTACTTATAAATGTTTGAGAAATTGCAGATAGTCCAGATTACGATCCCGAAAGCAGAGTCTGAGGGGGAGTCTGAAGACAAGTTTGAAACAAAAAAGAAAAGCTTGTAGATGGAAAGCTAGGTGTCGATCCCAAAGCACGGAAGCTTGATGAAAGGGGGAGCCTTAAGCTGATAGAAGAAGAGAGTGATGGATGTGTACAATGTTACAATCTGAGTGAGGATGCAGAATGATCAAGACTGAAGAAGGTGTCATAACAGAGAATAGTCACTGAAGACTTCGTCAATATCCAAGAGGGAGTCTGTTAGTGCACTATGTATATTGACTTCGTCTTGTATCTTGTAATAATATGTTTAATGTAATTTAGCTTGAAAGTGGTGATTTTCCTTGAAAATGTCACTTGACAATTTCAAGCTAAATCAAGATTTCCCTTGAAAGTGGCATGTCATTTCAAGCTAAATCTCCTCCACTATATATACCATTCAAGCTAAATCATTTTAGACTTTTGCACATTTGATATTTGGAGAGCTTAGATTCTAGAGAGAGAGTCTAGAGAGAGAAAGTACTCCAAGTGATTCAAGGTTCTTTGTACGTTTCAGATTTATAAATAGAATCACGTTTATATTACATCTTGTGTGTTTCGGTCTCGATTGTTCACGGATTCCGCACGTCGAACGGTCGGTTCGCAATCGTATGGTGTCGAAACCGGTCCTAACACAAATATATGAAAAATAAATTAAATTTAGTAAATCAAAATGATTTATATCACGTGTGGAAGGACCACAGTGTTAAATATTGTTTTGCTGAAATAACTCTTTAAGAAAAGCATGCTTTGGTTGTTAAATGGTAATTTATTACTCTTTAGTATCTATTAGATAGCATGTATTTAAAAGACACATATATACCCACAAAGAAAAATGAAAAAAAAAATATAGAGGTGAAAAAGAATATTTTGTTACATTTATAACCGTCAATATCAAGCTCAACAAAAGAAATTATTTGCTAGAGCTCAAGTCCATAACGGCTAAAGCTTCTATCAGACCATTTGCAATGCTGTCTATTTACCACCACAAATTCAACATAGAGCAGAGAAGGATGAGGTGGAACAGAAGAGAGGAAAGTTTGTGGAAATCAAGGGCAGAATACACTTGAGAGGTTGAATCCGAAATGAGACGAAAATACCCGTATAAGTTTGAATAAATCTCGAGGACGAGATTTCCTTTAAGGGTGTGAGGATGTAACACCCCGAAAATTTTCGTCCAATTACGTGACGACACGTGTCCAATTCTCCAACTAATCCCGACTATGTGGAGGGAGGAACCTCCAACTAATCCCAACTATGTGGAAGGAGAAAGGACTTACACCGTACATTCACTGAAATGTATCCCGTAACTCCGACTGATCCCGACTTTAGGAAAGAGAAGGACTATTATTTTGCGTTAGCTGAAACGCGTCCTAGATATCCAACTAATCCCCACTGTGATGAAATAGGGACTAATATTGCATATATCGATAATTGGCTGACCCAAGGGGTCAAATGTGCCACTACTACAAAATTTGGCAATTGCCACCAAAATTTGCTATCGAAAAAAACGGTATTAAATTTAGCTGATTTATAACACGGGAATGCATAATAGGTTGTAAAATTTTGTCACCTTTTATTTTCGGTAGCAAATCGGTAAGAAAACAATAGTGGAAACATATTAATTAATATAAGAAAACAATATATACTCATAAATAACAATTTAACCGTGCCTTTCACATTGAAACCCTAATTTTTGTGCTCTGCTCATTCAACCCTCCTGGTGATCAATCGGTCCACTCCGTTCGACAATAATTGCCCCAATCAATCGCTGGATCATTCAATCGGTCTGATTCAATTGCTCTGCTCAATCCAAACAGCAACTCCTTCTATGTTATAGCGTAAGAATCATTGAATTCTCAATCGAAAAACTTAATATTGTTGTAACATTTATGCTTATTCCACTGGTTCGAAACCTTAAGCGAATCCTTTTTCTGATGAGATTTGGTTGAATCGTATTGATGCACAATTGATGTTTAAAATGCCTGTTTTGTTTACTGTTACGATGAATATGATGAGTGTGAAATATTACCAAATCGATTACACATTTTAGGGTTTAGAAATGTATATATGACTCTCGACCTCAGTTCCTTTTTAATTTGATGATTGATTTGATCAAATCACAGTTTTTCCAATGTGTTGTTTACTGAAATTGATTCTCCAAAACTGTTCATATGTAATTTTTTGAGACTTTGGACCATTGATTTCGTTGATATTACTTAATTGGCTATCAATTGTAGCAGATTTCAACACTGGAATTGATTTGTTGTTGTTCGGCTGCTTGATTGATTAGGTTTTAGGTTTAGTTGGTTATATATTTCCTTAATGATTGATGTTTTAGCTTATGAAGGCTTATCAAAAGTTCCAGATTGATGTTTTAGCCCTAGAAATACATATTCGCTGACTGTTTATGATTCTATCTTCTCAAATTCGTTGATTATTAAGCTTATTTTGTTTAGATAAACTAGTGAACATGCAACTTGATGGATTGGATTGATGATAATCTGTTTTGATATTGTTATAGTTCTTGTAAAGTGTGATTAGTTGGTTGAATTAGCTTATGGATGGAATAGATGATTTAGATTTCCGGTTTGTCGAATTCGTATAGGTACAGCTGATTTCGAATAGATGATTAGTTGATTGATTGAATTGGAAGATAACGTTTGATGAATTGAGCTGAATCTGATAGTTAGGGTTTTAGCGATTTGAACTGTCCAATACCCAAGATTTTGAAAATGATAGCCGAAACCGGACCTTATAATACTGCTTCAGTGTCGGTCCAGTACTGGTTTAGAACTGTTTGGTCCCAAACTGTATTGGAACTGACTGTTAAGATTTCATAAAATCAACTATCTGTCCAAACCATACATTTTTTTATCATGCACTTGTATGATAATAGTGTGCAAAACTACACACACACCTGTAAAACCAGACCGAACCGGTACCAATATATTCAGTTTTAACTAATAAAGGTTTTCGGTATGCTCGTATATTCAGTTTCAGTTTAATTTTGTGAAATCTTGACCACAAATTGTACAGAGCGAGATTTTGTAGGGCGGTAAAAGAGCTTCAAATCACAGGACTGCTTCGGATGCCTAGCAAGAGACTCCATGATTACGTGCAAAAAAGCTATAAAAGCTATAGTTTATGGACTGATTGTTTTCTAGTTTACATTAATGCAATATATTATTTCACCGTATAGTTTGTGGACTGATTGTTTTATATGAGTACTACTGGTGCATTAACAGAACATTCAAAGTAATTTTAACTAGTTTCTTTTTTATTTAATGGTTTTCTAAATATCTATTATTTTTTTTTTGTAGATATCATGGCACGTACTATGGGTAGTGGTCAAAGTAGTTCTCAAGTTGGTGGTCAGGGTGTTGAGCAAGGTGGTGGGGGAGGTAGTAGTCAATCTAGTCGTCTAGCTGGAGATCGAGGTGTTAGGCGAGGTGGTGGGCGAGGCGGTGGTCAAGCTGATGAACGAGGTGTTGGGCGAGGAGGTGGTCAAGCTGGTGAACGAGGTGTTAGGAGAGGTAGTAGTCTAGTTAGTAGTCAAGGGAGTGGTTTAGCTGGCTATCGAGGTAGTGGTCAAGCGGGTGATCGAGTTGTTGGATGAGGTGGTAGTCAAGCAGGTGATGATGATGAGTCTGTTGTTCATGCGATGAATCCTCCCATTAAGGGTGGCGATTATGATGATGATGATGATGATGATGATGAGTCTACGTTTCCTGCTGCACCTACGAGACGAGGATGCGCTTCCAAAGTCCAAGTACCCGAACCAATCAACCGCGAGTGGATTTATATTAAAAATGGGGAGTAAGTCATATATATCAATATTGTTTCTTTATGTACATTTTAAAGCGTTACTGATGTGGTTTTGTTTCATTGCTTTCATTTTGTAGATTTAGTAATCAAGGGACGTCTACCCGGATTATTGGAAGTAACTTAAGGGCTTTGTGGTCTGGTCCATGGGACAGTTGGAGAGATGTTCCTAATGAGCACAAGACGCGGATGTTTGAGCGATTCCAGGTGTGTGAACTATTTTTTGATGGAATTTTTAAGATGTGACTGGAATTTTTTGAAACCTTGTTATAAATGGAATTATTAACTCACTTATAATCACAGTAGCAAATCTTTATGAATGAAAACAACCTTATATGTGTATTTTCTTGTAAATTAACTGAATCGAACCATTTAAATCTTAATATGTTTCTAGCTTTTATACTTCTATTTCATATTTTTAGTTATTAATTTGACTGTTAAGGTGATCGTTGAAGTTATTAATTTGATATAGTTATTGGTATTTAAAGAATATAGTTTATCATTGGTTTAAGCGAGTTAATGTTTCTTGTGTTGGTGTCAAACTTTGTTTCTTGCACTTGTGTGAATGTGTAGATTGCTACCCGACTCTTGCTAGTATAGCGAAGCTCTTTGTGACTTTATTAATTTAAGCTCTTTGTGACTTTATGTTGATTTAGTGACGCATAATAATAGGAACTAAGGACTGGACCAAAGTTTGCTATTGGTTTTTAGTTAAGTTTGGTGCAGGTTGGTCTGTTTGTATGTTCGAATTCCACTTTAATCATTTCTCATTCAAAAAACAATTACAAATCTGATACTTTTAGCTATCTGTTTGTATGTAGTTCTTTACTTCTATTACTTCTATCTTAATTCATTTTAAATTATTTGAACTCTAGCATTTATTTCAAGACGGGTCTACGTAGTCCTATCTTATTTCATTTTAAATTACTTGATTCTCTAGCATTTTAAATGAATGAATTCATTATAGAAAATCTTTATAATATGGCAACCAAATGGTTTGGTTAACAAAGATTGTTAAATTATACACTAAACTTAGGTTTATTCAACTTATGGATTGAACAAATTGGATAAGATATAATTATGTGCAAAACTGGTCACAAGGCAGAAACCCAAAGTCAAACTTGGCAAAAGTCAAACGGCCGTTATCAACGGTTATTGACAGGTTCTGTTACACCAAACGACATGTTGTAAACTTCTAACCTCCTTGTTCACACTGGTTCACAGACTATAAATAGGCTCAAAACTGTAAAGATTTGTGGGTCAGTTTCATAATTAAAAACGATCTGCTTTGACTTTCGCTGGCAGACTAGATTCATCAAAATTAATCGCCTTGTTCTTGATTATTATCTAGCATATTTGGATGATTAATTTGTGATTGATTGTTCTTGATATCCAACAAAGATGTAGATAACTAGATATCATAAATGATGTTATATAGTAAAATTCATGTGAATATGAAATTGCATGATGAAAAAAAAACTCAGTTGCTGCTCTAAGTGAAGGAAATTATTAAGCTGGTGACCAAGGTTTCCACTAATGTTTTGCTTGTCAAGTTTACTGTCAAGTTTACTATATCAAATTAATAACTTCAACTATCAGTTTAACATAATATCAATACAACTGTAGGTACACATTTTTACAATAATGTCATTAGCTTATAATTTTTTGGAATTTTTAAGAGACATACTTGTTCTTTTATTTTTCAGGGTTATTTTCAATGGGAGGATAGATGCGATGCAGAAATTCGTAGGTTCTGGGAGAAGTGCATTGCTGGTAAATTCCCTAATATGTTAAAGACGGTACGCAATAAGGCCAAAAAAGGGCGAGGGAGCAAGGTTTACAAGTTGGAAATGATATGTCCGTTCTTCTTAAGTTTAAACCAGCATGGATTAGAACTGATATATGGAAGCAAATGATTGACAATTGGAACACTCCTACATGGAAAGCAAAGTCTAAAAGGAATAAAAGAATTAGAAGCAAGCCAACTGGGGGAAAACATACACTAGGATCTCAAAGCTATGCGACTGCAAAAAAAAAAGCGGTAAAAGATGTTACTCACCCTCTTTAAAGAACATTTGATTTAAGAAAAACTATACTTTAATAGGATTATCCACATGGGTCAGTTTGTGCACAACTTTGAATCTGATGCACAAGATCTAAACAACATAAAGAGTTTGGTATATAAGTATTATGTTGTATATTGTATATTGTTTATGGAGGTGTCATGCTTCAGTTAATATACACTATGTCAATATTACCAAGTTTATTAACTTCATATTTTTTCCTTTATAGGCTATGATAATGGGGCGTGAACCGTCAACTCATGAGATGTGGAAACAAACACATTGTAGGAAAGGAAACAGGCCTTTGAATAAAGATCCAAGTGCAGTAGTTCGCTAGTTTCGGACATTGATTCAGAAGGGAACATTCAGGAAGAAAATATGGTGTGGGTTGATGATAGGGCAAAGCAGACTTGGGTAAGTTGAAGTAAATCCAAATGACATATTTTAAAAGAAAATAAAATAGAACATGAAATTTGAATAATGTAATTACTTGTTTATCCCAATAGGCTAAGTACGAAGGATATCTTGTGGAGAAGTATCGGGATGAACCTCCCAAATTTGACCAAGACTTGTGGAAATGAGATGCCGGGGGCATGAAAAAAGGAAAAGTGTACGGGTTAGGTGTTGTTACTTATCCGTATGTACATGGCAGCCATGATCCCGAGGTATGTTTATTGTTTATTATCTAATTCTAAGAATAATCATAGACTCATGCATATTTTATATCATATATCGGATTAGGATAAATTAATAGGTGGCATGATTGGCTGGTTGGGAACAGGGTAAGCATATTCGGGTAGAAACACGCGGTTGTTTGTATGGGTGTAAATAGTTTTTGTTTGCAAATTAGGTTCTTGTAAATAGTGATGATACCAAATACAATGTTCAGAAGCAATACCTTGATTTGAATTTAGGGTCAATTATGGATTGTGAAGGAAACTTGGTTGTTTTGTAGATTGAGAAGTTAAACGAAGTTATAAAGGAGCTTGTTAAAGAGAAGGAAGAAGATAAAGAAAGGTTCAACGGAATTTTAACAGAGTTGATGGCTCAAAGGGAAAAAGATAAAGCAGAGAAAGAAGCAATACTTGTTAGGATGGCGAAAATTGAGGCTGTATTAAAAACCTCGGTTCAAAAATAACTATAAACATTTTTAGTTTGAATGTTTGGGTTTAGATGTTTTAATTTGGATTGTTTGGTATTTTGATTTGGAATCTTATTACAAGGATTATTGGTTATGTTGTTTATAGTTTTGCAAAGAATATATATAACATAGAAATAGTAGGCATGTAAATAGGTATTCAAGGGCAAAAAACGGTAACAAAAAGCGGTTGCAAAATCGTGAAAAAAAAGGTAACAAAAACGTGGCAAGAATCGGTAGCAAAACGGTAGCAAAAATCGGTAGAAAAAAGGTGGCAAAAATAGGTAGCAAAACGGTAGCAAAATTGTAAACGATAGCAAATAGGTGGCAATAGGGCAATTGCCGCGTGTGCATTTCTTACCGAGTTTTTGGAGGCAAAACGGTAACAAAAGGGCAGTTGCCACCGTTTTGCGACCGAAATTGCGGTAGCAAAAACCCAATTCTCTAGTAGTGTGCTAAATTTCGTTCTGGAAGTCCTTACAGACCGTAAGGAATATTGGCTTACGAACCGTAAGGCATTTAAAATGTTTCGCGCCAGGAGGTCTTACGGACCGCAAGGCACCTTGGCATACGGTGCCTTAGGTCCTTACGGACCGTAAGGCTTAAGGCTTACGGTCCGTAAAGGACCTGCAGAAAGCAGAAAACAGCTGGCTGCTATTGCTGCTGTTCTGCCACATTGTGGCAACTCTTGCCACCTTGCCTGCCTTTCTTCCGTGTCCTTGAACACTTGGCACCACCTTGTAACCTCTGGAAACACTTGGCACACTCTCCTTCTTCCTCTTTGGCTATAAATAGCAACCATTTCACCCTTGTGCAAACTCACACCTTCACTTCTACTCTAAATCATTCTTGGAGCTCTCCTCTAGAAAAGAGGACTCCCACTCTTAGTTGTATTCTGCTCAAACACTTCCAACTAAGTGTTTTCACTAGCTCTTTCATATTTATTTTAAGTTATTTATAGTTAAAGTCAAACAGTTGACTTTCTGTTTGACTTTAGCTTCTGACCAAATTGGTCAAGTCAAGTTCAATCCAAACTTTCCTACGTGATCGTAATAATGATGGTATGATCCCTCTCTGATCATACCCTTGGATCATCACGTTTACTAGTTGAACTAATGAATCAAGCATGCTATATAAAAGTCAAACTTTCGTTAAAACTTCATAAATGATATAAATAGTTTTTATAACTTATAACTCAGTTATTTTTATATGTACACAAGTTATATAACTTATATAAACTGATATTAGCATGCTTAACTCGTTTAATTCAGTTTAGAACCTCAATCAATGTCAAAAGTCAAGAAGTTTGACTTCTACTTTGACTTTTGATTCTGACCCGTTTGGTCAACGTTAAGACTTGTTTTAAACTTGTTTTGAGACCATATTATTGTTGAGTATGCTATAACTCTCTGAAGTTATACCACATGGTCATTCCGTTTGATGGGTTAAATGGCAGGTCTTGATAATATTGTTAAAAATGACCACAATGCTCTTATGTGGTCAAAATAGTTACTTGAATAGTTTTAATCTAAACCAAGCTATAATCTGGCTTTGGAATAGAATATACATCAACTAAAAATATATTTTTTATACATGGACTTGTCATAAACCCATCTGACCTTCCGAACCTGCCTTTATGCACATAACTAGTTATGCGAACCTAGTTCGCATAAACTAGGCGTAATGGGTCAAAACCTCTCAAAACCTTTCAAAAATAGAATGTTGGTCTAATAAACTTTTATCCAATGAGTCCTTGCACTCGGATATGTATAAACCACATTCTATCCAGTCTACGCTTAATTTAGGGAACCAAATATACTCTTAAGTAACGGATCATGTCAAAGGAACTAACCTATAACCCGTATACATTCTAACAGATAACTAAGTCTGTTCATTCTGGACTATAGAACCCCCATATATTCGGACTTGGGTTACGAAAAATTTGACTTACGGCCTTTGCTATATTAAAACTGTTATCGGTTGGAAGCTAGCAAAAAGGTAAATACTCTTAACTTATTTTGTTATAAAACTTAGGGTATGGCAAATACGCCACTTGGAGCGGGTATTATATAAATGAGCCCTGGGATCTGCTCATAAATATAAGAACTTGGTTTAATCTGTTTTTCTTGATAACTGAAACAACTGGGGGTTATTGGTACCGTGGTCGGGCGTCCCGACTCATGAACTATTATGGCCATACGAAATAACGTGTAGGGGTAGGCATACCGACTTTAAGACACGTTTATTCAACTTTGGTGTGTACCATCATTATAGCATTGAAAATGACCGGCTTTGATCTCTGGTTCCCATTGTATGACAAGTATGTAAATCTGGTGACAAGATAAAATCCCAAGAAATATTAAAGATTACCTACGGGTTTTCTCTATGTATAAAATTCTTTTTGAAAAACTATTTTCAAAATTAGTCAGTTAATTGTATTTACCAGCGAAAGCTGACGTATTTTCAAAAGATTGAACTGCAGGTACCGAACCTTAATGTTAGGCTGATAATCCGGGTCGGCTATGATAAAGGCTATGGAATTTGCAACTCCTAGCTTAAGGCCTATGATGTCTAAAGCTCTTTTTATTAGATCCCGCCTTTGGTCTTGTACTTGAACACTTGTATAAATTTTATTTATATTTCAGACTTTTATTGAATGAACATTTTTACTCTAATACTTCCACTGCATTATTAAATTGTGATACTGTTATCCAATCGTCATGCTTAAACCCTACCCTTCCGAGCCCACCGGAAATCGGGGTGTGACACCGTAATACCATAGAAAGCCCTATCGTCGTTCCCCGATTTTTCCGACAAACCCACCAATTTCAGGTTTTTCATGGCGGTGGACGGTTGGGATGAACATAGAAGTTAATTATTATATATAAAATATTTTAATTTAATGTATATAAGAAGTTACAAATATGATCCCTGCAATATAAAACTACAAAAACAACCCCTCCACTTAGTAAAGGGCATTTTAATCATTTTAGTAAAACTTAACTAAAAATTAATAGACGTTGGCGTTAGTGTAACGCCCTGTGTTTTGAAACTTTCATATTTTGGCAAGTCTCGTCCCTGTAATATTGAATGTTGCCTATTTGAGCCTTAAACTATGATAAACTATGTGAAACTTTGCTCGATGTGATACTTTGTGATACTTTTGTTAGGATTTGAGTTTAGATTGATTGTGTTTTACGTTTGATTTAAGATGAAAAATGAACAAGTAATGCAGCGGAATTAAAATGGAATTAAACTTTGCACACAATCAAACAGGAGAAATGCTTTTAACACACAAGTTTAACATTGAACCGAATGCTTGAATTTATTACAAGATTCAATTACAATATGCATGCATGTAACAAACTCCCCCTCAGCCTGAGCTCACAAAGTTTGTTCGTACAGGAAGAAAAGTGATGAAGAGCTAATAGAACAGTACAGGGTACTATTCTATTTATAGGCACAAACAAACCACTGTGGCATCTTTGCTGACGTCACCATGATAGTGACATCTAACCTCCTAACAAACTCTAACTACTACCCTCATTACAACTACTGAAAGCAAAAAACTGATTACAAAATATTACATAGAAATACACTAAACTACTGATTCTTCATTCCACTGCTTAGTCTTCAGCAGTGCTTCTAGTCTTCAGCAGTACTTGAGGCAAGGCAGTTGTTTGATTCATCAGCACTTTGGTCTTTATCAGTTCTTTGAGTCAACAGCAGTTAGGAAAGGCAGTAGATTGAATACATCAGGTGTTAGAGCCATTATCAAGGGGAAAGCTTGTGTACAAACATTTGCTTATTCTGGATCCGCTGCTCTAATCCGGTTTTGGCTTTAATCAACTGTTCCTCTAGTAGGGTTCAATCCCAACAACTTTGAATCTAGACTCTTTTGATACTTTGAAACTCGAATCTTGAAACTTGACACTTGTTATGTTTGATACTTATTAAACAAGAGACTTTGATACTTGATACTTTGACAGAACGAGAAACTTTGATACATGAAACTTGATACTTATTGAACGAGAAACTTGGATTCTTTATTGAACAAGAGACTTGATACTTGATACTTTGATACTTGATACTTTGATACTTGAAACGTATTAGACGTGAACCTAGCTTGAACGCAACTTGAAACATGGAAACTTTTGTGTTATTTATATAATATTATCATGTAAAGGTTCCTCACAATAATACGCAACGCAACGCTTAACCTAACTCGCAAAACGAACCAAAGTCGGAAAACTAGCAAACGGGTCTCGGCTATCCGAATGGACATCCGATCGGATGACCATCCGACCGAATAGCCATCCGATCACCTTGCACACTGCACTGCCTTAGCTGTCTCTTTCAGCTATAAATAGGCCCCTTGACCCTTCATTTCACACTTTGCCTTTGTCATCCGACCACACGCACTCCCAAGTCCTTTCAAGCACTTTTCTTGAGATTCAAGCTCATTCCGTAAGTATTTCTTCTTGATTCTTGTACAACTTAGTCATTTAACACTTATACACAAGATTCTTCCACAAAATCACACGAACACTTTAACATTTTCATGAAAAATCAATTGATTTGGGGTTCTTGAAGGTGTTTTCCGCTCAGTTGATGTACAAACTGTTATGGAGCATCATTTAATCAAGAACTATTGCAACCCCCATTCCCTATTTACCCGGGAACGGACGGCCGCGACCAGTTTCACTGGTATCGATGTTTATCAGTTTGGCAGCGGAAATTACACAGGACCATAGTTAGGAGATATTTTATCAGAGTAAAATACCACACTTTTATAATATTAAACACGTGGGAAATTCCCAAGTTTCTAGTAGACACATTTTCATAGGGATAAACCCTATTTTATTTAAATAAAAACATCTCTTTATTTAAGTAACTTTTATAGCCACTTTTCCAAGCCTTCAGTGCTGTCCAGCTGGCTTCTATTTAGCTTTCACATTTTGTTACCTGAAACGCGTTTAAAAATATTTTGTCAGTGGGAAATACTGATGAGTGAATCCCAGTTTAATCAAGATAGGTAAAACCGTTTACAGCATTGAGGGTGGTCGCGCAATTACATTTGTTTATTTTCTACTTTAATTACCACCCACGGTACTGTCAACCCGACTTGTGGTCATATTACTACTCACAGTGTAGTAACAAATTTTGTATACAAAACCCCAACATACCGACGATAATTGTAGAATATAAATACTCAATCACTGTTTAATATAATGTAAAACATTTGAGGGTTTGTAAAAACAGTTTACAAAAAGGAGATTACTCACATTGCTATCTTAGGGTTTTCCTTTGTGATTTCCAGGTGATTATCTATTAATTACATAATGCACACGCGTTAGTATGATAACCCAATATTTACATTAGTAATACCCTCCCCGAGACAGAATTCCAACGACTACGTTGGGCAGAACCTCGACAGCTGTTACGGAACCCTAGATCAATCGGGCAGCGTATCTAATACGTAACCGGGGGTTATGATACTTACAACGAGGCAGAACTTCGTTAATTAGGGGGTATTATGCCCGGATATAGTGCCTACTATAGAGAAATTGAGAGAGAGAGAGATTGAAAGACTGAACAAATGGCAACTGAAGGCCGATGGCCTCCTTATATAGGGATGGTCGTCAAGTCCATCGCACCCCGCGTGAGCCGAAGGTTAATCCTTCGCAGCCGCGACATAGCGGTAGTAGGGCCTAGCTTAGTCGACTCAGACCACTAGCCTTCACACGCATTGTGCCATGTGCACCTCAGGGTGTGGCCTATTAATTGATCTGTCACGGCCCGCGTAAGACGAAGAGGAGGTCTTCGCGGCCGCGAGCGACCCATAAAACTTGATTTTATTTAATTTTTAATTATATAAGGTATTTTGGGCTCGGTTTTCGTACACGGGGTGTATTTTAAGATGTCTAGGGACATTCTAAATATATTAGGGGTGTCAGAAATATTTTAGGAGGGTTGTTATATCCTACCCACCTTGTTTTAGAACTCGTCCTCGAGGTCCACTGAAATAGGTACGGGTATTTCCTTTGCATCTCTTATTCAAGCTCCCAAGTGTATTCTGGTCCTCTTTTGGACTCCCATTTGACTTTGACCAGAACTAATCTCTTGTGTTTGAGGTTCTTGACCTTTCTGTCTTCAATCTGTAGAGGCTTCTCTACAAACTTAAGCTTTTCATTTATCTCTATGTCCTTAAGAGGTACTACCAGTGATTCATCGGCTAAGCACTTTTTGAGATTACATACATGAAATACATCATGTATTCCTGCCATTTCCTCTGGCAGTTGTAGCTGATAAGCTACATGACCTATTCTTCTAATAATATCAAAAGGTCCAACATACCTGGGGCTTAGCTTTCCCTTTTTGATGAATCTTACCACTCCTTTCCAAGGAGAAACTTTCAATAACACCTTATCTCCTACTTGAAATTCCAACGGCTTTCGCCTGTTATCAGCATAACTCTTTTGTCGATCACGTGCTGCTTTTAGTCTTTCCTTGACTTGAACAATCTTGTCCGTTGTTTCTTGTACTATCTCTGGTCCGGATAATTGTTTTTCTCCAATTTCTGCCCAACAGACTGGAGTTCGGCACTTTCGTCCATAAAGTGCTTCGAATGGTGCAGCATTGATGCTGGTATGATAGTTGTTGTTGTAGGATAATTCTATCAATGGTAAGTGATCGTCCCAATTACCTCTGAAATCAATTACACAAGCTCTAAGCATGTCTTCCATCGTCTGAATTGTCCTTTCGCTTTGTTCGTCCATTTGAGGATGATAAGCGGTGCTTTGATTCAACTTGGTTCCCATTGCTTTTTGGAAACTTGTCCAGAAATGAAAGGTAAAACGGCTATCTCTATCGGAAACAATTGATAAAGGAATTCCATGTAGTGAAACTATTCCATTTACATACAATTTGGCTAGTTGTTCCATACCGAAAGTTTCCTTCATTGGTAGGAAATGAGCTGACTTAGTTAGCCTGTCTATAATCACTCAGATTGTATCATTACCTTTTCTTGTTTTGGGTAATTTGGTAACAAAATCCATTGTTATCAATTCCCACTTCCACACAGGCATTTCTAACAGCTGCAATAAACCTGAGGGTTTCTGATGTTCAACTTTAACTTATGAACAGATTAAACACTTAGAAACATAAGCTGCTATATCTTTCTTCATTCCTATCCACCAAAAATTCTTTCTTAAATCTTGATACATCTTATCACTTCCAAGATGCATCGTATACTTAGACTTATGGGCATCTTCTAATATACGGTGGCGTAGGTTTCCTAATTTAGGTATGCACATTCTTTTCTTATGGAATCTCCAAATTCCATCTGTTCCTTGTTCTAGTTCCTTAATCATTCCTTTTAATTTCTCAGTATCATCCTTGATTACTGATTCTTGTGCTTTCCTGATCTGTTCATTTAAATCTACTTGTAGATTTAATCTGAGAGAACGAACTCTTTTTGGTTTTTCGTGATACTTTCGACTTAAAGCATCAGCTACTACATTTGCTTTTCCAGCATGATACTGGATATTACAATCATAATCACTAAGTATTTCCATCCAGCGTCGTTGTCTCATATTCAACTCCTTTTGCCCGAAAACATACCTTAAACTCTTATGATCTGTGAAAATGGTAAACTTACTACCGTAAAGGTAATGTCTCCAAATTTTAAGGGCAAAAATTATGGCTCCTAATTCCAAATCATGGGTTCAATAATTTTCTTCGTGATTCTTAAGTTGTCTAGAAGCGTAAGCTATAACTTTTTGACGTTGCATCAATACACATCCATAACCTAACTTAGAAGCATCACAATAGACTACAAAGTCTCTAGTTCCTTCTGGTAACGCTAGTATGGGTGCGTTGGTTAATTTTTGCTTAAGAATTCTAAAGGCTTCTTCTTGTTTTGGTTCCCATTGAAACTTAACAGATTTACAGGTTAGCTTAGTTAAGGGAATGACTATTCTAGAAAAATCTCGGATAAACCTTCTGTAATAACCGGCCAATCCTAAGAAACTTCTAACCTTGGTTGGTGACTCAGGGGTTTTCCATTTGGTAATCACCTCAATCTTTGTAGGATCCACATGAATTCCTTCATGATTGACTAAATGCCCAAGAAACTGTACTTCTTCTAACCAAAATTCACACTTCAAAAACTTTGCATGAAGCTTTTCTTTTCTTAACAAACTTAGAAGTGCGTGCAAATGCTTTGCATGTTCCTCTTTGCTCTTAGAGTAAATGAGAATATCATCTATAAAGACAATTATGAATTTATCCAAATATGGCTTACATATTCGGTTCATCATGTCCATAAATGCGGCTGGGGCATTGGTTAAACCGAATGGCATGACAGTAAATTCATAATGGCCATACCTTATTCTAAAAGCGGTCTTAGGAATGTCCTCTTCCTGTACCTTTAATTGATGATATCCTGATCGTAAATCGATTTTAGGAAAAAATCGAGCTCCTTGTAACTGATTAAACAAGTCATCAATTCTCGGTAATGGGTACCGGTTTTTATCGTGACTTTGTTCAATTCACGGTAATCAATGCACATTCGCATTGACCCGTCCTTCTTCTTAACGAATAAGATCGGTGCTCCCCAAATGAGCTTGGCTGTATGAATCCTTTTTCCAACAATTCGTCTAACTGTTTCTTTAATTCTTGCATTTCTGCCGGAGCCAAACGGTAAGGTGCTTTGGCAATTGGTGCTGTTCCTGGTAGTAGATGAATTCGGAATTCAACTTCTCTGTCTGGCGGTAGTCCTGGTAATTCTTCTGGAAACACATCTGGAAACTGAGATACTACAGGAATATCCTTTAATTCTTTTCCTTTAGTGTTAATGATTATGGAATTCAAATACACTAATGATCCTTTTCTTACATAACTGGCTGTTTTCACTACAGAGATGAATTTTGTGGATCTAGATGGCTTATCTCCTTTAATCGTGATTTTTTCACCCCTTGGTGAATTTACTTGGATTGACTTTTGATCACATAGAATACTGGCTTTATTGGCTACTAACCAATCCATTCCTAATACAACATCAAATCCTGCCAGATTCATTGGATAAATCTTTGCAATAAACTTTTGATTTAAAAATTATATTCTTGCTCCCTGCAAGATTTCGGTAATCTTAATGTTTTCCCCATTTGCTGTCTCTACTAAACATTCTTGTGGGAGTTTAGTTAATGGTTGATTGAGAAGTTTGCAAAACGAAGTATTAATAAAACTTTGGTTTGCACCAGAGTCAAATAATACTTTAGCAAAAATATCATTAACTAAAAACGTACCGGCAACCACATCCGGAATCATCTTGGCTTCTTCTGCAGTTAGAACAAATGCCCTAACATTTTTAGTATTCTTGTTGTTCATGGTTGGAGCTAGTTTCGAACAGTGTGGCTTGATGTGCCCTTTTTCTCCACAGTTGAAGCACACTCCATTACTAGGTTTCTTCCTAAAATTTTCTTCTTTGTGTCCTGGTATCTTGCATAAGTTGCAGTAAGTGGAGCATCTTCCTGAATGCTTCTTCTTGCAAGCTTTACAATAAGGTGCAGAGGTAGAACCTACGTTTTTCCCACGGTTGGAATTTCCATAGCGGAATTCCTGGGTAAGCCTTGGAGCTAGGTTCCTCCTCTGGTCCTCTTCTCGTGTACGCACTAATTCATCAGTCAAGGTGTTTGCTAGTTCTACAACTTCTTCTATGGTTTGGGGTCTAGCTGCCTTGACTACATGTCTAATCTCACTGATTAATCCCCATATGTAACGGGAGATTAATACCGGTTCTGGTGATGCAAGGGTTGGCACTATTTTGGCATATTCAAAGAATGTAGTAGTGTAACCCTTACTATCTACTCCAGTCATTCTAAGTTTTAAGAACTTATTTGCTATCTGTTCCTTTTCATTGGGAGGGCAGAATTTCCTTTCTACTATGTTCTTAAATTCCTCCCATTCCATATTATAAACCCTGTCACTTCCCCTAGATTGGAGGATAGTGTTCCACCATTCTAAGGCGGAGTTCTTAAACAGATTAGAGGCAAACATTATCTTATCCTCTTCTGCGCATTTGCTTATTTTTAAGACTGCCTCAGTCTTTTCTATCCAGTGTAGAGTTGCAATGGGTCCTTCATTGCCCGAGAATTCTATTGGTTTACAAGACCATAATTCTTTGTAAGAACAACCATAAGACATGGTTCTTCTTCTTTTGGAAATGGGCACTTGAAGTATTGGTCCATTGTTTACGTTGTGTTCTGGTTCAGTAGGTCGCTTACTGCCATTATTACTTTTATTGTCCGCTTCCTTAACCGCTTTGATAATATATGGCATTGCATCTATAATTCCTTATGCCACTATGTGTTGGATGGCACTGTTATCCACTTGGTTTCCATTATTATTGTTATTCTGGTTTTCCTGGTTCATTTCGTTGTCCATCTGAATTTTAAACATTTGTCACATATTAATATTACAAAATAATATTTAATGCAAACAATCACACAACACGCATATTGATCAAAATCGTCGAACATTGCGACCTTTTACTCTATTTTAAATATTATGCTTCTAGTACAAACTGGAACTGAATTACAATACTAGTATGCATCCGTAACTGTTATCTAGATATTACATTTTTTTTCAAACATACACACATATTTTATATATATATATTATTACTACTATTAATGGTACGGGTTCATCCAAAAGTCCATATTACGCTCGTCATATTTCCAGACAAGTCGTTCCCCTATTTGACTCATTCTCTCACTTCAGTCTAAAATCTCCTCACCAAAGATTCGGAGTTCTTGCACATTTTCAGTGCTCATGGGTGGTGCGGGTGCTGGTATTGGGTTTGGGAACTTGGGCATAGGTTCTTCGTAAGGGTAAGGATTCTCTAGAATTTCCCTGATGTATTGGTCGTTATCATAATAGGGGTCTAGAGGGTCCAGGTCAGGGTAGGCTGCTAGGTTTGGCATGGGTTCGTCTGGTATCGGGTAGCGTTGTTGGTAATCCGTATGGTCGTCAAACCAGGGGTCATAGTCTGGGTCTGAGGGATGGGGTGCTGGTACTCTAGGGATTTCGGCTGGGTCAAAGGCAGGTGTCGGCATTTGGTTTTCTGGGTTGGCTTCAATTTCCATTGGTTGTGTGGGAAACAATGGTAATGGCTGGGGTGTTATGAGTTGTTCTAGATTCGGGTCTGCAGCTGTAGTTGCTAGGATATGAAAATTTGCTAGACTCTTATTGAGCATATCCTCAGTGTGAGCATTCATTTCTCTTTCACGGCTGCTAAAGCACGCTGTTGTTGTAACTTTTTCATCCTCTTTCTACGTTCATGGGCTCCTCTGCTGAACCATCCTCTCTTCTTAGGAGGGAATAGCTCTTCAGATTGTGCTTTGAACACGAAAATCTCATCTTCGTTGTCAGCCGAATACCCTGAGAGGGTAGGCTGTGAAGAGGTGCCTTCATCCCTAGGTGAGCTGGATAACTGAAGGTAAGCGTCTGAAGGTCCTTGGTCGCTCATACTGTAAACTAACAAATAGTCAAATAACACAAAACAATAAAACATGCATGTAGTTTCGTAGATCATTTCCTAACAAAATGAATAAATTTTGGTGTCAGCAGAACACTTCTGTGGCAGAATCAATGGCTTAGCTCTGATACCACCTTCTGTCGCAACCCCCGTTCCCTATTTACCTGGGAACGGACGGCCGCGGCCAGTTTCAGTGGTATCGATGTTTATCAGTTTGGCAGCGGAAATTACATCAGGACTGTAGTTAGGAAATATTTTATCAGAGTAAAATACCACACTTTTATAATATTAAACACGTGAGAAATTCCCAAGTTTCTAGTACACACATTTTCATAGGGATAAACCCTATTTTATTTAAATAAAAACATCTCTTTATTTAAGTAACTTTTATAGCCACTTTTCCAAGCCTTCAGTGCTGTCCAGCTGGCTTCTATTTGGCTTTTACATTTTGTTACCTGAAACGCGTTTAAAAACATTTTGTCAGTGGGAAATACTAATGAGTGAATCCCAGTTTAATCAAGATAGGTAAAACCGTTTACAGCATTGAGGGCAGTGCGCAATTACAATTGTTTATTTTCTACTTTAATTACCACCCACGGTACTATCAACCCGACTTGTGGTCATGTTACTACTCACAGTGTAGTAACAAATTTTGTATATAAAACCCCAACATACCAACGATAATTGTAGAATACAAATACTCGATCACTGTTTAATATAATGTAAAACATTTGAGGGTTTGTAAAAACAGTTTACAAAAAGGAGATTACTCACATTGCTATCTTAGGGTTTTCCTTTGTGATTTCCTAGTGATTATCTATTAATTACACAATGCACACGTGTTAGTATGATAACCCAATATTTACAATAGTAATACCCTCCCCAAGACAGAATTCCAACGACTACGTCGGGCAGAACCTCAACAGCCATTACGGAACCCTAGATCAATCGGGCAGCGTATCTAATATGTAACCGGGGGTTATGATACTTACAACGAGGCAGAACTTCGTTAATTAGGGGGGGTATTATGCCCGGGTATAGTGCCTACTATAGAGAAATTGTGAGAGAGAGATTGAAAGACTGAACGAATGGCAACTGAAGGCCGATGGCCTCCTAATATAGGGCTGGTCGTCAAGTCCGTCGCGCCCCGCGTTAGCCGAAGGTTGATCCTTCGCGGCCCGCGACATAGTGGTAGTAGGGCCTAGCTTAGTCGACTCAGACCACTAGCCTTCACACGCGTTATGCCACGTGGCACCTCAGGGTGCAGCCTGGTGGTTGATCTGTCGCGGCCCGCGCAAGACGAAGAGGAGGACTTCGCGGCCCGCGAGCGACCCATAAAACTTGATTTTATTTAATTTTTAATTATATAAGGTATTTTAGGCTCGGTTTTCGTATACGGGGTGTATTTTAAGATGTCTAGGGACATTCTAAATATATTAGGGGTGTCGGAAATATTTTAGGAGGGTTGTTATAAAAACGACCCTATATCTTAAGGATTTTCACAGTTTTCATACGAAATTTAAAGGAAACTTGCACTTTTATCTCAGATCTGACGGAATGACACTTGTTTTTCGGCTCGGATCTGATGAACATCATGTTTTACACTTGATTTTTGAACTTTTCTTCAACTATTATACAAAACAGTAGTGAAATCAGTCTCAAACGGACTATTGACTCGTTCCTTAGTCAAAAGCCGGTCTAAGAACTGAACTTCACCGGAAAACGGACAGTTTGACGAGTCCAAACATGAAGCACACCGGAAACAGTTCGGTGGTTCGAGAAGGGGTGGTTCCCAGCCGACCGAACTAGCTGAGTTTGGCACGTTTCCGCTGTTTGACGCGTTGTTACATCGCCTCCGTTAGCTCGAAACTTAGAAACTTTCACAACACTTCACTCACTGATCGTCTGTCCGGATGGCCATCCGATCGGATGGCCATCCGTCCAGAGGATCTGATTATCATTACACTTGTTTGTTTTACAGGACACTATGATCTCAACACTTGAAACTTTATCAGTTCGCAAACACACACTGTTCGAATGGCCATCCGTTCGAATGGTCATCCGACCAGATGACCATCCGCTCAGGTATACTATCAGACACTTTATCTCGATTTTAGCACCATTCGACACTCTGTTCCCAATCAGGTCATCTCTTAGAGGACTTATGCTTTGTTCCCCGCACGCAAGCTGATTCAGCGCTCCCTTCGATCCAATCTATTCAGTGTTTGGTTATTAGCACCCACTGTGAGTATACTCGATCCCTTTTTGTTTTAAACACTTTTGGGATGCAACATGTATTCTATAAACTTGACACTTGAAACTATTTGAAACATATTCTATCCTCGTTAAACATGAAACTTGAAACTTGAGACTTTTATGCTATGTGGACGTTTAATCCTTGTGTGTAGTTCCGCCTTAACAATGGTAGCGCTATAGGGGTAATGCACCTCCCCATTAGTCTTTGGGGTATTGTTAGGAGGAGACATTTAACCTCCCGGTAGTCTTTGGGAAAGCATTTTAACGCATTGGAAACTTGGGCTATCACTTGGACTGCGTAAACTAGCATGGTGAAACTTTTATATGTTTATATGATGGATATGAGTTTTTGTAAACTATTATGCTACGTATTCAAACTTGTATGCTCGCCAACATTTTTGTTGATAGTATTTTAATACATGTTGCAGGTTGATAGTAGCTGAGGAAATCAAGAAACATGCTAGGATGCTGCTTAGAAACACATCTTAGTTAATTCAGGAATTTTGAACAACATTTGGATGTTTTGTATTTGATACTTTTGTGGTTGAATTGTGGATGCTGTTTAGACAATTTTTATGAAATTTCATTAACCATTAATGAAACAAATAGTGTTGTGGAATCTCTTGAGCAATCTGAACGCTTAGTGCCACGCACCGATGTTTCCGCCATCGGTTGGGGTGTGATAGATTGGTATCAGAGCCATAACTATAGGAAATTAGGGAAAGTAGGAAAGCTTTGCCTAGTCTATAGTTCTAGGAATCTTGACTCTTATCTGTTGTTTAAGACTTATGCATTCTACCGTACTTGCTTCCTAGCAACACCTTCATGTTAAACATTACAAGCCTTTCCTAAGGCTAACACAATATACACTTGGACACCTTGAAAACACAGCTGAGCAGCATTCGTATTTTGCACGAGATTTACCTTCAAGTCAGGAGTGACATCCAAACCTTGAAGGAAATTTCCACGAGTTGGTTATCAATGTGTCTGGGATAGAATCAAAAGATAAATATAAAGACATCATAGGATAGTTAGAATTCAATGGTCTCAAAACTTAGTTTCAGGATTTGATGTTAACCAAATGAGATGAAACAATACCAATAACAAGGTGACTAAGGCATAGAATTTGAAATGCTATGATTTGTAGAAACAATAGGATTCAATGCCAGAAAAGAACTTACTTTGATCATTTAAAAAGAACTCTGATTATTAATTTTAATTGAAGATAGAAGAATGAAAAATGATTTGTCAATAATCAAATCAGAAATCAGTGATGTTTATTTAAATGGCAAGGATACATCGGACAATACAATAGAATTTAGTGTATCATGGTCTTAATAATTGTATCAAAATGAATAACGTATGATTAGGGTTTACTATTAGCACAGGCTACAAATTTATACAGATATCGCATGGTGGTGTAGTGATTGAAAGAATTCAATAATTATGGTGACCGAACGAATTCATTGCTTTCGAAATTAACTGAAAGTTTCAAGGAAGCGAATCTGGATATTTCAAAAGATAGGATATTTTGACGTGGAATCAATTCAAAGATGAAAGAATTACTGGAGGTACATTTATTTTAACACAAAATTGTATTAATACTGGTTTAGGATAATGAATCAATAAATTCGTACCTCAGGTGTGAAAATGAAATGAGTCCAAGTTTCAAAGAAATCGTCACCGCAAGGTGTCGGGGTTACCAAATGATATATTGAAATTGAAGACTTTAAACAAATTTATTATGATTCAAACAATGAGATTATCTTGAATATGATGATCTCAATTCATCATATGGGATTTTGAATTGAATGTGTATTGTGAACAAGTTCAAACAATTGAGCTTGGTTTGGACATATTCCAACAATGGATATATGTATTGACAAGAAATGGTTTCGATGAAAATCTGGTAAGTAACTTTGAAAAGGAGTTTTCCAAGAAAGTTGTTGATTCGATTATCAAAAGTCAACATTAGGTGGTTATATAGATTACCAGAGTGATTATAACGAAATATGCATTAAAACTTACGAATAAATGATCTTTTAAAATGATTTCGCATGTATGACAGGCAATGCACGTATAACATAGGAATTTGTCAAGAGATGAGGCAACTGAAAGTTGGCTCTATAAAAGAAAAACAAAGACCTTTTATTGATGAAGTTTTGATCAGAATCAAAAGTCAACTAATAATTAAGTGCAGACAAAATATAAGGGTGCTTATTTTAAAAGTTACTATGGTTTCTGGTGTTTATGCGTTCTTTTTAGCTTCATCTGGGTTTCTATTCTCGTTGTCGGGGGCCTTAGATAGTTTTGGGCAGTAGCGACGGAAGTGGCCTGGATTTTTACATTTGTAATATACGTTAGTTTTCCTTTTCCTTCTACATTCTTCTTCTACATGTCCAGCTTTCTTGCAGAAGTTACAACGAAGTGTCTTCTTAAAATAACGTTCTCTTGCGTGATGTTTGCTGTTGCTGGTAGGTTGTGCGATTTCTGGTTTCATTCCTTTGTCCTTGGAGGATTTGTTAGAGTAGAATTCCTTATAGGAGTAGCCATAGGTTGTAGTTTTCTTTCGTTTGGAAGATGGAGTTTTGATACGAATATCATGACTTCCGTTGATACTAGGGCTAGGTATGAAGTGATGGGTATGCCTACAGTGTATAGTACGATCTTCGTTTATAGGCACAGAAATCTTAATAGCTTCAATGATCGAAGGTATGGCATTCAATATTCCTTGAGCTATTATATTTTCTATAGTTTTTCTATCCAAAGAGTTTCCATTACTAGTCCCAATTTCTTGATCACATGCCATCTCATTTGACATCTGTATTACAACATGTTTAGATATAATTATTACATAACTAGAAAATTATACAGGCACATTTTGTTTATCACAGTTATGGTAATAATTTATCAATATTATGCGCTGATAATTATATATATTAAAGTAACATATATACATGTTATATCTTAACATTTTCTCTTACTATATATCTTATCAAAATATATATAAGAAAAATGCATATCTTATATGTTTTCTTCCTTTGATGTATTAGCTTTTATATTGCCTTAATTTATTATATT
The DNA here is from genome assembly GCA_030545235.1 of Helianthus tuberosus. NCBI lineage: Eukaryota > Viridiplantae > Streptophyta > Magnoliopsida > Asterales > Asteraceae > Helianthus > Helianthus tuberosus. Next base: position 66,396,190 of record CM060412.1, on the reverse strand, counting down.
TCCAGGGCTTATGACTGGATAGGTATATAAAGATAAAAGCTTTATATGAAATTCTGAGATTTTCTGTCTTTGACCCATTTATTGTTTTTCAAGAGGTGGTGCTAATACAGATATCCTTAAGGTATCATTTGAATTAAAACTGGGTATCAAAATAGATTTTAAGTAAACATGTTGGTTTGTTTCTTCTGTTATATAAAAGCTTGTCTTTCTACAGAGGACATTTGATTCTTATATATTATCAAGAAAATTGTGTCTTGTATAAATATAAAGTTGTAAAATTTTCTCTTATAATACCAACTTATAAAAATCTAGTTACATAATTAATTGTATTAGCTATCCTGTTTATTTTTATAATCTTGATATTAATCAAATAAATTTCTATCAAATTTACTGAAAATAATATTTTAGAATAAAACTAAAAGAATTCATCAAAATTTAATAGAGATAGAATTTTCTGGATTCTCTTTAGAGAAGTTCTAATCTTGATAGGTTAATTAAATTTTGGTTATAACATATTTATAATTTAATTTAATATTCGTAATAACCAATACAAAGTCTGGTGTTTCTAAATTCGATTCTTAATATATTAAGAAATATTAAAAATGAAGTATTATCATAATATATATACATATGACTTAAATAGAACTTATCAAATGGTAAAAAGTGTTTCCTTTAGAAATATATGTATATATATTTTAAACCATATTGTTATATTGTACTAAATATTTTTGTACATATTTTATTTCATGGATGAAATACTATTTATAATATTGATACAAGTCGTATATATAAAATATACGTACATTTGACTTACAAATAAGTTTTAAGTTATTTCCTGTTGACACATAAGTATTATGTATTAAAATCATAGTATCAAGTTGTCGTATGTATTCTAGTTTCATAATTACTGTTTTACAAAATATTTTGCATTTTCTGTGGTATAGGTATATGTGTTTAAATTTTTAAAGTCGTCGAGCTGTGTTCATTATTAAATTTAAGGATTACGTTTTATAAAATCCTTTCTAATATAACTTTATTCAAGAGCCAAATATTTTATTCTTTCAAAAATATTATTACTATTATTAGTTTAATTTAAAACAGAATTTAATAATATTTTTGGTTTAAAATAATAACAGCATATCTTAAAGATTTTTCTTTGGAGAGTACGTGTATATAAATTTTTTAGTATATTAATTATCATAAATATTGACTTTACACATAATTTCTGAATATTACGTAATTTATCAAATTTTGATAATTAATATTTAATATTTAATTATAAAGTGATTTACAAAGTATTTTAAATTATTGTTTTTAAATAATGCTGAAACATTATATTTTAACAAAATTAATATAATTGTATGTTTTATCAAAATTTTGACAAATACATATCTTTTAATTCGAGTAAAATTTTATCATAAATCATAAAATATACTGCTTTTATTAATGATATTTTAGGGATACCATACCTAAGGGTATTATTTTGTATTTAAGATGTTAATGCCAGTATAATATTATTATAATTTATTTTGAATTGTATTCACATAAATATGTGGATACAGAAATGAATATTATATTAGGGATATATTCTCCTAATATATTGTAAGATACAATAGGAGTTACATATTTGGAGAATTTAAAAAAATCATTTAGGTATAATATAGATATATTATCTAAATATTTATATCATGATATTTACAAAGTATCATATCTGAATTGCATTTATTTTCTATTAATATTAAAATACTAATATTAATATTCTATTATTATTATAAAAATTATATTGTATTATATTCTCATATATACATATGGATATAATAGATATATAAGATATCACGAAGTTTACTAGGACATGATATTATTAATATAGATATCATTTATATATATATATATATTATAGCATAAGTGTAAAATACAGATATGGGTAACACATATTGGGAATTCAAGATTCATTAAATGGCATAAAAATCATAATAAACACATTAAGATTTTTATGTTCACAGGGTAACACATAAGATATTAATTTCCTAACACGAATGGTTAAGGGTTTAGGTATTAGAAGAACACCTAAAGGGCTTAAACCAGTGGCATAGCTCTGATACCACCTTCTGTCACAACCCCTGTCCCCTAATAACCCGGGAACGGGTGGCTGTGGCCAGTTTCAGTGGTATCGGCGTTTATCAAATTGGCAGCGGAAAATTTCATCAGGACCGTTGTTAGGAAATATTTTATCAGAGTTAAACACCAAAATATTTAAATTAAAGAAATGGAATAAAACCCAAGTTTCTCTGGTAATACGTTTATAAGTGGGACAAAATCCGAATTTTATTTTGATGCATCTATAGGGAATGACCCCAATTATTGAAAACAATTCTCATTTTTAATTAGGTAACTTTTATTGCCACTTTTCTAAGCATTCAGTGCTCTCCAGCTGGCTTTTATTGGCTTCACACTAAGTTACCTGAAACACGTGTTTAAAAACATTTTGTCAGTGGGAAATACTGGTGAGTGAATCCCAGTTTAATCAAGTTTAAATAAAACCCAGTGTACAGTATTGAGGGCGATCTCGCAATTATATTTGTTTCCAAGACACATCAATTAACATCCATGGTACTGTCAGACCCGACTTGTGGAAATGTTACTCCTTGACCAGGTGGTAACAAATTTTGTATACAAAACCCCAACATACTCATCATAATTGTATTCTTACAAATACTCAATAACTGTTATTCGCATGGAAAAGTATGTAAGGTTTTGTAAAACAGTTAACAAAAAGTGGATCAACTCACATTGCTGTCTTAGATTTTTCCGTAAGGATTTCCTGGTGACAATCTAAAATTTACACAAATGCACACGCGTTAGTATAATAACCCATTTTAACATTAGTAATACCCTCCCCGAGACGGCATTCCAACGACTACGTCGGGCAGAACCACGACAGCCGTTACGGAACCCTAGATCAATCGGGCAGCGTATCTAATACGTATCCAGGGGTTATAATACTTACAACGGAGCAGAACTTTGCTATTTAGGGGGTATAATACCCGAGTATTATGCCTAATATTCAGAATTTGAGATTGAGAAACGAAAAATGAACGATTTCTGGTTGAACCCGATGGCTCCTTTATATAGTTGCTGAAACTGACTCTCACGCGGCCCGCGTAAGAGTAGCCTTAGGGCTACGCGGCCCGTGTCAAAGCTAGTCAACGGACTAGCTTGTCCCGGTCAGCGCATAGACTCGACACGATGATGACACGTGTCGGACTGTGGTGTTGCCGTGTTCTTGATCTCTCGCGGCCCGCGTAAACTCAACGGGGGTCTTACGCGGCCCGCTTTAACTTAAGATTCACCGAAATCAAGTTTTAGCCTTGATACCGCCCGCGTAAGTGTTGGGGTGGGTCCTACGCGGCCCACCTCAGCTTAAAAATCAGGTTTTTATTTATTTTAAATACTATTTAATGTATTTCGGGCTTGGTTTTTACATACGGGGTGTATATACAGACATATTGGGACATTTTAAAATATATTAGGGTGTCGGAAATATTATGAGGGTGTCGGTTTATTGAGGATTGTTACAGTGGTGGCTTTCACCACTGGACTAAATGTTTTGGTGTAGTCGATACCACGCTGTCACACCCCGATATTTCCATATATTACCGGTGGGCCCGGCGGGGAGTATCGTGACGTAGTTGATATCATCATTGTCAATACACACAATATAATTGCACAGCGGAAGGCTTGGTGAATAAACTATTACAAACCATAATGTCTGAGTGTTCGAACGAAAGAATACACAGACTGGATTGTAATAAGATCCACAGGCGGATCATAAATAAAATACAAGAAACGGAAAATAACAGACTCCAGGTATCTAGGGATTTGCAAGATCCTCTTATATGACACCTAGTAGCTCCAGCCTATTTACGAGAAGTACCTGTCAATCAATCTTTAGAAAAATACGTCAGTTTACACTGGTAAATACAATTAACTGACTCATTTGAAAATATTTAAGAAAATTGATTTAAGTGCACAAGGCACAAATCCTTTATAACTTGGGACAATTATTTAAGATAATCTTGTATACAGATTTATATGTTTGTCATACAACTGGGGCCGGTTGGAAGCCGGTCTTGATTAACCGACTCACCACTTATAGAACCCACAAAGTAGTTATCCCCAACATGTGGGTTTATATTTTAGCATTTGCATCTGTCAGGTGTATGCCTACACCCCGTGCATAGACCGTGGCCATTTTCAAATGAAATGAGCCGAGGATATCCAGGACACGCTCGTATTAACCCCCAATGCTTATGTTATCAAACAAGACAGATTAAAACGGGTTATGTAAATATATTAATCACAATCCGATTAAATGATTTCATACCCGACCAAGTGGTATTATTATAATACCATATCCCAAGCCCGTATAAGGGAAATAAGTTAAAAGTATTTACCTGAGCTAAATGTGAAAAGTAACTCAGCCGTAAAATCCTAAAGCTTTATGATGATACCTTCTACTGGATGCTACTTAATCTGTATAGAAGGTTTAATAACCTATTAGGATGCTAACGGGTCTTTAGTTAAGTCAAGGACTTAGACCAGCTAGCTAGAAAGAAACTTTACGGTTCTAAACGCTAGATTAATCGGAGACTGGAATAGAATGTGGTTTAGACCCGACAAGCTTGGATACTTGTATAATATGGGTAAACTAAACTCATTCTGGAATTTGAGGATTTTAATGATAAGGTTAAACCTGTTTCGGCTATTTTACGTAAGCTAGTCACATAAATCGATCCGAACGCATAAACGCGTAACGGGTAACCAAATGAATTATATACAGGTCTCAAATGTTATTATGCTTAAAATATGTTAATACATCAGTGGGATGTTAACATATATGCCCAAAAAGTAATTAAAACCAATTTAAGTCTCGTAAAGGCATTTTGGTCATTTTAATAATTATAAAAGAGATTTTATAACAAACTGAAGTTCTGGCCTTTGGTAATCAGTAAAAATATTTATTTTATCTCATTACATCAGTAAGATACTACATGTATGTGAGGTTTACCATTCATGGCCAAACTATGCCCCGAAAGGGCATTTTGGTCATTTCACATATGCTTTCAAGGATATTTTTGGAAATCTGAGTTCACAACTTATACCTACTGTAATAATATTTAAATTTGTTTAAAAAGTCAGTAGGTAACAAGTCTTAGGTGTTAAATATGGTTTTAAACCATACTATGCACCTTATTAGTGTAAAACTCGCTAATTGACGATAATCAAGATGTTAATGTAATTCTGAGATTATGATCAGTTTTAAATGTTCAAAATAATTTATTTAATGTATAAAATCAGTAGGAAAAAGTTTGGCATTCAAATCATTTGTTAATCTCATTTTATGCATAAAAAGGGTATTATCGTCATTTACCGAATTACACAAGAACTCTATGATTTATACAGATTATGATCTCACCAAAAATGTTAATATTCCTTAAAAATAATATCTTAACAGTAGGTAATGAGTTTTGGTTCAAAATCCAAGCTTAAACATGTCTTATGCAAGATATCGTAATTTAATTAATAAAAAGCTTCTAATTACGATATCGAGCATAACTTCTGTTTGAGACTAAGAACTGATGTCAAATTTTCGGGACAAGATTATATATCAGTAGCAAAGGTTTTTGTCCTCTCACATTTCTAAAAATCTCAATTATGTGTCAAAAGGGCATTTACGGCATTTATAAGCATATTAACAAACAAGAGCATATAATTCAAACCACTAAGAACCAAGCAATATAACTCCAGGGGGTTATACTACTATATAATATGGTCCTAATGGAAGCTTAAAACATGAAAGAATTAAGCTTAAACGGGTCAGAACTGAAAGTCAAAACAAAAGTCAAGCTTTTGCGACTTTCGGTTATAAACTGACCTTAGACTGATAATTGTCGGGTTAGACCTGGTTAAACATGTTCTAATACTGATTACCAAGTCATTAGAATATTAAAATATAATTTAGAACCTCTGTTTTATAAGTTTAAACCATTTTTAAAGTTTCTGTCCAGTTTGAATTTTTGACCAACTAGTTTGACCCGACAATTAACTAGTCAAACGAAATAATTAGAAGGTGCCCTTTTAAGGGTTAATCATCTACTTTAATAGGGTTCCATAACCACTTTCATTTCCGTCAGTGGCTGGACCATTTATGATTAAACCGAAAGTCAAAGCTTAATTACGATATGTTTGACTTTTCGGTTTTTAAGCTAATTAAAAGACTAAGCAGGGATTAAAACTCTTACTTAAGGTCCTTGCTATCTTTTCTACACTTGACAATCTTCTCCTAATGCTTGCTAGCTCCAGAGGTGAGTTTTGAATGTTGTTGCAAATGAAAGTGCAAATGAACAAAGAACTAGGGTGTCTTATATAGCAATTTGCCATGCATTCAGATGTTTGCAACTGTTTTGGATGCATCTAGGATCACTCCAGGTGTCCTAGTGGTAATATAAATCCGTCCAACAGCCCCTGGTATCGATTTGAATGAGGTTAAGTCGGTTCTGCAGCTGAAACTTGCATCTGTCCCATTTTTTCTGCGCTGGGCGTTTTTAGGCGGGCCGCGTAAGACTCAATAAGAGTCTACGCGGGCCGCGATGACCGGCAAAACAGGTTAAAACATTTTGAAACTTGGCAGATTCAGTCCCTGGCTATTTAAAACCTTATACAACCTTATTTTTGGCATATAAGACCCTTGTAGTTAGTTTGTAGGGGTTCAAGGGTGTATAATCAAACTCCGTTAGGCCCGGTTTCGTTAAATATCACTATAAACACAAGTTTCATCATATTGACACTTTTCACCCAAAATTTATTAAAGGTCACTCAGAGGTAACAATTAACATGTTGACACGTTTAACCCTTGTAATTTATAATCTTCCGATTATTTTCATGAACGGCTTCTTATATCCAATTAATCACTCATTTAAGAATATATTCTTCACGTATGGTCATTCAGAGGCACAAGTTTGACATGTTGACACTTTTAGTCCCTTCGCACACATATTTTCACCGTTTGCCAGCTTTAGTCCTTCAAACTCATTCTTTCACATAATTAGAGTTTATGACACGTGTCTATACATAATTGGACACATTTTTACGTGGTGTTACATCCTCACCCCATTAAAAGAAATCTCGACCCCGAGATTTACTGGAATAAGTGAGGGTACTTCTTTCGCATAGTGGACTCCACTTCCCACGTATATTCGGGACCTTTACGGGCATCCCATTTGACCTTTACTATAGGTACCTGCTTCCTTCGGAGCTTTTTAACCTGACGATCCTCGATCGATATAGGTCTTTTAACAAACCTCAGGCTTTCATCAATCTGTACGTCTTTATGAGACATAGCTAGTGATTCATCAGCTAGACATTTCTTGAGTACAGATGTGGAACACATTATGAATTCCACTGAGCTCTTCAGGCAAGTTTAGCTTATAAGCTACACTGCCGACACATTCGATAATCTCGAATGGTCCAATATATCTCGGGCTCAACTTGCCCTTCTTACCAAAACGCATCACACCTTTCCAGGGTGATACTTTTAGTAAGACTTTATTGCCTACTTCAAACTTTAGAGGTTTTCGCCTCTTGTCTGCATAACTTTTCTTCCTATCCCTGGCAGCTTTTAGGCGATCACGAATCTGGACAATCTTGTCCATCGTTTCAAGGACTATATCAGGTCCTGACAACTGAGCTTCTCCTACTTCCGCCCAACAAACAGGCGTTCTACATTTCCTTCCATACAATGCCTCAAAAGGCGCAACCTGAATGCTAGTATGGTACCTATTGTTATAGGAGAACTCGATCAAGGGTAGGTGATCATCCCAACTACCTCCCAAATCAATAACACACGCTCGAAGCATGTCTTCCAAAGTTTGAATTGTACGTTCGCTCTGTTCATCTGTCTGAGGATGGTAAGCAGTACTAAAGTTCAAACGAGTGCCCAAAGATTGTTGGAAACTTTTCCAAAAGTGAGAGGTGTATCTGATATCTCTGTCAGAAATAATAGACACCGGCACTCCGTGGAGGGATACGATCTTATCCACGTATAATTGAGCTAGCTTGTCGGAGCTATGAGTCTCCTTGATGGGTAAGAAATGTGCTGACTTAGTCAATCTATCAACTATAACCCATATGGTATCATTTCCATGCCTTGTTTTAGGTAACTTGGTTATAAAATCCATGGTTACCATTTCCCACTTCCATGTGGGTAGTTCTGGCTGTTGTAGCAGACCCGATGGCTTTTGATGTTCAGCTTTACTCTGAGCGCAAGTCAGGCACTTAGCTACATGTGTGGCAATAGATTTCTTCAACCCTATCCACCAATAGTTAGCTTTCAAATCCTGATACATCTTGTCACTGTCACACCCTGACTTTTACGGAAGCGTGGTTATTGGTGTGACTTCTTAATACCATCACATTCAATCATAACAATGCTATATGATAAAACCAAAAGACATTCATCCATAAATATTAAGTTTAGAAAATACCACAACATACTTGTCTGAAAACATCGACACCAAATTCAAGTTACAAGCCATAACATGTCTTAATGAGTTCACGAAGACTCGACAACATAACTTAAACCAACCCGAGCTTAGGACCATGTATCTCTCCAGGAGTAAGATACATCTCCTAAACTCTAAAAACTTGGATGAAATCTTTTATTTATATGCAGCTTGAAAACATGCACACATATGCCAGATCCACTTAGTTCCCTGAAATACATGTAGTTTAAAAATATCAACAAAAGTTGAGCGAGTTCATGCGTTCGTGAGTATGTATAAAACCTTTGTATTCAATGTATGTATGAAAGTCCCGGTATGATAGCAAACAAGGAAAAGATCACCAATGGTTTGCAAGGCCATTGATATGTGTGACGGTGTAGGAAGACTCAAACCTAGCAATTTGTACCGGGCTTCCGGCTGGAAGACATAGTCACCACTATGGGCCACCCTGGCCTCATGGGTGTGGGCTCGCTACACCTAAATAGATCTATCACTCATGCCCCTCGGTTCTTATACGAGGATTAATGGTCCCAAGTATCCGCCTACCCAATCACATGATCTATGGTTCTTTCCTAGGCTAACCATACCAATAGTATCTGTATGTAATCCTTTTTTAACATGTATTTCACCCCCGAAGTAAATAAACAAAACAGTTTAAAGAAAAGGGGGTCATGAACTCACAGTATTGCATCTTCAGTACTGGCACTCAAAACTCCTCAGCAAACACGACTACCTACAGTGTACTAACATCTATTAGACGAACGGGTCGTGCCTTTGCTTAGTATTTTCGTGTTTGAGTTACGTTTCTGATATTATTCCAAGTTATAATTATTTGTCAAAATAATTAATATTTCAACTTAAATTTTATTTTGTTTTGGAATAATTGTTTAAGCAATATTTCTGTATTAATACTTCTCAAGTATTTAACTTCGCATTTCCTTCCCAAGGATGGGGTATCTTATACATGTTTATTTTTATTATTGTATTTGTAATTTCCGAAATAATATATTTCCAAGTCTCACTTTAGAAAATATATTTAAACTTATTGTGTCCAAAAATAATGTATTGTCCAGAAAATATATATTTTTTTCCAAAAATCATATATCTTCTAAATATACTAGGAAAATATATTTTTATTTCCAACAATAATATATTTCTCCTTGTCCAAAAATATGATACAACTTTGTAATATTTATAAAAATCATATTTTCGTTTCTTGTACCCAAAATAATATTTACCAAAAATATATATGTAACGGTATTTTCCGGAATATTTTATAAGTTACGTTCTTGCGTCAGGTTTCACGATATTATGTGTGTAACTTATATATTTATTCCTTGTGATTTTTGGTATTATTTTGGATTGTAAATTCTTGGTATTTTGTTAAGTTATATTATTTTACCCTAAAATAACATAACTTATTTCACAAAGTATACACATAATCACACACAATGTGTCTTTAATATAAATATATATATTCTAAATATATATTCACCCATTTTTATTTTATGAAAACCAACCTCCAATACTTGTATTTTTGTTACAAAAATTATGGCAAAGTTTATATTGAAAACTTATGATCAAAATACACTTGTAAATACTTGTTAGAAAATATTTTTCTAAGTGTTTATATTTTTAGAAAATTTTGCCATAGTTTCCCCTAAAAATGGAGGTGTCCATGCTATTAAAGCATATCATTTTCTTTTCAAAAATCATCACAACAATCGATAATCAATCTACACTTACCAAGTGCAAAAACTATACAATTTACATAACAACATGAACTTGATCTTTCATTAAAAACTTGTAGGAACTTGGTAGGGTGTTTAGTAGATTTAGTTACCCTTTAAAGTGCGTTTATTACTTTGCAAATCTCATTCTTAAAGAATTTAGGTGTTTACAACTTGTAAACACATTTTACAAAAATGTTTCTTTGTGAGATCTTTTGTTTCATGAGTATTTATACACTTGTTTTTCCACTAAAAGTAGTGTGTGTTTAAGTAAGAACCATGATCTTCTAGAAATTTATATTTTGAACTTGGTTCTTTTGGAAAAAACCATTCATACATCTTAGATCTATAAGTTTATCAACTCACTTGATTATCATTTTTCAAGAAATCGTCTTATTTTCAAGTTCATGCTTAATCATCCTCTAACTTGCTAGATCATGTGTTTAATCACAATCTAGCAAGCTCCTTATGATGATCAACATCATAATCTCAAGAAAATAACAAGCAAGTATCATACATACTCTAAACAACATTATTTCAACAAGATTTCATCATATGTAAGCTTCATGTTCATGATTCATGATTATGTTCTTTTAGTGTTCTTGTGATTACAACATAATACATCTTTTAACCAACTAAAATATGAAGTATCAAAGGGGTGTGAGAGTCTTACTACTAGCTCTAAGCTAGGGAAGAACACTTGATGAAGAAGATGATAAAAGTGATGGATAAGAGCAATTGATGGAGGTTCTTCAAGATTCAAGAGCACCAAGCTTCACAAGACACCTTCTTACACCCTTGAGAGTATATGGAATGAGTGGATGATGGATGTAAGGTGGTGGTGGTGGCAGTACTATGCTCGGCCGAGAGGAGAGGGAGAGAGTAGGAGAAAGGTGGGTGTGTGTTGTGAAGTGCGATGATCTCTTGAATCTTCATACCCTACTTATAACCATACTTCTAAATATTTTGTCCACAAGATCAAGCAAGATCCAATATAATAAGAAATCAAATCTTTGAGGTATGGTGTAGTGGTATGGCCGATTATAGCATGGGGGGGGTCTAAGTGTAACTTGTAACTAGTTGGTTACTTACTAGTTCAAAATCAAGTGTATAGTTAGTTAAGTTAGTTACTAGATATTTTAGTGGGTGTTAAGGTGTTCGGGGATCATGACTAGCTCAGAAATAATTAAACAATGTTTTTGGTATAATTTTGGTGTTTCGGGTAGTGTCCGGTTGTTCGGTTAGATACCGGTTCGTTAAAGTGTCAAGCTATTCCGTTTAATGATCTTTATGTTACTTTTTGTGACACTTTTAATTCCCGACACTTAGGAAAGCATTCAGGACCATTTAGTCAAATTTTTGCATGTAAACTAGCTTGTTAAAAAGCTGAATTTTGCTGAAAAATGCAGAATTATGCACTATAAGTGGGTTTTAGGCACTTTCTGGCACTTTATCTATCACCTAGTGACGCAGTTTTATGGTCCTTACTTCCCTACACACCATAGTAGTGTAGTACCTTGTCCCTGGCCCATACTGGGTCTCAAAACACTGTCTGTCTATGTACTGAACCCTGTCAGCATATTCCCGTTCTATCCGTTAATTGTGCTAACCGTGCTTTGCGCATCATGTATGTCAATAAAGTTTGCAGGTGATAATAAGGTGACATTATGTAATATGTGATGCACATGTAAGTATGATGCAGTAATCAGAAAGCAGTTATGTATAATCCAGCACAGTCATTAAGCATTAATTAATATTAATTAATTGTACGGATACCTGGATTTATGAGGGTTGTCACAGTCACCCCCAGGGTGAACTGAGTATTTGGAGTTGTGAGCTTCCTGGAGGATGATATCTCGAAGTCCTCCATGAATAGGGACCCAAATTCTTCCATTCATTCTAAGGATTCCATCCTTACCAGATGTTAACTGTTCAGCAGTCACACCTAACTTTTCATCTGGAATGTTAGCTTCCAAAACAACATCTTTCTGTGCAGCTAATAGCCTTTCATTCAGGCTATTTTTTAGTTCAATGCTCTTAGCATTAATCCTGATAGGTTTTACTCTTTCCTTTCGGCTTAGAGCATCAGCGACTACATTCGCTTTGCCAGGATGGTAGCGAATTTCACAATCGTAATCATTTAAAGTCTCCATCCAGCGGCGCTGTCTCATATTGAGCTCTTTTTGATTGAATAAGTGTTGGAGACTTTTGTGATCTGAATAGATCACACATTTTGTTCCATACAAATAATGTCTCCACAACTTTAGTGCGAATACAACGGCACCCAACTCCAAGTCGTGGGTGGTGTAATTCTTTTCATGCACATTTAGTTGTCGTGATGCATAGGCAATCACCTTGCCCTTTTGCATAAGTACGCACCCCATACCGGTGTGTGACGCATCACAATACACGACAAACTCTTCTATTCCTTTGGGTAACGTCAATACCGGAGCATTACTTAGTTTCTGCTTAAGAATCTCAAAAGATTCTTGTTGTTTTGGACCCCAAACATATTTAACATTCTTGCCGGTCAAAGAAGTTAACGGTGCAGCTATCCTCGAGAAATTTTCAATGAATCTTCTATAATATCCAGCTAAACCCAGAAAGATGCGAATCTCTGTTGGTGTCTTTGGTGCTTCCCAGTTCATAATGGCTTCTATCTTGGCGGGATCTACTTGGATGCCGCGCTCACTAACAACATGTCCAAGAAATTGGACTTCGCGAAGCCAGAATTCGCACTTGGAGAATTTAGCATACAGCTTCTCCTGCCGAAGCAATCCTAAGATACATCTAAGGTGCTTCTCGTGATCAACTTGGCTACCAAAATAGATAAGTATATCATCTATGAAGACAATGACAAACTTATCTAAGTATGGCTTGCAGACTCTATTCATGAGGTCCATGAATGCTGCTGGTGCATTAGTGAGCCCGAAGGGCATCACTAAAAACTCATAATGTCCATACCTCATCCTGAACGCTGTCTTAGGTACATCTTCAGTCTTAACTTTGAGTTGATGATACCCAGATCTCAAATCAATCTTCGAGAAGAAGCTCGCCCCTTGGAGCTGATCAAAAAAGTCGTCAATCCTGGGTAAGGGATAACAATTCTTGATCGTTTCCTTGTTTAGCTCACGGTAATCAATGCATAAACGCATTGATCCATCCTTCTTTTTCACAAACAATATTGGAGCTCCCCAAGGCGAAGAGCTAGGTTGAATAAAACCTTTTTCCAGTAAGTCATCCAATTGAGTCCTGAGTTCTTTCATTTCAGTATGCGCTAGACGATAAGGAGCTCGTGCAATTGGTGCAGATCCTGGAAGAATGTCTATCCTGAATTCAACTTGCCTCTCAAGAGGTAATCCATGTAATTCGTCAGGAAAGACATCAGGATACTCGGAGATAATAGGAATATCTTCAATCTTGGGTTTCGGGTCATTCACTGTCACTTGTGCCATGTAAATGACACATCCGTTCTTTAGACACCTTGATACTTTGAGAATAGACACATTGCTGGGCAAGCCATATTGTGTATCTCCTTGAATAGTGACGGATTCACCAGAAGGGGGTTTTGATAATAACTTGCTTTTTATCACAGGTAATTTGGGCTTGGTTATGCGACAACCAATCCATGCCCAAAACTATATCAAACCCAGCCAATTTCATTGGCAAGAGGGATAGCGGGAAAGAATGATTCTTAATGGATATGAAACATCCATCAAGAAGAGTTGAGGCTGTTTCTAAGGTACCATCAGCAAGCTCTACCTCATATTTTATGTCTAGAGTCTTAATAGGCAGATTCAGTAAATCACAAAACTTATGGTCTACAAAGGACTTATCAGCACCTGAATCAAATAAGACTCTAGCATAATTATTATTAATGAGGAAGGTACCTGTTATGACGTTCTCATCGTTCACTGCTTCCCTAGCATTCATCTGAAAAACTCTCGCATTCATTTTCTTTGCCTCTTCAGGCTTCTTAGCATTTTTGGGGCAATTTGTCTTGATGTGCCCCTTTTCATTGCAACCGTAACAGGTTGCATCCTTGATGTTTTGGCACTCTACAGACTTGTGCCCTTTCTTCTTGCAAATCCCACATGGTTTAGCTTGTGGGTCTTGGTTGCACTTTCCAAAGTGCCTTTTGTTGTAGGTCTTGCACCTGGGCTTGTCACTTGACTGCCCTTTCTTAGAACTAAAGTTCCCTTTGTTCTTCTTGTTAGATTGAGGGGACTTGTCTTCCTCCCTCTTCCTCTTCCCGTCATCGGTAGCTTTCTTTGCCCTTCTCCTCAGAACATCTAGAGTAAGGGACAAAGATAGATCCACAGCAGATCTATATGTAGCAGGCTTAGAAGCCTTGACATTTCCTTTCACTTCAGGGGCTAGACCACCGATGAAACGCGCAATGCGTTTGGGTTCAAGAGTGACTAAATATGGTACAAGCCTCGACATCGAGTTGAAACTGGTCACATAGGACCTACAGTCCAAGTCCTTCATCACCAAAGTGAGGAAGTCAATCTCTATTCTCTCGACTTCATGTTGATGACAGTAAGTGTCCTTCACAAGATCAACAAATTTGTTCCACGAAAGGTTATACAGAGGAACCTTTCAGTGGATTGCACCAATGCTTTCCACCAAGTGAGGGCATCGCCATTGAAAGATTGAGACACAAACTTCACTATGTCTTCCTTAGCACATCCACTGATGTCAATTACAGTCTCCATCTCATCTAACCACTTCATGCAGTCGATTGCTCCCTTTTCTCCTGTAAAATCCCTCGATTTACAGGAGACGAAGTATTTATAGGTACACCCCTTGGTGTACCTGGGAGTCTGGTTTAACACAACCTTCTGAGATTCAGATCTCTGGTTGGATGAATGCTGAGATTCATCCCTTTTTGATGCATGCGAATGCGATAAGGGTTTTGTATGAGTTTTGGACCGAACATGACTTGGTTCTTTGAATATTTTATCCACCACTTGAGCAACTGCGGTATCAATCATTGCTTGCAATTCAGCATTTGTAAGGTTTATTCTTGCTTCATTATTGTTCTCTTCCCGCGGATGACTGTTTGCTTCGTCAGATCCAGCCATGATTTGGGTACTAAAATTAAACAATAATGATTTATTTAAATTATATAATAAATCATCACATTGATGATTAGATGGTCATGGTATTATTAAACCATATAGACCATTTTAAGTAATAAATAACAATCAATGGGATATAATTTTTTTTATATATTTATTAGACAGGGGAATATAAATCACAGCTGTCAATGTCATAAAAGACATTTTCATTTAGCACAAGGCTCGTCTCGAAGGACATTTAGATAGCACAAAAGGCCATGTCACAGGGACGATTAGAATATAACCAATGATCTCTTGGATCAGTGATCCTTTAAGGTCGAACAAGGTTCATCACCTTCTTGACAAGAAGTTTATAAAATAAAACTATCATTGTCATTATTACACCTTTGCTTATAAGCATACATCGCAATTGGATATTTTAGGTGTATACATCATATTGATGTTTATTAGCCATGATTCACATGGATCATATAGGCTTATGAAAATGATTTGGAAGAATCCAAGCACATTTGGAAGCTTGTGTGATTTCTCATACCGCACAACCAGAAATGTTAACATGTTTTCAGATGTTAACAGGGAGTTATTTTCTTAAAAAGGTTGTACCATCATAGCCATTAATATTTTGGCTAGGTTATACCCTTAAGAATTTCTTTGGCAGATCAATTTAAAATTGAAATGTTATAGTGTGATGATGTAACAAAATACATATTTAAAATCCAAAAAGAAATTCCATTAAAACATTAAAAACTATTACAACGATGCCCTAAACGGGACTTGAAATAACACGCTGCCAACACAGGGGCTACAGAAATAGAAAAAAGTCCACGCAGGGACTCGGTACTGAAAATAAAAATGTCCTCGCAGGGACTTGATTAAAAAGACAATACAAGATAAAATAAACAACTTCCTACTTCTTTTTGCCTTTGATGAGACTCGCAAGGCCCTTGAGGAAGCTGTTGTGCTTCTTATTGGTTACATCTGCTTTACGTTTAACCCTATCCAACCTTTGCATAATTTCTTCAGTTTGCACCTGTTGAGGAGGAGGGGGTTGCTGGTAAGGTGTGTATTGATACCCTTGCACTGGATATCCCGTTGGGTAAACTGGAGGATAAAAAGATGGATAAAGCGCATTATACTGTGCTGCCATAAGATACGGATCTGGGGTTCCATAATCTGTTGGATATCCAGATGGGTTATACCCAGATGAACCTGGGTATGTTGGTATTGGATTGTCAAAACCCACTGGCGGTGGCGGTGGTGCATAAGAAACTGGCGGGGGATTGTCTTCCGGCACCGCATGCGAGGGTCCACCCATTTGGGGGTCCTCGGGAATAGGAGGGTATGAGCTTGAACCATGAGGGGAACTGAACCGTGGTCCCCCACGCACAGACATTCGTGCATTCCTCCTTCTCCTAGGCGGCTCGAGAGGTGGTTGAGGTGGTTCCTCAACTGGTAGAGGTGGTGGGGTAACCACTTGAAGATACGGTTCATTCAAAGGAGGTTGAGCAGGAGAGTTATGATATGAAGGAGTGAATTCCTATTCATACTTGGCCCACCTTTCGGCAAATGAATCGGGCCCTTGATACGGCGATCCTTGGTACGGAGAACCGCTAGAGATGCTGATTGGGTGACCCGGTGTTCCAGTTTGCAGCTCTGGATCGGGGTCGTCATCCATTTCCATCTCCTGGGAGAAGTGTTACGACCCCCGACCACACCCTGGACGGGAGCCGGGAGTAGTCAAGTGGTACCGGTGGTTATTTTAAAAACATTGCAGCGGAAATGTTCATCAGGATCGTGAGTTAGGAAAAATATCAAAGTTTAGAAAACACCGGATTTTATTTATTAAATAGATGGGATAAAATCATGTTTTGAAAGGTAGCTTTAATATGGGATATACCCGAATACGTAAAACAACGTTTAATTTAATTTAATTTATTTGATAAAATAAGCCACTTCTTTAAGCCTTTCGGTGCCGTCTCGCCACTCTTGTTCCAATCTACTGTAATTACCCGAAACGCGTTTTAAAAACATTTTGGTCAGCAGGAAATACTGGTGAGTTCATTCATTTTTGTATAAAACGACACATTGTTATAATCTACAGTATTAAGGGTGATTACAATGTTTCTATCAACCAATTACCCCAAATCGGTATTTGTCACTCGACCGGATCTGTGACTATGGTCATATCACCCATTGGCTAACCCTTTGTCCAATGGTGACAGGTATCAAGTAATGTGTACAAAACCCCACATACCGGCAGTAATTGAAGATTACAAAGACTTAATCCCTGTAATTATAACTTTGAAAACAAGTAGAGTTTTGGGAAAACAATTTGATAAAAAGAGAATGACTCACCTTGTTATCATATAGTCTTGATTAAACAAGCATCTTGATTCTAAGCATCTACTTTATAGTTCTGAATATTCTGATGATTGAGCATCTATTTTGATTGTAAGTGTATAGTGCAGAATTTCGGGTAGTTAAACATTTAGTTTAACAGAGTGGAATACGTATTAGTGTAAAACCACATCAAACCTAACGACGGTCACGAGATCAGAACCTTAACGAAATTTACAAAGTATAGTCTTGTTTAGACAGCACTTTGGCATTCGTTTCAAAACGAAATTCACAAAGTATAGTCTTATTTAGACAGCACTTTGGCATTCGTTAGTTGGTTCCCGAATCGATCGGGCAGAATATCGCATCGGTGATTATTGGTTAGAACACCAACGTATAGAGAGAAGAATAGAAGAAATGAGCAAAGAAAAATGAATCCTAAGCTTCCTATTTATAGGTAGGAAATATGAAATTTCCAGGAAGTTTCCTATATACTTTTCTAGGAAGTTACCTATACATTTTCTAGGAAGCTTCCTACCTATATATATATCTTCTTATATCTTCCTTGCACCTTCCTCATATATATCTATCTCATATATCTATTTATTTTCATGTATATCTATTTAGGTGTTTAATTTAGTTAATTAATCTTGCTTAGCTTAATTAATCTTACTTAACTTAATTAATCTTACTTAACTGGTTAATTAATCTTACTTAACCGATTAATTAATCTTAACGGGTTAATCAAGTAATTTACTTAGCCGATTAATTAAATAACGTAACTAGCTGATTAATTAACTTATTTAGCTTACTTAACTGCTAAGTTTCCTTTCCTGTTAAGTTTCCTTAGCTATTAAGTTTTCTTAACTGCTAAGTTATCTTAATTGCTAAGTTTGATATACTAGTTTAACAGCTTCCTGATTATGAGTTCTAATGCTAGATACAATGGAACTCGTATTAGCGTATTAACCCAATTCAACTTTAACGATAATCATGAGATCAAAACTCACAACGAATGACAAAATAGAGCCATATACAGGCATCACTTAAACATCCGTTGGATCAGTTTCAATCAATCAGATATAGTACCGTATCCATGATTAGAGTTATTACCCTGATAACGAGCAGAGTTTCGGGGTTTAGGGGTTTTAGTGCAAAGAAAACGGAGAACAAGAGAGATAGTTCGTCAAATATTGATCGAACTGGTGCACAGATTTCAGTCCCACTGCTGCCTGTTATATAACAACATTTGGTCTCCCCCGCGTGTCGCGCACGGGTCGGCCTCCCCTGGCGCGTGTCGCGGGGAGGGTCGGGGAGGGTCGACCTGGCTTTGGTCGCCACGTGTCACACGTAGGCCTGACACGTGTCGCAGTGTCATGACGCGTGTCCTTGGCCGCCCTTCTCGTCCAATCGTGCGTTTTTCTCGATTTTCGTGCTGGTGTTTATCACGTATGTTTGGGTCTTGATCCTAAATTGTTTGGTTTATAATTGTGAATCTAATAAGACTATTTTTATGTGATTTAGTTCGTCGAATGCCAAGATTCCTTAACCGCTAATTTTTCCAAATTGAATATGCAAGTTTCATCGCGAGCACTTCTGGTTTTGATCACATGTTGTCATTTGGGAGTATTTTTGAGGGTTGCTACAAGAAGTGATCTTCGGGTCCTAAGGGATTGAAGCCCAGAAGATTGTTGACATAGTCGTTGGGGTTGAACTGAGCTGGGGAATAAATGGAATCGGAGTTATGAAAAGAATGGGAGTGTAAAGAGTGGTAAGATTGGTGCGAATGATGAGAATGGTGTGATTCTTGAGAGTGATGGGAATGCTGGGGCTTATCAGGAATGAGTTGCCCAAAGTATGGGGGATCTGAAGGTGAGGATCCTAGTGAAACAGAATGCCTCGCCGGTTTGAAGGTATGACTCCAATGATCCCGAGAGTCGGAACTAGAGAAAGATGTTGATGGGGTGCGCCTATGGGAGGGTCCCGCATGGCCTGATGGCCCTCCTCTCATTGGTCCCTATCCCTTGCCTCGTACACGTGGCGGCATTATTGGTAAAACCTGTCAAAACAAGTAAATATAACATAAACAACAAAAGGAAAGTTAAGAATAAATCCTAGGTCATAAGCCTAGACTCGGAAGTCTAAGGAATGTTCTTATTGTGTCATTGAGATTAAACACAAAAGGTTAGTGTTTAATTCACTCAATGTTGGCTCTGATACCAACCTGTCACACCCCGATATTTCCACATATTACCGGTGGGCCCGGCGGGGAGTATCGTGACGTAGTTGATATCATCATTGTCAATACACACAATATAATAGCACAGCGGAAGGCTTGGTGAATAAACTATTACAAACCATAATGTCTGAGTGTTCGCACGAAAGAATATACAGACTGGATTGTAATAAGATCCACAGGCGGATCACAAATAAAATACAAGAAACGGAAAATAACAGACTCCAGGTATCTAGGGATTTGCAAGATCCTCTTATATGACACCTAGTAGCTCCAGCCTATTTACGAGAAGTACCTGTCAATCAATCTTTAGAAAAATACGTCAGTTTACACTGGTAAATACAATTAACTGACTCATTTGAAAATATTTAAGAAAATTGATTTAAGTGCACAAGGCACAAATCCTTTATAACTTGGGACAATTATTTAAGATAATCTTGTATACAGATTTATATGTTTGTCATACAATTGGGGCCGGTTGGAAGCCGGTCTTGATTAACCGACTCACCACTTATAGAACCCACAAAGGAGTTATCCCCAACATGTGGGTTTATATTTTAGCATTTGCATCTGTCAGGTGTATGCCTACACCCCGTGCATAGGTCGTGGCCATTTTCAAATGAAATGAGCCGAGGATATCCAGGGCATGGTCGTATTAACCCCCAATGCTTATGTTATCAAATAAGACAGATTAAAACGGGTTATGTAAATTTATTAATCACAATCCGATTAAATGATTTCATATCCGACCAAGTGGTATTATTATAATACCATATCCCAAGCCCGTATAAGGGAAATAAGTTAAAAGTATTTACCTGAGCTAAATGTGAAAAGTAACTCAGCCGTAAAATTTTAAAGCTTTATGATGATACCTTCAACTGGATCCTACTTAATCTGTATAGAAGGTTTAATAACCTATTAGGATGCTAACGGGTCTTTAGTTAAGTCAAGGACTTAGACCAGCTAGCTAGAAAGAAACTTTACGGTTCTAAACGCTAGTTTAAGCGGAGACCGGAATAGAATATGGTTTAGACCCAACAAGCTTGGATACTTGTATAATATGGGTAAACTAAACACATTCTAGAATTTGAGGATTTTAATGATAAGGTTAAACCCGTTTCGGCTATTTTACGTAAACTAGTCACATAAACCGATCCGAACGCATAAACGCGTAACGGGTAACCAAATGAATTATATACAGGTCTCAAATGTTATTATGCTTAAAATATGTTAATACATCAGTAGGATGTTAACATATATGCCCAAAAAGTAATTAAAACCAATTTAAGTGCCGTAAGGGCATTTTGGTCATTTTAATAATTATAAAAGTGATTTTATAACAAACTGAAGTTCTGGCCTTTGGTAATCAGTAAAAATATTTATTTTATCTCATTACATCAGTAAGATACTACATGTATGTGAGGTTTACTATTCATGGCCAAACTATGCCCAGAAAGGGCATTTTGGTCATTTCACATATGCTTTCAAGGATATTTTTGGAAATCTGAGTTCACAACTTATACCTACTGTAATAATATTCAAATTTGTTTAAAAAGTCAGTAGGTAACAAGTCTTAGGTGTTAAATATGTTTTTAAACCATACTATGCACCTTATTAGTGTAAAACTCGCTAATTGACGATAATCAAGATGTTAATGTAATTCTGAGATTATGATCAGTTTTAAATGTTCAAAATAATTTATTTAATTTATAAAATCAGTAGGAAAAGGTTTGGCATTCAAATCATTTGTTAATCTCATTTTATGCATAAAAAGGGTATTATCGTCATTTACCGAATTACACAAGAACTCTATGATTTAAACAGATTATAATCTGACCAAAAATCTTAATATTCCTTAAAAATAATATCTTAATAGTAGGTAATGAGTTTTGGTTCAAAATCCAAGCTTAAACATGTCTTATGCAAGATATCGCAATTTAATTAATAAAAAGCTTCTAATTACGATATCGAGCATAACTTCTGTTTGAGACCAAGAACTGATGTCAAATTTTTGGGACAAGCTTATATATCAGTAGCAAAGGTTTTTGTCTTCTCACATTTCTTAAAATCTCAATTATGTGTCAAAAGGGCATTTACGGCATTTATAAGCATATTAACAAACATGAGCATATAATTCAAACCACTAAGAACCAAGCAATATAACTCCAGGGGGTTATACTACTATATAATATGGTCCTAATGGAAGCTTAAAACATGAAAGAATTAAGCTTAAACGGGTCAGAACTGAAAGTCAAAACAAAAGTCAAGCTTTTGCGACTTTCGGTTATAAACTGACCTTAGACTGATAATTGTCGGGTTAGACCTGGTTAAACATGTTCTAATATTGATTACCAAGTCATTAGAATATTAAAATATAATTTAGAAACTCTGTTTTATAAGTTTAAACCATTTTTAAAGTTTCTGTCCAGTTTGACTTTTTGACCAACTTGTTTGACCCGACAATTAACTAGTCAAACGAAATAATTAGAAGGTGCCCTTTTAAGGGTTAATCATCTACCTTAATATGGTTCCATAACCACTTTCATTTCGGTCAGTGGCTGGACCATTTATGATTAAACCGAAAGTCAAAGCTTAATTACGATATCTTTGACTTTTCGGTTTTTAAGCTAATTAAAAGGACTAAGCAGGGATTAAAACTCTTACTTAATGTCCTTGCTATCTTTTCTACACTTGACAATCTTCTCCTAATGCTTGCTAGCTCCAGAGGTGAGTTTTGAATGTTGTTGCAAATGAAAGTGCAAATGAACAAAGAACTAGAGTGTCTTATATAGCAATTTGCCATGCATTCAGATGTTTGCTGCTGTTTTGGATGCATCTAGGATCACTCCAGGTGTCCTAGTGGTAATATAAATCCGTCCAACAGCCCCTGGTATCGATTTGAATGAGGTTAAGTCGGTTCTGCAGCTGAAACTTGCATATGTCCCATTTTTTCTGCGCTGGGCGTTTTTAGGCGGGCCGCGTAAGACTCAATAAGAGTCTACGCGGGCCGTGATGACCGGCAAAACAGGTTAAAAAATTTTGAAACTTGGCAGATTCAGTCCCTGGCTATTTAAAACCTTATACAACCTTATTTTTGGCATATAAGACCCTTGTAGTTAGTTTGTAGGGGTTCAAGGGTGTATAATCAAACTTCGATAGGCCCGGTTTCGTTAAATATCACTATAAACACAAGTTTCATCATATTGACACTTTTCACCCAAAGTCTTGAAAACTTGCTTAACGATCTCGAAACCACGTGAAATTTATACCACTTATTCTTGAGAGTATAATTGAATATTTCGAAGCCTCGGGTTCGATAAAAGGTCAATCAGAGGTAACAATTAACATGTTGACACGTTTAACCCTTGTAATTTATAATCTTCCGATTATTTTCATGAACGGGCTTCTTATATCCAATTAATCACTCATTTAAGAATATATTTTTCACGTATGGTCATTAAGAGGCACAAGTTTGGCATGTTGACACTTTTAGTCCCTTCGCACACATATTTTCACCGTTTGTCAAATTTAGTCCTTCAAACTCATTCTTTCACATAATTAGAGTTTAGGACACGTGTCTATACATAATTGGACACGTTTTTACGTGGTGTTACACACGCTGCTGATTAATACCTTTTGTAAGCAGACGCGCCTTGTAGTACTTGATCACCCCATCCTGGTCTCATTTAACTTTATAAACCCATTTGCAATCAACCACATTTGTATGTGTAACACGAAGAACCAAAGACTAAGTATCATTCCAAATAGGGGCTGAGTATTAATCTGCCATGGTCTTACAAAGTGAGAATCTTTGTTGGAAATGGCAAAGGTAGTACGTTCGACTTCGGATATAGACGTGGAGGTATGAAACGAAGAGAGATTGTAGGGTTTCGTTTGGTTTGGTTTGTTTGGGTTGGGTTGGGTTGGGTTGGGTTGGGTTGATGTCTGAGATTGGTCAGGCACGACCTTTGAGGATGAGGTGGGGATGGGTTAGTAATTAGTGTGGGAGCGAATTGTAAAGGTGGCGAATCAGGCTGGGGTGTCTGTTGGGTTGTTTGGGGTAGTTGGGTAGTGGTTTAGCTAGTGGTTTGAGTTATGGACTGGTGATATTGGTCAAAAGTAGTCGGAGCAAAAGTCGTGTTTGTATTAGACTGACAGGAGTAAGTGTGGATTTGTTGTTGGACAAGCTAGGTTATTGGGGTATTGGGGGATACCCCCTCATGTTGAAGAGGAATGAAATCTACGGGGTAAGAGAATTTATAAGGGTCTTAAGATGGGTCAATTGATTTTTCGGTAATGGAATAGAAAAGGGAAAAGTGGTTTCGTGGAACCAAACAAGACGACCAATATAAATGTTCGGTGACGCGATTTATACACCGATATCTGTGATGAGAAGTGTTGTACCTGAGAAAAATGCATGGTGTGGATCTAAAATCCATTTTATGTGGATTGTAAAGATGAAAATGGGGAAATCATTGGCAACCAAAAACGCAAAAGAAGGTTGAAATCAGATTTGTGTCTGAACTGGTGTTCAAGGGGAGAGATTGTGGAGTTTGTACGAGACGACATTCTATTGATTAAGTACACTGCAAATTTCAAAAGCATAATGCCAAAAGCATTGAGGAACATGAGATTGTGCCATAAGTGTTAAACCGGTTTCAACGACGTAACAGTGATGTCTCTTAACAAGACCCTTTTGTTCACTGGTGTGAGGGCAAGAGAGACGATGAATAATGCCAAAGGAGGCAAAAAAGGATGAAAGATTTCTGAATTCCCCACCTCAATCAGTCTAAACGGTTTCAAGTTTAGTAGAAAATTGTCATTAAGCTATAGTTACGAATTGTTTAGAAGTTGCAAATACATAAAGTTTTTGTTTTAAAGGAAACAACCATATAAATTTTGAAAAATGGTCAACACACAGTAGAAAATCGTTATAACCATCAAACGAGGTCACAGAAGCGGGCCCCCAAACAACACATAATATTAAATCCAAAAGCTGAGTACTTTTATAATCAGAAGTCAATAAATCAAGTTTAGAAGCTTTTCTAACAGAACAGGAATTACATTTAAAATCAAAGTTCTTAACAGAAACAGGTAAATGAAATCTGGAAAGCATAGTCTTGAACAATTGGGAATGTGGATGTCCTAAACGTTGATGCCATGTAGTTGTTGTAACACGAGTTGTTGAAAAAGCAACCTTTGGAATTGATTGATTTTTTGGAAGTCTGATTGAGTAGAGTCCACCATCACTTGGACCTGTGAGGAAGGTAATGTGTGTAGACATGTCCTTCATAGAAAAAAGGTTGCATGAAATTTAAAATAAATATGATTATTTTGACAAAATTTTTGTACAGAAAGGAGGTGTTTCTTGATATTAGGAACATGAACATGAAGAATATTGTTTACGTAAAAGGTTTTATTAGGTGAGGAAATTTTTGAGGAACCGATATGTAAAATAGGGAGGGCCTTACCATTACCAACATGTAGATTATCATCACCAAAGTAATGCTCTACAGAGTCAAACCTTGACATATCCGATGCCGCATGGCTATTGGAACCCGTGTCTAGAAGCCAGGAGGTAGACGCTTATGAGCGATAGTCAGCATAATTAGCGGACGGTTGTGTTGTCCAGAAAGTAGACGGGTCTTTATTTGGGCATTGGGATGGCACGTGTCCAATGCCACACCTGTTACAAGTTCCATACATAGTGTTTTGATTAGAAGCCCAAGTAAACTGACCTAGAATTTGATTAGAGCCCCTTGATTGTGGTTGTAGTTGATGTGACCATGACCACCACGGTCGCGGTTGTATTTAGACTGCCCAGACCTAGTTGTATACAAGACTTGTGGTGTACTTGATGAACTGGATGAACCTTAGGACGGTTGTAGTTGAAAGCCGAGCCTGGCTACTAGTTGCTGAGTAGCCTGAACCGTGTCATTCGGAACAAGAGAGGGGACAGCTATTGTGGCAGCCGTGAAAGCTTGAACGGGTGGGATGTCGGTGACTGGTTTCTGAATGAAAAACTCATGGTCTGCAATGAGAGTAGGAAGTTCAGAAAAGACAGTTGTAAATTGCCTAGCAAGAAGATATTGTTTTACCCCATTGTATTCCTCACGAAGACCTACAACAACTAACATAACAGGGTCTTTTTCT
The DNA here is from genome assembly GCA_030545235.1 of Helianthus tuberosus. Classification (NCBI taxonomy): domain Eukaryota; kingdom Viridiplantae; phylum Streptophyta; class Magnoliopsida; order Asterales; family Asteraceae; genus Helianthus; species Helianthus tuberosus. Next base: position 66,370,089 of record CM060412.1, on the reverse strand, counting down.
ATAATAGGTTTTCCTACATTTGTAAGGGTTGTTGCATACTCATGTGCCTTGGCAAGATATGCAACAAAAGTTTCATCTTCTTTCATTTGTATTTTAAGGAGTTATGTTTTCAATGTAAATTCTCTAGAAGAAGTAAGTGGGGCGTAGGCTTGTTCAAGACTTAGCCAATGTTGACGTGAGGTAGTACCTTAAACGCGTTGAAAGGAAGTCTCAGAGATGGTGGAAAGAAGTAACATGCAGATATGGGCATCATTACACAACCAAGCCATGTACTCTGGGTTTGGTTTGGGGGCAACAACACCATCTTATTTTCCCGAGGATCCTAGTGTGGAGATATTTGGAGAGGGACAAGGGATACTTCCATCAACAAAGCCTAGAAGGTCGTCTGTAGCAAGAAAGGGTTGAACCATAAGTTTCAAATGACCATAGTTTGTAGGGGATAGAGTGAAACCAAACTTGTGGGAGTTGTGTGAGGTTTTCTCAATGGAGTTGAAAGCAACAATCTGATCAGTGGCCATGTGGGATTAGAAGAAGAAAAAAGAAATAGTGTTGGAACATAATGGTTAATTCTAGTCAGAACAGGTTGCTGGAACAGTGATTCCGTAAATAGAGATTCCGTGAACAATGCACGCGAACAGTGATTTCTTGAACAAGTAACCTACTCCTATAAGGAAACTAAAATAAAACTAATTTAAATCCTAAATATTCATACTAAAATTGAACAAAATAAAAATAAACCATTTAAATTCTCCAACTTTTGTGTATTGACAAGATTAGTTCCAAAAATTTCCACCCAGTACTTTACCGAGACCACCCCGTTTGTGTCTAGCATGACCAGGTGGGCAACACAATGAAAGGTTATAATTATTATAGGTTTTCTTGTGGATTGTTATAAGGCCCAACTTCATTCACCCAAAGGTCAATTGTCTCATCGGATTCATACTACAAATAGTGGAACATAAGTTGAGCAAATTGAAAAGATTAAAAAGAGCATATACTCGAGCATTATGAATTTATGATTCCTTCAAGCTACTTGAATTACATAAATTATGACCACATCATTGCACACCTGGTCATATATACACACATGAGTTTGTATTATGACACAAAAACTTGTGTGTACAAACATAGTCACCAAGGTCCAAGGCTAAATAATTTAGGCAATAGGATATGGTTATATGAATAAGTAAGAAACAAACTCATTGTAAAAAATAATATGCCTCTATCATAACTTGGATATAAAGTAAATGAATATTGGATTTTATCACCCCCAACTATTGGCTATTGGCCGCTGCCACCCTCAACTATCACTTTGATGCTCGTCACCCCCAACTTAACACTTAGTGTGTTCTGTTACCACGTCGTTAACTAATCACTAACTTTTGATCTTGTTACTATACTTTTGGGGTGTCCTAAGATCCCTAAAACCTTCCTAAGATCCCTATGGCATCCCCAAATGTATGGTACCAAGATCAAAAGTTAGTGATCAGTTAACGACGTGGTGACAGAACACACTAAGTGTTAAGTTGGGGGTGACGGACGTCAAAGTGATAGTTGGGGGTGGCAGCGGCCAATAGCCAATAATTAGGGATGATAAATTCCAATAACCCTAAAGTAAAACCATTAGTGTTAAAATTAAATAAATTTGCTTAAATTTAAATCATAATGCTTAAAGTTAAACCATATACAACAACCCGTCTTTAATCATAATTAGCTCTTAAAATTAAATTTATTTTGCTTTAAGAACTTAGTTTATGATTAAACAATAGTTAATTCTTTTCTGTATTAATTTGGTTAAGTTTTCCAGCTAAACTATTCCAAGAAATAATGTATTTTTGCATAAGGCATAATTTATGCACAAACTACAAACCATCTCTCTTTTAATTAATAGAGGATTTTGTTATGTTTTCCCGTTAGAATATCTAATAGTCTGGTACAAGACAGTCATCTTAGCACAAAGTAGGCTTATGGTGCTATATGAAGCATGCTTATGCGTGTTTGTGTGCATCAACAATATAACATCTTCTTGTTCCTAGCCTTCCAAAGTCTCCTACAAGCCACAATGATTAACCCATGAATAACTTCTTTCTCTATCTTACTAGTTGGAACCGTCTTATATATCTCCAAAGATCCCTAAACAAGAAGGTAAAGATACGGGGAATACAGCACCATGCGCTAACAAACTGCTAGAAAACCGAAGCAAACATACAAGAAGTGAACACATGATCGACTGTCTCCAGTCTCCCTAGCTTTCTTTGTTACGCATATCATCGATGAGTACTGTAAACAAATATATGAAAAATAAATTAAATTTAGTAAATCAAAATGATTTATATCACGTGTGGAAGGACCACAGTGTTAAATATTGTTTTGCTGAAATAACTCGTTAAGAAAAGCATGCTTTGGTTGTTAAATGGTAATTTATTACTCTTTAGTATCTATTAGATAGCATGTATTTAAAAGACACATATATACCCACAAAGAAAAATGAAAAAAAAATATAGAGGTGAAAAAGAATATTTTGTTACATTTATAACCGTCAATATCAAGCTCAACAAAAGAAATTATTTGCTAGAGCTCAAGTCCATAATGGCTAAAGCTTCTATAAGACCATTTGCAATGGTGTCTATTTACCACCACAAATTCAACATAGAGCAGAGAAGGATGAGGTGGAACAGAAGAGAGGAAAGTTTGTGGAAATCAAGGGCAGAATACACTTGAGAGGTTGAATCCGAAATGAGACGAAAATACCCGTATAAGTTTGAATAAATCTCGAGGACGAGATTTCCTTTAAAGGTGTGAGGATGTAACACCCCGAAAATTTCCGTCCAATTACGTGACGACACGTGTCCAATTCTCCAACTAATCCCGACTATGTGGAGGGAGGAACCTCCAACTAATCCCAACTATGTGGAAGGAGAAAGGACTTACACCGTACATTCACTGAAATGTATCCTGTAACTCCGACTGATCCCGACTTTGGGGAAGAGAAGGACTATTATTTTGCGTTAGCTGAAACGCATCCTAGATATCCAACTAATCCCCACTGTGATGAAATAGGGACTAATATTGCATATATCGATAATTGGCTGACCCAAGGGGTCAAATGTGCCACTACTACAAAATTTGGCAATTGCCACCAAAATTTGCTATCGAAAAAAACGGTATTAAATTTAGCTGATTTATAACACGGGAATGCATAATAGGTTGTAAAATTTTGTCACCTTTTATTTTCGGTAGCAAATCGGTAAGAAAACAATAGTGGAAACATATTAATTAATATAAGAAAACAATATATACTCATAAATAACAATTTAACCGTGCCTTTCACATTGAAACCCTAATTTTTGTGCTCTTCTCATTCAACCCTCCTGGTGATCAATCGGTCCACTCCGATCGACAATAATTGCTCCAATCAATCGCTGGATCATTCAATCAGTCTGATTCAATTGCTCTGCTCAATCCAAACAGCAACTCCTTCTATGTTATAGCGTAAGAATCATTGAATTCTCAATCGAAAAACTTAATATTGTTGTAACATTTATGCTTATTCCACTGGTTCGAAACCTTAAGCGAATCCTTTTTTCTGATGAGATTTGGTTGAATCGTATTGGTGCACAATTGATGTTTAAAATGCCTGTTTTGTTTACTGTTATGATGAATATGATGAGTGTGAAATATTACCAAATCGATTGCACATTTTAGGGTTTAGAAATGTATATATGACTCTCGACCTCAGTTCCTTTTTAATTTGATGATTGATTTGATCAAATCACATTTTCTCCAATGTGTTGTTTACTGAAATTGATTCTCCAAAACTATTCATATGTAATTTTTTGAGACTTTGGACCATTGATTTCGTTGATATTACTTAATTGGCTCCAATTGTAGCAGATTTCAACACTGAAATTGATTTGTTGTTGTTCGGCTGCTTGATTGATTAGGTTTTAGGTTTAGTTGGTTATATATTTCCTTAATGATTGATGTTTTAGCTTATGAAGGCTTATCAAAAGTTCCAGATTGATGTTTTAGCCCTAGAAATACATATTCACTGACTGTTTATGATTCTATCTTCTCGAATTCGTTGATTATTAAGCTTATTTTGTTTAGATAAACTAGTGAACATGCAACTTGATGGATTGGATTGATGATAATCTGTTTTGATATTGTTATAGTTCTTGTAAAGTGTGATTAGTTGGTTGAATTAGCTTATGGATGGAATAGATGATTTAGATTTCTGGTTTTTCGAATTCGTATAGGTACAGCTGATTTCGAATAGATGATTAGTTGATTGATTGAATTGGAAGATAAGGTTTGATGAATTGAGCTGAATTTGATAGTTAGGGTTTTAGCGATTTGAACTGTCCAATACCCAAGATTTTGAAAATGATAGCCAAAACCGGACCTTATAATACTGCTTCAGTGTCGGTCCAGTACTGGTTTAGAACTGTTTGGTCCCAAACTGTATTGGAACTGACTGTTAAGATTTCATAAAATCAACTATCTGTCCAAACTATACATTTTTTTTATCATGCACTTGTATGATAATAGTGTGCAAAACTACACACACACCTGTAAAACCAGACCGAACCGGTACCAATATATTCAGTTTTAACTAATAAAGGTTTTCGGTATGCTCGTATATTCAGTTTCAGTTTGATTTTGTGAAATCTTGACCACAAATTGTACAGAGCGAGATTTTGTAGGGCGGTAAAAGAGCTTCAAATCACAGGACTGCTTCGGATGCCTAGCAAGAGACGCCATGATTACGTGCAAAAAAGCTATAAAAGCTATAGTTTATGGACTGATTGTTTTCTAGTTTACATTAATGCAATATATTATTTCACCGTATAGTTTGTGGACTGATTGTTTTATATGAGTACTACTGGTGCATTAACAGAACATTCAAAGTAATTTTAACTAGTTTCTTTTTTATTTAATGGTTTTCTAAATATCTATTATTGTTTTTTTGTAGATATCATGGCACGTACTATGGGTAGTGGTCAAAGTAGTTCTCAAGTTGGTGGTCAGGGTGTTGAGCGAGGTGGTGGGGGAGGTAGTAGTCAATCTAGTCGTCTAGCTGGAGATCGAGGTGTTAGGCGAGGTGGTGGGCGAGGTGGTGGTCAAGCTGATGAACGAGGTGTTGGGCGAGGAGGTGGTAAGCTGGTGAACGAGGTGTTAGGAGAGGTAGTAGTCTAGTTAGTAGTCAAGGGAGTGGTTTAGCTGGCTATCAAGGTAGTGGTCAAGCGGGTGATCGAGTTGTTGGACGAGGTGGTAGTCAAGCAGGTGATGATGATGAGTCTGTTGTTCATGCGATGAATCCTCCCATTGAGGGTGGCGATTATGATGATGATGATGATGATGAGTCTACGTTTCCTGCTGCACCTACGAGACGAGGATGCGCTTCCCAAGTCCAAGTACCCGAACCAATCAACCGCGAGTGGATTTATATTAAAAATGGGGAGTAAGTCATATATATCAATATTGTTTCTTTATGTACATTTTAAAGCATTACTGATGTGGTTTTGTTTCATTGCTTTCATTTTGTAGATTTAGTAATCAAGGGACGTCTACCCGGATTATTGGAAGTAACTTAAGGGTTTTGTGGTCTGGTCCATGGGACAGTTGGAGAGATGTTCCTAATGAGCACAAGACGCGGATGTTTGAGCGATTCCAGGTGTGTGAACTATTTTTTGATGGAATTTTTAAGATGTGACTGGAATTTTTTGAAACCTTGTTATAAATGGAATTATTAACTCACTTATAATCACAGTAGCAAATCTTTATGAATGAAAACAACCTTATATGTGTATTTTCTTGTAAATTAATTGAATCGAACCATTTAAATCTTAATATGTTTCTAGCTTTTATACTTCTATTTCATATTTTTAGTTATTAATTTGACTGTTAAGGTGATCGTTGAAGTTATTAATTTGATATAGTTATTGGTATTTAAAGAATATAGTTTATCATTGGTTTAAGCGAGTTAATGTTTCTTGTGTTAGTGTCAAACTTTGTTTCTTGCACTTGTGTGAATGTGTAGATTGCTACCCGACTCTTGCTAGTATAGCGAAGCTCTTTGTGACTTTATTAATTTAAGCTCTTTGTGACTTTATGTTGATTTAGTGACGCATAATAATAGGAACTAAGGACTGGACCAAAGTTTGCTATTGGTTTTTAGTTAAGTTTGGTGCAAGTTGGTCTGTTTGTATGTTCGAATTCCACTTTAATCATTTCTCATTCAAAAAACAATTACAAATCTGATACTTTTAGCTATCTGTTTGTATGTAGTTCTTTACTTCTATTACTTCTGTCTTAATTCATTTTAAATTATTTGAACTCTAGCATTTATTTCAAGACGGGTCTACGTAGTCCTATCTTATTTCATTTTAAATTACTTGATTCTCTAGCATTTTAAATGAATGAATTCATTATAGAAAATCTTTATAATATAGCAACCAAATGGTTTGGTTAACAAAGATTGTTAAATTATACACTAAACTTAGGTTTATTCAACTTATGGATTGAACAAATTGGATTAGATATAATTATGTGCAAAACTGGTCACAAGGCAGAAACCCAAAGTCAAACTTGGCAAAAGTCAAACGGCCGTTATCAACGGTTATTGACAGGTTCTGTTACACCAAACGACATGTTGTAAACTTCTAACCTCCTTGTTCACACCGGTTCACAGACTATAAATAGGCTCAAACTATAAAGATTTGTGGGTCAGTTTCATAATTAAAAACGATCTGCTTTGACTTTCGCTGGCAGACTAGATTCATCAAAATTAATCACCTTGTTCTTGATTATTATCTAGCATATTTGGATGATTAATTTGTGATTGATTGTTCTTGATATCCAACAAAGATGTAGATAACTAGATATCATAAATGATGTTATATAGTAAAATTCATGTGAATATGAAATTGCATGATGAAAAAAAAAACACAGTTGCTGCTCTAAGTGAAGGAAATTATTAAGATGGTGACCAAGGTTTCCACTAATGTTTTGCTTGTCAAGTTTACTGTCAAGTTTACTATATCAAATTAATAACTTCAACGATCAGTTTAACATAATATCAATACAACTGTAGGTACACATTTTTACAATAATGTCATTAGCTTATAATTTTTTGGAATTTTTAAGAGACATACTTGTTCTTTTATTTTTCAGAGTTATTTTCAATGGGAGGATAGATGCGATGCAGAAATTCGTAGGTTCTGGGAGAAGTGCATTGCTGGTAAATTCCCTAATATGTTAAAGACGATACGCAATAAGGCCAAAAAAAGGGCGAGGGAACATGGTTTACAAGTTGGAAATGATATGTCCGTTCTTCTTAAGTTTAAACCAGCATGGATTAGAACTGATATATGGAAGCAAATGATTGACAATTGGAACACTCCTACATGGAAAGCAAAGTCTAAAAGGAATAAAAGAATTAGAAGCAAGCCAACTGGGGGAAAACATACACTAGGATCTCAAAGCTATGCGACTGCAAAAAAAAAAAGCGGTAAAAGATGTTACTCACCCTCTTTAAAGAACATTTGATTTAAGAAAAACTATACTTTAATAGGATTATCCACATGGGTCAGTTTGTGCACAACTTTGAATCTGATGCACAAGATCTAAACAACATAAAGAGTTTGGTATATAAGTATTATGTTGTATATTGTATATTGTTTATGGAGGTGTCATGCTTCAGTTAATATACACTATGTCAATATTACCAAGTTTATTAACTTCATATTTTTTCCTTTATAGGCTATGATAATGGAGCGTGAACCGTCAACTCATGAGATGTGGAAACAAACACATTGTAGGAAAGGAAACAGGCCTTTGAATAAAGATCCAAGTGGCAGTAGTTCGCTAGTTTCGGACATTGATTCAGAAGGGAACATTCAGGAAGAAAATCTGGTGTGGGTTGATGATAGGGCAAAGCAGACTTGGGTAAGTTGAAGTAAATCCAAATGACATATTTTAAAAGAAAATAAAATAGAACATGAAATTTGAATAATGTAATTACTTGTTTATCCCAATAGGCTAAGTACGAAGGATATCTTGTGGAGAAGTATCGGGATGAACCTCCCAAATTTGACCAAGACTTGTGGAAACGAGCTGTCGGGGGCATGAAAAAAGGAAAAGTGTACGGGTTAGGTGTTGTTACTTATCCGTATGTACATGGCAACCATGATCCCGAGGTATGTTTATTGTTTATTATCTAATTCTAAGAATAATCATAGACTCATGCATATTTTATATCATATATCGGATTAGGATAAATTAATAGGTGGCATGATTGGCTGGTTGGGAACAGGGTAAGCATATTCGGGTAGAAACACGCGGTTATTTGTATGGGTGTAAATAGTTTTTGTTTGCAAATTAGGTTCTTGTAAATAGTGATGATACCAAATACAATGTTCAGAAGCAATACCTTGATTTGAATTTAGGGTCAATTATGGATTGTGAAAGAAACTTGGTTGTTTTGTAGATTGAGAATTTAAACGAAGTTATAAAGGAGCTTGTTAAAGAGAAGGAAGAAGATAAAGAAAGGTTCAACGGAATTTTAACAGAGTTGATGGCTCAAAGGGAAAAAGATAAAGCAGAGAAAGAAGCTATACTTGTTAGGATGGCGAAAATTGAGGCTGTATTAAAAACCTCGGTTCAAAAATAACTATAAACATTTTTAGTTTGAATGTTTGGGTTTAGATGTTTTAATTTGGATTGTTTGGTATTTTGATTTGGAATCTGATTACAAGGATTATTGGTTATGTTGTTTATAGTTTTGCAAAGAATATATATAACATAGAAATAGTAGGCATGTAAATAGGTATTCAAGGGCAAAAAACGGTAACAAAAAGCGGTTGCAAAATCGTGAAAAAAAAAAGGTAACAAAAACGTGGCAAAAATCGGTAGCAAAAATCGGTAGCAAAACGGTGGCAAAAATAGGTAGCAAAACGGTAGCAAAATTATAAACGGTAGCAAATAGGTGGCAATAGGGCAATTGCCGCGTGTGTATTTCTTACCGAGTTTTTGGAGGCAAAACGGTAACAAAAGGGCAGTTGCCACCGTTTTGCGACCGAAATTGCGGTAGCAAAAACCCAATTCTCTAGTAGTGTGCTAAATTTCGTTCTGGAAGTCCTTACAGACCGTAAGGAATATTGGCTTACGAACCGTAAGGCATTTAAAATGTTTCGCGCCAGGAGGTCTTACGGACCGCAAGGCACCATGGCATACGGTGCCTTAGGTCCTTACGGACCGTAAGGCTTGAGGCTTACGGTCCGTAAAGGACCTGCAGAAAGCAGAAAACAGCTGGCTGCTGTTGCTGCTGTTCTGCCACATTGTGGCAACTCTTGCCACCTTGCCTGCCTTTCTTCCATGTCCTTGAACACTTGGCACCACCTTGTAACCTCTGGAAACACTTGGCACACTCTCCTTCTTCCTCTTTGGCTATAAATAGCAACCATTTCACCCTTGTGCAAACTCACACCTTCACTTCTACTCTAAATCATTCTTGGAGCTCTCCTCTAGAAAAGAGGACTCCCACTCTTAGTTGTATTCTGCTCAAACACTTCCAACTAAGTGTTTTCACTAGCTCTTTCATATTTATTTTAAGTTATTTATAGTTAAAGTCAAACACTTGACTTTCTGTTTGACTTTAGCTTCTGACCAAATTGGTCAAGTCAAGTTCAATCCGAACTTTCCTACGTGATCATAATAACGATGGTATGATCCCTCTCTGATCATACCCTTGGATCATCACGTTTACTAGTTGAACTAATGAGTCAAGCATGCTATATAAAAGTCAAACTTTCGTTAAAACTTCATAAATGATATAAATAGTTTTTATAACTTATAACTCAGTTATTTTTATATGTACACAAGTTATATAACTTATATAAACTGATATTAGCATGCTTAACTCGTTTAATTCAGTTTAGAACCTCAATCAATGTCAAAAGTCAAGAAGTTTGACTTCTACTTTGACTTTTGATTCTGACCCGTTTGGTCAACGTTAAGACTTGTTTTAAACTTGTTTTGAGACCATATTATTGTTGAGTATACTATAACTCTCTGAAGTTATACCACATGGTCATTCTGTTTGATGGGTTAAATGGCAGGTCTTGATAATATTGTTAAAAATGACCATAATGCCCTTATGTGGTCAAAATAGTTACTTGAATAGTTTTAATCTAAACCAAGCTATAATATGACTTTGGAATAGAATATACATCAACTAAAAATATATTTTTATACATGGACTTGTCATAAACCCATCTGACCTTCCGAACCTGCCTTTATGCACATAACTAGTTATGCGAACCTAGTTCGCATGAACTAGGCGTAATGGGTCAAAACCTTTCAAAAATAGAATGTTGGTCTAATAAACCTTTATCCAATGAGTCCTTGCACTCGGATATGTATAAACCACATTCTATCCGGTCTACGCTTAATCTAGGGAACCAAATATACTCTTAAGTAACGGATCATGTCAAAGGAACTAACCTATAACCCGTATACATTCTAACAGATAACTAAGTCTATTCATTCTGGACTATAGAACCCCCATATATTCGGACTTGGGTTACGAAAAATTTGACTTACGGCCTTTGCTATATTAAAACTGTTATCGGTTGTAAGCTAGCAAAAAGGTAAATACTCTTAACTTATTTTGTTATAAAACTTAGGGTATGGCAAATACGCCACTTGGAGCGGGTATTATATAAATGAGCCCTGGGATCTGCTCATAAATATAAGAACTTGGTTTAATCTGTTTTACTTGATAACTGAAACAACTGGGGGTTATTGGTACTGTGGTCGGGCGTCCCGACTCATGAACTATTATGGCCATACGAAATAACGTGTAGGGGTAGGCATACCGACTTTAAGACACGTTTATTCAACTTTGGTGTGTACCATCATTATAGCATTGAAAATGACCGGCTTTGATCTCTGGTTCCCATTGTATGACAAGTATGTAAATCTGGTGACAAGATAAAATCCCAAGAAATATTAAAGATTACCTACGGGTTTTCTCTATGTATAAAATTCTTTTTGAAAAACTATTTTCAAAATTAGTCAGTTAATTGTATTTACCAGCGAAAGCTGACGTATTTTCAAAAGATTGAACTGCAGGTACCGAACCTTAATGTTAGGCTGATAATCCGGGTTGGCTATGATAAAGGCTATGGAATTTGCAACTCCTAGCCTAAGGCCTATGATGTCTAAAGCTCTTTTTATTAGATCCTGCCTTTGGTCTTGTACTTGAACACTTGTATAAATTTTATTTATATTTCAGACTTTTATTGAATGAACATTTTTACTCTAATACTTCCGCTGCATTACTAAATTGTGATACTGTTATCCAATCGTCATGCTTAAACCCTACCCTTCCGAGCCCACCGGAAATCGGGGTGTGACACCGTAATACCATAGAAAGCCCTATCGTCGTTCCCCGATTTTTCCGACAAACCCACGAGTTTCAGGTTTTTCATGGCGGTGGACGGTTGGGATGAACATAGAAGTTAATTATTATATATAGAATATTTTAATTTAATGTATATAAGAAGTTACAAATATGATCCCTATAATATAAAACTACAAAAACAACCCCTCCACTTAGTAAAGGGCATTTTAATCATTTTAGTAAAACTTAACTGAAAATTAATAGACGTTGGCGTTAGTGTAACGCCCTGCGTTTTGAAACTTTCATATTTTGGCAAGTCTCGTCCCTGTAATACTGAATGTTGCCTATTTGAGCCTTAAACTATGATAAACTATGTGAAACTTTGCTCGATGTGATACTTTGTGATACTTTTGTTAGGATCTGAGTTTAGATTGATTGTGTTTTACGTTTGATTTAAGATGAAAAATGAACAAGTAATGCAGCGGAATTAAAATGGAATTAAACTTTGCACACAATCAAACAGGAGAAATGCTTTTAACACACAAGTTTAACATTGAACCGAATGCTTGAATTTATTACAAGATTCAATTACAATATGCATGCATGTAACAAACTCCCCCTCAGCCTGAGCTCACAAAGTTTGTTCGTACAGGAAGAAAAGTGATGAAGAGCTAATAGAACAGTACAGGGTACTATTCTATTTATAGGCACAAACAAACCACTGTGGCATCTTTGCTGACGTCACCATGATAGTGACATCTAACTTGCTAACAAACTCTAACTACTACCCTCATTACAACTACTGATAGCAAAAAACTGATTACAAAATATTACATAGAAATACACTAAACTACTGATTCTTCATTCCACTGCTTAGTCTTCAGCAGTGCTTCTAGTATTCAGCAGTACTTGAGGCAAGGCAGTTATTTGATTCATCAGCACTTTGGTCTTTATCAGTTCTTTGAGTCAACAGCAGTTAGGAAAGGCAGTAGATTGAATCCATCAGGTGTTAGAGCCATTATCAAGGGGAAAGCTTGTGTACAAACATTTGCTTATTCTGGATCCGCTGCTCTAATCCGGTTTTGGCTTTAATCAACTCTTCCTCTGGTAGGGTTCAATCCCAACAACTTTGAATCTAGACTCTTTTGATACTTTGAAACTCGAATCTTGAAACTTGACACTTGTTATGTTTGATACTTATTAAACAAGAGACTTTGATACTTGATACTTTGACGGAACGAGAAACTTTGATACATGAAACTTGATACTTATTGAACGAGAAACTTGGATTCTTTATTGAACAAGAGACTTGATACTTTGATACTTGATACTTTGATACTTGAAACTTATTAGACGTGAACCTAGCTTGAACGCAACTTGAAACATGGAAACTTTTGTGTTATTTATATAATATTATCATGTAAAGGTTCCTCACAATAATACGTAACGCAACGCTTAACCTAACTCGCAAAACGAACCAAAGTCGGAAAACTAGCAAACGGGTCTCGGCTATCCGAATGGACATCCGATCGGATGAGCATCCGACCGAATAGCCATCCGATCACCTTGCACACTGCACTGCCTTAGCTGTCTCTTTCAGCTATAAATAGGCCCCTTGACCCTTCATTTCACACTTTGCCTCTGTCATCCGACCACACGCACTCCCAAGTCCTTTCAAGCACTTTTCTTGAGATTCAAGCTCATTCCGTAAGTATTTCTTCTTGATTCTTGTACAACTTAGTCATTTAACACTTATACACAAGATTCTTCCACAAAATCACACGAACACTTTAACATTTTCATGAAAAATCAACTGATTTGGGGTTCTTGAAGGTGTTTTCCGCTCAGTTGATGTACAAACTGTTATGGAGCATCATTTAATCAAGAACTATTGCAACCCCCGTTCCCTATTTACCCGGGAACGGACGGCCGCGTCCAGTTTCAGTGGTATCGATGTTTATCAGTTTGGCACAGGAAATTACACAGGACCATAGTTAGGAGCTATTTTATCAGAGTAAAATACACACTTTTATAATATTAAACACGTGGGAAATTCCTAAGTTTCTAGTAGACACATTTTCATAGAGATAAACCCTATTTTATTTAAATAAAAACATCTCTTTATTTATGTAACTTTTATAGCCACTTTTCCAAGCCTTCAGTGCTGTCCAGCTGGCTTCTATTTAGCTTTCACATTTTGTTACCTGAAACGCGTTTAAAAATATTTTGTCAGTGGGAAATACTGATGAGTGAATCCCAGTTTAATCAAGATAGGTAAAACCGTTTACAGCATTGAGGGCGGTCGTGCAATTACATTTGTTTATTTTCTACTTTAATTACCACCCACGGTACTGTCAACCCGACTTGTGGTCATGTTACTACTCACAGTGTAGTAACAAATTTTGTATACAAAACCCCAACATACCGACGATAATTGTAGAATATAAATACTCAATCACTGTTTAATATAATGTAAAACATTTGAGGGTTTGTAAAAACAGTTTACAAAAAGGAGATTACTCACATTGCTATCTTAGGGTTTTCCTTTGTGATTTCCAGGTGATTATCTATTAATTACACAATGCACACACGTTAGTATGATAACCCAATATTTACATTAGTAATACCCTCCCCGAGACAGAATTCCAACGACTACATTGGGCAGAACCTCGACAGCTGTTACGGAACCCTAGATCAATCGGGCAAAGTATCTAATACGTAACCGGGGGTTATGATACTTACAACGAGGCAGAACTTCGTTAATTAGGGGGTATTATGCCCGGGTATAGTGCCTACTATAGAGAAATTGAGAGAGAGAGATTGAAAGACTGAACAAATGGCAACTGAAGGCCGATGGCCTCCTTATATAGGGATGGTCGTCAAGTCCATCGCACCCCGCGTGAGCCGAAGGTTAATCCTTCGCGGCCGCGACATAGCGGTAGTAGGGCCTAGCTTAGTCGACTCAGACCACTAGCCTTCACACGCGTTTTGCCATGTGCACCTCAGGGTGTGGCCTGGTAATTGATCTGTCACGGCCCGCGTAAGACGAAGAGGAGGTCTTCGCGGCCCGCGAGCGACCCATAAAACTTGATTTTATTTAATTTTTAATTATATAAGGTATTTTGGGCTCGGTTTTCGTACACGGGGTGTACTTTAAGATGTCTAGGGACATTCTAAATATATTAGGGGTGTCGGAAATATTTTAGGAGGGTTGTTATATCCTCCCCACCTTGTTTTAGAACTCGTCCTCGAGGTCTACTGAAATAGGTGCGGGTATTTCCTTTGCATCTCTGATTCAAGCTCCCAAGTGTATTCTGATCCTCTTTTAGAGTCCCATTTGACTTTGACCAGAACTAATCTCTTGTGTTTGAGGTTCTTGACCTTTCTGTCTTCAATCTGTAGAGGCTTCTCTACAAACTTAAGCTTTTCATTTATCTCTATGTCCTTAAGAGGTACTACCAGTGATTCATCGGCTAAGCACTTTTTGAGATTACATACATGAAATACATCATGTATTCCTGCCATTTCCTCTGGCAGTTGTAGCTGATAAGCTACATGACCTATTCTTCTAATAATATCAAAAGGTCCAACATACCTGGGGCTTAGCTTTCCCTTTTTGATGAATCTTACCACTCCTTTCCAAGGAGAAACTTTCAATAACACCTTATCTCCTACTTGAAATTCCAACGGCTTTCGCCTGTTATCAGCATAACTCTTTTGTCGATCACGTGCTGCTTTTAGTCTTTCCTTGACTTGAACAATCTTGTCCGTTGTTTCTTGTACTATCTCTGGTCCGGATAATTGTTTTTCTCCAATTTCTGCCCAACAGACTGGAGTTCGGCACTTTCGTCCATAAAGTGCTTCGAATGGTGCAGCATTGATGCTGGTATGATAGCTGTTGTTGTAGGATAATTCTATCAATGGTAAGTGATCGTCCCAATTACCTCCGAAATCAATTACACAAGCTCTAAGCATATCTTCCATCGTCTGAATTGTCCTTTCGCTTTGTCCGTCCATTTGAGGATGATAAGCGGTGCTTTGATTCAACTTGGTTCCCATTGCTTTTTGGAAACTTGTCCAGAAATGAAAGGTAAAACGGCTATCTCTATCGGAAACAATTGATAAAGGAATTCCATGTAATGAAACTATTCCATTTACATACAATTTGGCTAGTTGTTCCATACCGAAAGTTTCCTTCATTGGTAGGAAATGAGCTGACTTAGTTAGCCTGTCTACAATCACTCAGATTGTATCATTACCTTTTCTTGTTTTGGGTAATTTGGTAACAAAATCCATTGTAATCAATTCCCACTTCCACACAGGCATTTCTAACAGCTGCAATAAACCTGAGGGTTTCTGATGTTCAACTTTAACTTATGAACAGATTAAACACTTAGAAACATAAGCTTTTATATCTTTTTTCATTCCTATCCACCAAAATTTTTTTCTTAAATCTTGATACATCTTATCACTTCCAAGATGCATCGTATACTTAGACTTATGGGCTTCTTCTAATATACGGTGGCGTAGGTTTTCTAATTTAGGTATGCACATTCTTTTCTTATGGAATCTCCAAATTCCATCTGTTCCTTGTTTTAGTTCCTTAATCATTCCTTTTAATTTCTCAGTATCATCCTTGATTACTGATTCTTGTGCTTTCCTGATCTGTTCATTTAAATCTACTTGTAGATTTAATTTGAGAGAACACACTCTTTTTGGTTTTTCGTGATACTTTCGACTTAAAGCATCAGCTACTACATTTGCTTTTCCCGCATGATACTGGATATTACAATCATAATCACTAAGTATTTCCATCCAGCGTCGTTGTCTCATATTCAACTCCTTTTGCCCGAAAACATATCTTAAACTCTTATGATTTGTGAAAATGGTAAACTTACTACCATAAAGGTAATGTCTCCAAATTTTAAGGGCAAAAATTATGGCTCCTAATTCCAAGTCATGGGTTGAATAATTTTCTTCGTGATTCTTAAGTTGTCTAGAAGCGTAAGCTATAACTTTTTGACGTTGCATCAATACACATCCATAACCTAACTTAGAAGCGTCACAATAGACTACAAAGTCTCCAGTTCCTTCTGGTAACGCTAGTATGGGTGCGTTGGTTAATTTTTGCTTAAGAATTCTAAAGGCTTCTTCTTGTTTTGGTTCCCATTGAAACTTAACAGATTTACAGGTTAGCTTAGTTAAGGGAATGGCTATTCTAGAAAAATCTCGGATAAACCTTCTGTAATAACCGGCCAATCTTAAGAAACTTCTAACCTCGGTTGGTGACTCAGGGGTTTTCCATTTGGTAATCGCCTCAATCTTTGTAGGATCCACATGAATTCCTTCATGATTGACTAAATGCCCAAGAAACTGTACTTCTTCTAACCAAAATTCACACTTCAAAAACTTTGCATAAAGCTTTTCTTTTCTTAACAAACTTAGAAGTGCGTGCAAATGCTTTGCATGTTCCTCTTTGCTCTTAGAGTAAATGAGAATATCATCTATAAAGACAATTATGAATTTATCCAAATATGGCTTACATATTCGGTTCATCATGTCCATAAATGCGGCTGGGGCATTGGTTAAACCGAATGGCATGACAGTAAATTCATAATGGCCATACCTTGTTCTAAAAGCGGTCTTAGGAATGTCCTCTTCCTGTACCTTTAATTGATGATATCCTGATCGTAAATCGATTTTAGAGAAAAATCGAGCTCCTTGTAACTGATCAAACAAGTCATCAATTCTCGGTAATGGGTACCGGTTTTTTATTGTGACTTTGTTCAATTCACGGTAATCAATGCACATTCGCATTGACCCGTCCGTCTTCTTAACGAATAAGATCGGTGCTCCCCATGGCGATGAGCTTGGCTGTATGAATCCTTTTTCCAACAATTCGTCTAACTGTTTCTTTAATTCTTGCATTTCTGCCGGAGCCAAACGGTAAGGTGCTTTGGCAATTGGTGTTGTTCCTGGTAGTAGATGAATTCGGAATTCAACTTCTCTGTCTGGCGGTAGTCCTGGTAATTCTTCTGGAAACACATCTGGAAACTGAGATACTACAGGAATATCCTTCAATTCTTTTCCTTTAGTGTTAATGATTATGGAATTCAAATACACTAATGATCCTTTTCTTACATAACTGGATGTTTTCACTACAGAGATGGATTTTGTAGATCTAGATGGCTTATCTCCTTTCATCGTGATTTTTTCACCCCTTGGTGAATTTACTTGGATTGACTTTTGATCACATAGAATACTGGCTTTATTGGCTACTAACCAATCCATTCCTAATACAACATCAAATCCTGCTAGATTCATTGGATAAAGGTTTGCAATAAACTTTTGATTTAAAAGTTATATTCTTGCTCCCTGCAAGATTTCGGTAATCTTAATGTTTTCCCCATTTGCTGTCTGTACTAAACATTCTTGTGGGAGTTTAGTTAATGGTTGATTGAGAAGTTTGCAAAACGAAGTATTAATAAAACTTTGGTTTGCACCAGAATCAAATAATACTTTAGCAAAAATATCATTAACTAAAAACGTACCGGCAACCACGTCCGGAATCATCTTGGCTTCTTCTGCAATTAGAACAAATGCCCTAACATTTTTAGTATTCTTGTTGTTCATGGTTGGAGCTAGTTTCGAACAGTGTGGCTTGATGTGCCCTTTTTCTCCACAGTTGAAGCACACTCCATTACTAGGTTTCTTCCTACAATCTTCTTCTTTGTGTCCTGGTATCTTGCAGAAGTTACAGTAAGTGAAGCATCTTCCTGAATGCTTCTTCTTGCAAGCTTTACAATAAGGTGCAGAGGTAGAACCTACGTTTTTCCCACGGTTGGAATTTCCATAGCGGAATTAATGGGTAAGCCTTTGAGCTAGGTTCCTCCTCTGGTCCTCTTCTCGTGTACGCACTAATTCATCAGTCAAGGTGTTTGCTAGTTCTACAGCTTCTTCTATGGTTTGGGGTCTAGCTGCCTTGACTACATGTCTAATCTCACTGATTAATCCCCATATGTAACGGGAGATTAATACCGGTTCTGGTGATGCAAGGGTTGGCACTATTTTGGCATATTCAAAGAATGTAGTAGTGTAACCCTTACTATCTACTCCAGTCATTCTAAGTTTTAAGAACTTATTTGCTATCTGTTCCTTTTCATTGGGAGGGCAGAATTTCCTTTCTACTATGTTCTTAAATTCCTCCCATTCCATATTATAAACCCAGTCACTTCCCTAGATTGGAGGATAGTGTTCCACCATTCTAAGGCGGAGTTCTTAAACAGATTAGAGGCAAACATTATCTTATCCTCTTCTGCGCATTTGCTTATTTTCAAGACTGCCTCAGTCTTTTCTATCAAGTGTAGAGTTGCAATGGGTCCTTCATTGCCCGAGAATTCTATTGGTTTACAAGACCATAATTCTTTGTAAGAACAACCATAAGACATGGTTCTTCTTCTTTTGGAAATGGGCACTTGAAGTATTGGTCCATAGTTTACGCTGTGGTCTGGTTCAGTAGGTCGCTTACTGCCATTATTACTTTTATTGTCCGCTTCCTTAACCGTTTTGATAATATATGGCATTGCATCTATAATTCCTTGTGCCACTATGTGTTGGATGGCATTGTTATCCACTTGGTTTCCATTATTATTGTTATTCTGGTTTTCCTGGTTCATTTCGTTGTCCATCTAAATTTTAAACATTTGTCACATATTAATATTACAAAATAATATTTAATGCAAACAATCACACAACACGCATATTGATCAAAATCGTCGAACATTGCGACCTTTTACTCTATTTTATATATTATGCTTCTAGTACAAACTGGAACTGAATTACAATACTAGTATGCATCCGTAACTGTTATCTAGATATTACATTTTTTTTCAAACATACACACATATTTTATATATATATTATTACTACTATTAATGGTACGGGTTCATCCAAAAGTCCATATTACGCTCGTCATATTTCCAGACAAGTCGTTCCCCTATTTGTCTCATTCTCTCACTTCAGTCTAAAATCTCCTCACCAAAGATTCGGAGTTCTTGCACATTTTCAGTGCTCATGGGTAGTGCGGGTGCTGGTATTGGGTTTGGGAACTTGGGCATAGGTTCTTCGTAAGGGTAAGGATTCTCTAGAATTTCCCTGATGTATTGGTCGTTATCATAATAGGGGTCTAGAGGGTCCAGGTCAGGGTAGGCTGCTAGGTTTGGCATGGGTTCGTCTGGTATCGGGTAGCGTTGTTGGTAATCCCTATGGTCGTCAAACCAGGGGTCATAGTCTGGGTCTGAGGGATGGGGTGCTGGTACGCTAGGGATTTCGGCTGGGTCAAAGGCAGGTGCCGGCATTTGGTTTTCTGGGCTGGGGTGTTATGAGTTGTTCTAGATTCGGGTCTACAGCTGTAGTTGCTAGGATATGAAAATTTGCTAGACTCTTATTGAGCATATCCTCAGTGTGAGCATTCATTTCTCTATTCACGGCTGCTAAAGCACGCTGTTGTTGTAACTTTTTCATCCTCTTTCTACGTTCATGGGCTCCTCTGCTGAACCATCCTCTCTTCTTAGGAGGGAATAGCTCTTCAGATTGTGCTTTGAACACGAAAATCCCATCTTCGTTGTCAGCCGAACACCCTGAGAGGGTAGGCTGTGAAGAGGTGCCTTCGTCCCTAGGTGAGCTGGATAACTGAAGGTAAGCGTCTGAAGGTCCTTGGTCGCTCATACTGTAAACTAACAAATAGTCAAATAACACAAAACAATAAAACATGCATGTAGTTCCGTAGATAATTTCCTAACAAAATGAATAAATTTTGGTGTCAGCAGAACACTTCTGTGGCTAAATCAGTGGCTTAGCTCTGATACCACCTTCTGTCGCAACCCCCGTTCCCTATTTACCTGGGAACGGACGGCCGCGGCCAGTTTCAGTGGTATCGATGTTTATCAGTTTGGCAGCGGAAATTACATCAGGACTGTAGTTAGGAAATATTTTATCAGAGTAAAATACCACACTTTTATAATATTAAACACGTGAGAAATTCCCAAGTTTCTAGTACACACATTTTCATAGGGATAAACCCTATTTTATTTAAATAAAAACATCTCTTTATTTAAGTAACTTTTATAGCCACTTTTCCAAGCCTTCAGTGCTGTCCAGCTGGCTTCTATTTGGCTTTTACATTTTGTTACCTGAAACGCGTTTAAAAACATTTTGTCAGTGGGAAATACTAATGAGTGAATCCCAGTTTAATCAAGATAGGTAAAACCATTTACAGCATTGAGGGCAGTGCGCAATTACAATTGTTTATTTTCTACTTTAATTACCACCCACGGTACTATCAACCCGACTTGTGGTCATGTTACTACTCACAGTGTAGTAACAAATTTTGTATATAAAACCCCAACATACCGACGATAATTGTAGAATACAAATACTCGATCTCTGTTTAATATAATGTAAAACATTTGAGGGTTTGTAAAAACAGTTTACAAAAAGGAGATTACTCACATTGCTATCTTAGGGTTTTCCTTTGTGATTTCCTAGTGATTATCTATTAATTACACAATGCACACGTGTTAGTATGATAACCCAATATTTACAATAGTAATACCCTCCCCAAGACAGAATTCCAACGACTACGTCGGGCAGAACCTCAACAGCCATTACGGAACCCTAGATCAATCGGGCAGCGTATCTAATACGTAACCGGGGGTTATGATACTTACAACAAGGCAGAACTTCGTTAATTAGGGGGGGGGGGGGGTATTATGCCCGGGTATAGTGCCTATTATAGAGAAATTGTGAGAGAGAGTTGAAAGACTGAACGAATGGCAACTGAAGGCCGATGGCCTCCTAATATAGGGTTGGTCGTCAAGTCCGTCGCGCCCCGCGTTAGCCAAAGGTTAATCCTTCGCGGCCCACGACATAGTGGTAGTAGGGCCTAGCTTAGTTGACTCAGACCACTAGCCTTCACACGCGTTGTGCAACGTGGCACCTCAGGGTGCAGCCTGGTGGTTGATCTGTCGCGGCTCGCGTAAGACGAAGAGGAGGTCTTCGCGGCCCGCGAGCGACCCATAAAACTTGATTTTATTTAATTTTTAATTATATAAGGTATTTTAGGCTCGGTTTTCGTATACAGGGTGTATTTTAAGATGTCTAGGGACATTCTATGTAACAACTGGCACCAAACCGGTAATTTCCGTACACTTTAATTATTATTTATTGATTGCAATTATGTGCTTAATTGTCAGCAATGTCTGAACACATGACTAAACAAGTGAATTCATGCACGTTGTATACTACAAAATATTGCTTTATGCATAAACGAGAGCGTTGCGTCAAAAATAGCAGTAAACTCACCGGTAAGACACTATGTGTCAACAGAACTGCAGAAAGCAGTCAGACATTAGAATTGAGGCCTAGGTGTAGGTCCGACGACAAAAGTACATTAAAACCCAGGAGTACATACAAGGGTTTAATATATATGCAATACGAAAGCAAAAATAAGCACTAAAAAGCACCCGAAACGCACTTTAAGTACAGAATTTATATAATTCAGCAATAAATCAGCATTTAAACATATGAATATTATGCAGAAATGTCATTTTATCATCCAGAATATTTCCCTAAGTGTTGGGAATTGAAAGGATACAAAAAGGTACATATAAGACACTAAAAAGGTGCAATTTAGCACTTTAACGAATCAGTATGTAACCGAACAACCGGAACTTTACCCGGAACACCAAAATATTGCTAGAAGAAATGTTTTTATTTTTTTCTAAGCTAGTTAGGGTTCCCGGATACCCTAACACCCGCTATAATGCACAACACGCTAGTAACCGGTTTAACCTCCAACTTAACATAACTAGATCCTAACTATTAGTTGTAAATGAACCATAAGACCCCCCCCCCTAACCGAGTTCGTCCCCTAGGGGGACACCCTTGTCCTTTATTTGATTTTTATAATCTTGTTTGTCTAATATCAATTAGACATAAGAACAATTGGTTAATTGTGAAAGGTTTTGTCTTTAAGATCAAGCATTAGCACACCATATCATTTCACCACTTAACCAACAACACACTTCTCTCTCCCTCCCTTTGAAACTCACGGCCGAACACACCCACCCACACCCATCCATTTTCGAGCTTTGATCTTGCCTTTCCAAGTATCTACAAGTGTTAAGGATTGCGTATAAGGAAGCTCGGTGCACTCGGATTGTGAAGAACCTCGCTACATTGCTTTTATCCACTCATTCTTCGACTAGAATCTTCCCAAGCCTCGAGCTAGTAGTAAGTTGCTATAAACGCCCTCTTGATCTATTATAAAGTGGTTAAAATGAAATGTAACGGTTAAAACTCAAGAACATGCAAGATGATATGTCAAAGTCTACTAAAATGATAACTAAGTTGGATAAAAGCTATGATGTGGTGTAAATCTTGTAAGACTTGTTTTGTGTAACTATTTAGGGCCGATCTATGTTGTGGTAACTCGGATCATCATCTAACCCGGATTAGTCGTGATCATGGATCATGACATAGAGTTTGTTTAAGTGTACAAAGGGTTAAGTGCTTAAGGAAAGGATGTGTCGCTTTCCTAGCAAACGTTATAGACAAGAAGGCTGTGGAGCCAAAACTCGAAGATATTCCTGTGGTGAAGGAATTTCCTGATGTGTTCCCTGAAGATCTGCCAGGACTACCTCCGCAACGACAAGTCGAATTCCACATAGACTTGGTTCCAGGAGCCGCTCCTGTAGCCAAGGCTCCCTATCGACTTGCACCATCCGAAATGCAAGAATTATCTACACAACTCCAGGAGTTGTTGGATAAAGGATTCATAAGGCCAAGCTTCTCACCCTGGGGAGCTCTAGTATTGTTCGTGAAGAAGAAGGATGGAACACTACGGATTTGTATCGATTACAGAGAACTGAACAAGCTCACAATCAAGAATCGGTATCCACTACCGAGGATTGATGACTTATTTGATCAACTGCAAGGATCAAGCTACTATTCCAAGATCGACCTTCGATCTGGATACCATCAGCTGAGAATCCAAGAAGAAAGCGTGCCAAAGACTGCATTCAGAACGCGATATGGGCACTAAGAATTTCTTGTAATGCCATTCGGGCTGACGAATGCACCAGCGGTCTTTATGGATCTGATGAACCGCGTATGTAAACCATATCTCGATAAATTCGTGATCGTATTTATCGATGATATCCTGATTTACTCGCGAACGAAAGAAGAACATGAGCAACATCTCAGAACTATTCTGGAACTACTGAAGGAGGAGAAGCTTTATGCAAAGTTCTCGAAATGCGAATTCTGGATTCGCGAAGTACAATTTCTTGGTCACGTTGTGAATGAGAAGGGCATTCATGTAGACCTGTCCAAGATAGAAGCAATAAAGAATTGGGAAGCTCCCAAGACCCCAACTGAAGTTCGACAATTTTTGGGCTTAGCGGGCTATTATCGGCGATTCATCGAAAATTTCCCAAAGATAGCTCAACCGCTAACGACCCTTACTCAGAAAGACAAGAAATACGACTAGGGTCACAAACAAGAAGAAGCCTTCCAGCTACTTAAGAACAAGCTCTGCGATGCACCGATACTATCATTACCCGAAGGCACTGAAGACTTCGTGGTATACTGCGACGCCTCACGACAAGGCTTGGGTTGCGTGCTCATGCAACGCCAAAAAGTCATCGCTTATGCTTCAAGACAACTGAAGGTTCACGAGAGAAATTATACCACTCACGACCTGGAGCTGGGCGCAGTGGTATTCGCCTTGAAGATTTTGCGACATTATTTATATGGTACACGATGTACAATCTTCACAGATCACAAAAGCTTACAACACATATTTGATCAGAAGGAATTGAATATGCGCCAGCGACGTTGGGTTGAGCTGCTGAATGATTATGACTGTGAGATTAAGTACCATCCTGGAAAGGCGAACGTTGTAGCGGACGCGTTGAGCCGAAAAGAAAGGGTTAAGACCCTAAGGGTTCGAGCATTGGAAATGACGATTCGAAGGAACCTCACTGCACGCATTCGTGATGCACAACAAGAAGCTCTTAAAGAAGAGAACCGTAAAGCTGAATACCTACGGGGTATGCTGAAATACATGATGCCAAACGAAGAGGGAGCCTTATACTTCAAGAAGCGTTTTTGGGTTCCACTCTATGGTGGCATACGAGAAGTCATCCTTAATGAAGCCCACAAATCGAGATATTCGATCCATCTAGGATCGGACAAAATGTATCAAGACTTAAAGGAGTACTACTGGTGGCCGAGACTTAAAAGCGACGTTGCTGTTTATGTTGGAAAATGCCTAACCTGTGCCAAGGTTAAGGCAGAATATCAGAAACCGTCCGGCCTACTACAACAACCAGAGATTCCCGTGTGGAAGTGGGAACAAATCTCGATGGACTTCATAACGAAATTACCCAGGACCCCGAGAGGGCACGATATGATATGGGTAATAGTTGATCGATTAACGAAGTCTGCGCACTTCCTACCAATCCGAGAAAAAGACAACACTGGAAAGCTTGCTGAAATATACTTAAGGGAAATTGTGGCACGTCATGGAGTGCCTATCTCAATCATTTCAGACAGAGATGGATGCTTTGTCTCAAGAATCTGGCAATCATTTCAGGAAGCCTTTGGATCTCAGTTAGATCTAAGCACGGCATTCCATCCACAAACAGACGGCCAGAGCGAACGGACTATACAAACGTTAGAAGATATGCTTCGCGCATGCGTCATGGACCTAGGCGGCAGCTGGGATACTCATCTACCTTTAGTTGAGTTTTCCTACAATAACAGTTATCATACGAGCATAAAAGCCGCGCCTTTCGAAGCTCTGTATGGCCGCAAATGCCGATCGCCCCTATGTTGGGCAGACGCTGGAGATAAACGTATGGTTGGTCCTGAACTTGTACAAGAGACAACCGACAAGATTGCGCAGATCCGAGAGCGCATTAAGGCGGCTCGAGATCGACAAAAGACCTACGCTGATCCGAAAAGAAAATCAGTAGAATTCAAGGTGGGAGAGAAAGTGTTGTTAAAAGTCTCACCTTGGAAGGGCGTAGTCAGATTTGGAAAGCGTGGAAAGCTGAATCCACGATACATCGGACCATTCAGAATATTGAAAAGAATTGGTACCGTGGCATACAAGTTGGAGTTACCGGAAGAACTTAATGGAGTACATGATACGTTTCATGTATCCAACCTGAAGAAGAGTCCAACACAAGAGAACGTGATCATCCCGATGGATGAAGTGCATATTGATGAAGCCCTCCGATTTACAGAACAACCCGTTGAGGTTACCGACTGGAAAGTCAACAAGACCAGGAGGAGCAGTGTGAAACTTGTGAAAGTACGTTGGAGCTCTAAGCACGGACCCGAGTACACATGGGAACGTGAAGACCAGTTCAAAGAAAAGTATCCCCACCTATTCAAGAAGACTCCTGCGAGAGTTAGTTCAGCCTGAATTTCGGGACGAAATTCTTTTAACGGGGGGAGACTGTGACAACTGGCACCAAACCGGTAATTTCCGTACACTTTAATTATTATTTATTGATTGCAATTATGTGCTTAATTGTCAGCAATGTCTGAACACATGACTAAACAAGTGAATTCATGCACGTTGTATACTACAAAATATTGCTTTATGCATAAACGAGAGCGTTGCGTCAAAAATAACAGTAAACTCACCGGTAAGACACTATGTGTCAACAGAACTGCAGAAAGCAGTCAGACATTAGAATTGAGGCCTAGGTGTAGGTCCGACGACAAAAGTACATTAAAACCCAGGAGTACATACAAGGGTTTAATATATATGCAATACGAAAGCAAAAATAAGCACTAAAAAGCACCCGAAACGCACTTTAAGTACAGAATTTATATAATTCAGCAATAAATCAGCATTTAAACATATGAATATTATGCAGAAATGTCATTTTATCATCCAGAATATTTCCCTAAGTGTTGGGAATTGAAAGGATACAAAAACGTACATATAAGACACTAAAAAGGTGCAATTTAGCACTTTAACGAATCAGTATGTAACCGAACAACCGGAACTTTACCCGGAACACCAAAATATTGCTAGAAGAAATGTTTTTATTTTTTTCTAAGCTAGTTAGGGTTCCCGGATACCCTAACACCCGCTATAATGCACAACACGCTAGTAACCGGTTTAACCTCCAACTTAACATAACTAGATCCTAACTATTAGTTGTAAATGAACCATAAGACCCCCCCCCCCCTAACCGAGTTCGTCCCCTAGGGGGACACCCTTGTCCTTTATTTGATTTTTATAATCTTGTTTGTCTAATATCAATTAGACATAAGAACCATTGGTTAATTGTGAAAGGTTTTGTCTTTAAGATCAAGCATTAGCACACCATATCATTTCACCACTTAACCAACAACACACTTCTCTCTCCCTCCCTTTGAAACTCACGGCCGAACACACCCACCCACACCCATCCATTTTCGAGCTTTGATCTTGCCTTTCCAAGTATCTACAAGTGTTAAGGATTGCGTATAAGGAAGCTCGGTGCACTCGGATTGTGAAGAACCTCGCTACATTGCTTTTATCCACTCATTCTTCGACTAGAATCCTCCCTAGCCTCGAGCTAGTAGTAAGTTGCTATAAACACCCTCTTGATCTATTATAAAGTGGTTAAAATGAAATGTAACGGTTAAAACTCAAGAACATGCAAGATGATATGTAAAAGTCTACTAAAATGATAACTAAGTTGGATAAAAGCTATGATGTGGTGTAAATCTTGTAAGACTTGTTTTGTGTAACTATTTAGGGCCGATCTATGTTGTGGTAACTCGGATCATCATCTAACCCGGATTAGTCGTGATCATGGATCATGACATAGAGTTTGTTTAAGTGTACAAAGGGTTAAATGATGAAACTCTACCACACATTAAACATGAACTTGTGTAAATATAATTTTTCTTGTAAAATAAGACTCTAAACATGTAGATCTAAAGATCTACAAGTGGTTTTTCGGAAGAACCAAGCGGAAAATGCTAGTTTTGTCAAAACCCGGACCTTACATAAACTAAAAGCATTTTAGTGAATAAACAAGTGTGTAAACACTTATGTCACAAGAAAAATTTAACAAGTAACACTTTTGAAATTCATGACTGGAAGTTGTGAAAATACATACTCTTTAAAAATAAAGTTTTTAAGAAACTAAACTTATTTTTAAAGATAACAAGACTTACTAAATGTACTAGTAAGTTACTACGCATTCTTGTAAATATTCAAGTTCATGAAATAAAGAAATTAGTGATTATTGTTGATGATTATTGTTGATAACTGTTGTTGATGATTGTTGACGATTTAAAAGAAAATAAACACATGTTTTGAAAACATGGGAAACCTCCATTTTTAGGGGAAACTCTGTCAAAATTTTTATAAATTTTGACACTTAGAAAATATAAGTTTATGAGAAACTTATTCCCTAAAAATGTATTTAAGAGTATTACCAAGGTTTCCCTAATTTTTGGTGATAAGAAATGAGGATTTCTTCAAGAATAAAAATGGATATAAGTATGTATATTTTGAGAGAAAAATATCTATTATTTTATCACCAACTTTTGTGCTAAGTGTGTATAGTATGTGATATACGTGCTAGTGTATTAAGACTTAAAAATACACTAAATACTCATGAGGAGTATAAACACAAAAATACACTTACAATATACAAGACACATAATTCGGGTGCAAAATGCAAAACACAAAAGACTTATATTTATTTTTGAGAAAATAATATAAGTAAGATACTTAGTTAAAAATATAGAATATTTTTAACACATGAAATATACACAAAAGAGAGTGACTGTACTTCTGCGACGCAAGTCTAGTGACTAACGTTAAGAAAACGCGTATAGGTTACGACGTTAATTAAGCAAATCCGGTGAAGTTTACGACGCACAGGAACGCAAAGTTGTGAGTTCATGCTCCCCCTTTTCTCTTAACTGTTTTCAGATTTTTAACTTCGGGGGTGAAATACATGTTACTAATACTCCAGTATTTACAAAATGGTATGATATGTACTAAAACGAGAAGTAGTCTTGGCGACAACTAGTGCCAAGAATTGATACGAGAAATCATGTCACGAATAGGGTACCATAAGCACCATTAATCGTGTACATACTTAGACCGCAGAACAAAAGGTTAGATCTAATGGGTTCAGGGCAGCCCCACTCTTGGTGACAACTAGAACCAAGTAGTGTTTTTGTGTCTCAGTCGTGAATCGACTATAGAAAAATGCCTATGGTTTGGTAACTTCCTATGTCGTGTCACATGTTAATGGCTTTGCAACCCATTAACACTTGATACATATGGAAATACTTGATTTACACTTGAATACGTGATTTAACAAATACATACCATGATTTTTATACAAAGTATACAAAGCGTTAAATACAAAACTGCATGAATTCACACCAACATTATGTTGACGTTTTTTTTTCAAAACTCACATGTATTTCAGGTAACTAGAAGTGGATGTGCGCGCGGTCTTACCCATGCTCGTGGATGTCGCTTATGTGTTGTCTTTAAATAAAGTTGTAAACCCTTTTAAAACAATGTTTTATGTTAACTCGCGATGTAAACGCTAACTTATGTTTTCAAATTATGGGATTTGAAGTTATTTTTCATGAGCATGTAGTATGTTTACCTTTCGTATGCAATGAGAACCTTTCTTGATCACACCTCGTGCTTCCGCCGCAGAAAGGGGTGTGACAGATTGGTATCAGAGCTGCGATTGTAGTGAACCAGGATTCCTTCTCGAGTCTAGTCTACAATCTCTAGGATCCATTCACGAAAACAATTTTCAAAGAGTTTTCATTGCATAAAACGTCCCGCGACATCCACTACCTGAAACCGACTACAAGAGTCTAGAAAAGACACTATGAGACTTAGAGTGCACTTGAGTAGCACTTGTCGTTGACTAGAAATTACTTGCAATTATGTGTGATAATTAGCATATACTAGAAGTAGGATGTCACAAGTATACGTGACTTTATCTGAGAGCAATGGCCCATCTGAAGGAAGAAATACGAGGATGAAACGAACTGTGCGGACTGTGCAAGGAGTTACGTAATTATGGATGCATACATAATTATGGAATTCGGTGCACAAAAATCACGGCAAGTCTTGTCACGTATAGATTTCCTCAGTGCAAGCCTACTAAGTACTCTGCTAGAGTAATAATTGTTTGATGTCACTTATGTGGTATATATACCTGTGAATATATACGATACTACTGTCTAGTGTGACGATATCAAACAAATGCCTAACCCTGTTGTGTTATGTTCTGTCAGAACATGGCACCCAGGAAAGCTGTGAATGCTCGCAATGATGATCAACCTCCTCCTCCCCCACTGCCAAGAACTGCTGAAGAGCTGAACGCTCTACTGGAAGAAAGGATCTCCGCTGCTATCGCCCAGTATGAGGCGAACCGTACTCAAGACAGTGGTGGACCAAGCAACGCTAGGCGTAATGGGAATGGAGATTCGTCTGGAGGAAACGCAGCTCAAGGTAACCTTAAAACAATTTACTAAGCATGAAGGGATTTATGAACGGTCCTTGTTTCATTATTTCTTCAATTGCTCATAAGTGAATTGGTTGGGTTATTTCCAGGCTGCACTTTCAAGCAGTTCCTCGACTGCAAGCCGATGAACTATGACGGCACAGGAGGCGCAGTAGCATTTGTGCGCTGGACGGAGAAGACTGAAGCTACTTTCCGCATGAGCAAGTGTACCGCGGATCAACAAGTCACCTTTGCTACTGGGTTGTGTGTCGATGAAGCTCTGACTTGGTGGAACCTGCAAGTCCAAACCTTGGGCGATGATGCCGCTTATGGCCTAACTTGGGATGAGCTAAAGGAAAGAATGAGAGAGAAGTACTGCTCTCGTGCTGAACTCCAAAGGCTGGAGACGGAGTTCTGGCACTTGACCATGGAAGGTGCTGACATTAATGGTTACACTCGAAGGTTCCACGATCTGTCTAGAGTGCTTCCCTACATGGTGACTCCCGAATTCAAGCGCGTTGAACGCTACATTTGGGGACTGGCCCCAGAGTTTCGTGGCATGGTGACGTCGGCCAAACCTCAAACAATCACCGAGGCTGTAACTCTGGCTGTCAGCCTTACTGAAGATTGTGTTCGCATGAAGAAGCTATCACTGAACCCAACAGAAAATGCCAAGATGCATGCTGAGTCGTCTGGCGACAAGAAGAGGAAACATGCAAAATTGAATCAAGCAACTCGTAACAACAAGAGTTCCAACAAGAAGCATGACCCCAACCCGCCTCAGGAGGCGAAATCTCTTGCAGCTATGAACGACGCTCGAGCAAAGGGATACCTGGGCACCTTGCCCAAATGCCATCGGTGTAAACGCCATCACGAGGGAGCTTGTCGCATCTCAAAGTGTGACAAATGTGGAAAGTTGGGTCACCGCACTGAAGACTGTTGGAGTAAGAGGAACGGGAATGGAAATCGTAATGGGGCTGATGATAGGAACAATGGTGGAAATGGAAATGGTGCTGGTAACGGGAATGGGCGAAACCAAGGATGCTTCAGATGTGGAAGCAAAGATCATTTCATGAAGGACTGCCCAGAGAGAAACAATGCTCAGGCCCGAGCATTTGTAATTGGAGCAAGGGACGCACGCGAGAACCCTAATGTGGTCAACGGTACGTTCCTCATTAACAATCACTTTGCATCCATATTATTCGACACTGGCGCCGATTATAGCTTCATGTCTGTGGAATTTAAACGCATACTTGGAATAGAATCTAGTAGATTAGAAATTCCTTATTCCATAGAACTAGCCAATGGTAAACTTGTTGAATCGGGCGAAGTTGTTAGAGGCTGCACGCTAGAACTTGGTGAACGAAGATTTAGCATCGACCTCTTACCTATTCAATTAGGTAGCTTCGATGTAGTGGTCGAAATGGACTGGTTGTCCAAGAACAAAGCTGAAGTCATTTGCCATGAGAAAATCATTCGCATCCCTCTGGCGAATGATGAAACTCTCATCGTACATGGAGAAAGACGAAACGCGCCTCTTCGAATCATCAGTTGCATAAAGGCACGGAAGTGCTTAAGGAAAGGATGTGTCGCTTTCCTAGCAAACGTTATAGACAAGAAGGCTGTGGAGCCAAAACTCGAAGACATTCCTGTGGTGAAGGAATTTCCTGATGTGTTCCCTGAAGATCTGCCAGGACTACCTCCGCAACGACAAGTCGAATTCCACATAGACTTGGTTCCAGGAGCCGCTCCTGTAGCCAAGGCTCCCAATCGACTTGCACCATCTGAAATGCAAGAATTATCTACACAACTCCAGGAGTTGTTGGATAAAGGATTCATAAGGCCAAGCTTCTCACCCTGGGGAGCTCCAGTATTGTTCGTGAAGAAGAAGGATGGAACACTACGGATGTGTATCGATTACAGAGAACTGAACAAGCTCACAATCAAGAATCGGTATCCACTACCGAGGATTGATGACTTATTTGATCAACTACAAGGATCAAGCTACTATTCCAAGATCGACCTTCGATCTGGATACCATCAGCTGAGAATCCAAGAAGAAAGCGTAACAAAGACTGCATTCAGAACGCGATATGGGCACTACGAATTTCTTGTAATGCCATTCGGGCTGACGAATGCACCAGCGGTCTTTATGGATCTGATGAACCGCGTATGTAAACCATATCTCGATAAATTCGTGATTGTATTTATCGATGATATCCTGATTTACTCGCGAACGAAAGAAGAACATGAGCAACATCTCAGAACTATTCTGGAACTACTGAAGGAGGAGAAGCTTTATGCAAAGTTCTCGAAATGCGAATTCTGGATTCGCGAAGTACAATTTCTTGGTCACGTTGTGAATGAGAAGGGCATTCATGTAGACCCGTCCAAGATAGAAGCAATAAAGAATTGGGAAGCTCCCAAGACCCCAACTGAAGTTCGACAATTTTTGGGCTTAGCGGGCTATTATCGGCGATTCATCGAAAATTTCTCAAAGATAGCTCAACCGCTAACGACCCTTACTCAGAAAGACAAGAAATACGACTAGGGTCACAAACAAGAAGAAGCCTTCCAGCTACTTAAGAACAAGCTCTGCGATGCACCGATACTATCATTACCCGAAGGCACTGAAGACTTCGTGGTATACTGCGACGCCTCACGACAAGGCTTGGGTTGCGTGCTCATGCAACGCCAAAAAGTCATCGCTTATGCTTCAAGACAACTGAAGGTTCACGAGAGAAATTATACCACTCACGACCTGGAGCTGGGCGCAGTGGTATTCGCCTTGAAGATTTTGCGACATTATTTATATGGTACACGATGTACAATCTTCACAGATCACAAAAGCTTACAACACATATTTGATCAGAAGGAATTGAATATGCGCCAGCGACGTTGGGTTGAGCTGCTGAATGATTATGACTGTGAGATTAAGTACCATCCTGGAAAGGCGAACGTTGTAGCGGACGCGTTGAGCCAAAAAGAAAGGGTTAAGACCCTAAGGGTTCGAGCATTGGAAATGACGATTCGAACGAACCTCACTGCACGCATTCGTGATGCACAACAAGAAGCTCTTAAAGAATAGAACCGTAAAGCTGAATACCTACGGGGTATGCTGAAATACATGATGCCAAACGAAGAGGGAGCCTTATACTTCAAGAAGCGTATTTGGGTTCCACTCTATGGTGGCATACGAGAAGTCATCCTTAATGAAGCCCACAAATCGAGATATTCGATCCATCTAGGATCGGACAAAATGTATCAAGACTTAAAGGAGTACTACTGGTGGCCGAGACTTAAAAGCGACGTTGCTGTTTATGTTGGAAAATGCCTAACCTGTGCCAAGGTTAAGGCAGAATATCAGAAACCGTCCGGCCTACTACAACAACCAGAGATTCCCGTGTGGAAGTGGGAACAAATCTCGATGGACTTCATAACGAAATTACCCAGGACCCCGAGAGGGCACGATATGATATGGGTAATAGTTGATCGATTAACGAAGTCTGCGCACTTCCTACCGATCCGAGAAAAAGACAACACTGGAAAGCTTGCTGAAATATACTTAAGGGAAATTGTGGCACGTCATGGAGTGCCTATCTCAATCATTTCAGACAGAGATGGATGCCTTGTCTCAAGAATCTGGCAATCATTTCAGGAAGCCTTTGGATCTCAGTTAGATCTAAGCACGGCATTCCATCCACAAACAGACGGCCAGAGCGAACGGACTATACAAACGTTAGAAGATATGCTTCGCGCATGCGTCATGGACCTAGGCGGCAGCTGGGATACTCATCTACCTTTAGTTGAGTTTTCCTACAATAACAGTTATCATACGAGCATAAAAGCCGCGCCGTTCGAAGCTCTGTATGGCCGCAAATGCCGATCGCCCCTATGTTGGGCAGACGCTGGAGATAAACGTATGGTTGGTCCTGAACTTGTACAAGAGACAACCGACAAGATTGCGCAGATCCGAGAGCGCATTAAGGCGGCTCGAGATCGACAAAAGACCTACGCTGATCCGAAAAGAAAATCAGTAGAATTCAAGGTGGGAGACAAAGTGTTGTTAAAAGTCTCACCTTGGAAGGGCGTAGTCAGATTTGGAAAGTGTAGAAAGCTGAATCCACGATACATCGGACCATTCAGAATATTGAAAAGAATTGGTACCGTGGCATACAAGTTGGAGTTACCGGAAGAACTTAATGGAGTACATGATACGTTTCATGTATCCAACCTGAAGAAGAGTCCAACACAAGAGAACGTGATCATCCCGATGGATGAAGTGCATATTGATGAAGCCCTCCGATTTACAGAACAACCCGTTGAGGTT
This sequence comes from Helianthus tuberosus, assembly GCA_030545235.1. Lineage (NCBI taxonomy): Eukaryota > Viridiplantae > Streptophyta > Magnoliopsida > Asterales > Asteraceae > Helianthus > Helianthus tuberosus. The sequence goes on along the minus strand of CM060412.1, from coordinate 66,335,786 downwards.
ACCGACTGGAAAGTCAACAAGACCAGGAGGACCAGTGTGAAACTTGTCAAAGTACGTTGGAGCTCTAAGCACGGACCCGAGTACACATGGGAACGTGAAGACCAGTTCAAAGAAAAGTATCCCCACCTATTCAAGAAGACTCCTGCGAGAGTTAGTTCAGCCTGAATTTCGGGACGAAATTCTTTTAACGGGGGGAGACTGTGACAACTGGCACCAAACCGGTAATTTCCGTACACTTTAATTATTATTTATTGATTGCAATTATGTGCTTAATTGTCAGCAATGTCTGAACACATGACTAAACAAGTGAATTCATGCACGTTGTATACTACAAAATATTGCTTTCTGCATAAACGAGAGCGTTGCGTCAAAAATAACAGTAAACTCACCGGTAAGACACTATGTGTCAACAGAACTGCAGAAAGCAGTCAGACATTAGAATTGAGGCCTAGGTGTAGGTCCGACGACAAAAGTACATTAAAACCCAGGAGTACATACAAGGGTTTAATATATATGCAATACGAAAGCAAAAATAAGCACTAAAAAGCACCCGAAACGCACTTTAAGTACAGAATTTATATAATTCAGCAATAAATCAGCATTTAAACATATGAATATTATGCAGAAATGTCATTTTATCATCCAGAATATTTCCCTAAGTGTTGGGAATTGAAAGGATACAAAAAGGTACATATAAGACACTAAAAAGGTGCAATTTAGCACTTTAACGAATCAGTATGTAACCGAACAACCGGAACTTTACCCGGAACACCAAAATATTGCTAGAAGAAATGTTTTTATTTTTTTCTAAGCTAGTTAGGGTTCCCGGATACCCTAACACCCGCTATAATGCACAACACGCTAGTAACCGGTTTAACCTCCAACTTAACATAACTAGATCCTAACTATTAGTTGTAAATGAACCATAAGACCCCCCCCCCCCTAACCGAGTTCGTCCCCTAGGGGGACACCCTTGTCCTTTATTTGATTTTTATAATCTTGTTTGTCTAATATCAATTAGACATAAGAACAATTGGTTAATTGTGAAAGGTTTTGTCTTTAAGATCAAGCATTAGCACACCATATCATTTCACCACTTAACCAACAACACACTTCTCTCTCCCTCCCTTTGAAACTCACGGCCGAACACACCCACCCACACCCATCCATTTTCGAGCTTTGATCTTGCCTTTCCAAGTATCTACAAGTGTTAAGGATTGCGTATAAGGAAGCTCGGTGCACTCGGATTGTGAAGAACCTCGCTACATTGCTTTTATCCACTCATTCTTCGACTAGAATCTTCCCAAGCCTCGAGCTAGTAGTAAGTTGCTATAAACGCCCTCTTGATCTATTATAAAGTGGTTAAAATGAAATGTAACGGTTAAAACTCAAGAACATGCAAGATGATATGTCAAAGTCTACTAAAATGATAACTAAGTTGGATAAAAGCTATGATGTGGTGTAAATCTTGTAAGACTTGTTTTGTGTAACTATTTAGGGCCGATCTATGTTGTGGTAACTCGGATCATCATCTAACCCGGATTAGTCGTGATCATGGATCATGACATAGAGTTTGTTTAAGTGTACAAAGGGTTAAATGATGAAACTCTACCACACATTAAACATGAACTTGTGTAAATATAATTTTTCTTGTAAAATAAGACTCTAAACATGTAGATCTAAAGATCTACAAGTGGTTTTTCGGAAGAACCAAGCGGAAAATGCTAGTTTTGTCAAAACCCGGACCTTACATAAACTAAAAGCATTTTAGTGAATAAACAAGTGTGTAAACACTTATGTCACAAGAAAAATTTAACAAGTAACACTTTTGAAATTCATGACTGGAAGTTGTGAAAATACATACTCTTTAAAAATAAAGTTTTTAAGAAACTAAACTTATTTTTAAAGATAACAAGACTTACTAAATGTACTAGTAAGTTACTACGCATTCTTGTAAATATTCAAGTTCATGAAATAAAGAAATTAGTGATTATTGTTGATGATTATTGTTGATAACTGTTGTTGATGATTGTTGACGATTTAAAAGAAAATAAACACATGTTTTGAAAACATGGGAAACCTCCATTTTTAGGGGAAACTCTGTCAAAATTTTTATAAATTTTGACACTTAGAAAATATAAGTTTATGAGAAACTTATTCCCTAAAAATGTATTTAAGAGTATTACCAAGGTTTCCCTAATTTTTGGTGATAAGAAATGAGGATTTCTTCAAGAATAAAAATGGATATAAGTATGTATATTTTGAGAGAAAAATATCTATTATTTTATCACCAACTTTTGTGCTAAGTGTGTATAGTATGTGATATACGTGCTAGTGTATTAAGACTTAAAAATACACTAAATACTCATGAGGAGTATAAACACAAAAATACACTTACAATATACAAGACACATAATTCGGGTGCAAAATGCAAAACACAAAAGACTTATATTTATTTTTGAGAAAATAATATAAGTAAGATACTTAGTTAAAAATATAGAATATTTTTAACACATGAAAATATACACAAAAGAGAGTGACTGTACTTGTGCGACGCAAGTCTAGTGACTAACGTTAAGAAAACGCGTATAGGTTACGACGTTAATTAAGCAAATCCGGTGAAGTTTACGACGCACAGGAACGCAAAGTTGTGAGTTCATGCTCCCCCCTTTTCTCTTAACTGTTTTCAGATTTTTAACTTCGGGGGTGAAATACATGTTACTAATACTCCAGTATTTACAAAATGGTATGATATGTACTAAAACGAGAAGTAGTCTTGGCGACAACTAGTGCCAAGAATTGATACGAGAAATCGTGTCACGAATAGGGTACCATAAGCACCATTAATCGTGTACATACTTAGACCGCAGAACAAAAGGTTAGATCTAATGGGTTCAGGGCAGCCCCACTCTTGGTGACAACTAGAACCAAGTAGTGTTTTTGTGTCTCAGTCGTGAATCGACTATAGAAAAATGCCTATGGTTTGGTGACTTCCTATGTCGTGTCACATGTTAATGGCTTTGCAACCCATTAACACTTGATACATATGGAAATACTTGATTTACACTTGAATACGTGATTTAACAAATACATACCATGATTTTTATACAAAGTATACAAAGCGTTAAATACAAAACTGCATGAATTCACACCAACATTATGTTGACGTTTTTTTTTTCCAAAACTCACATGTATTTCAGGTAACTAGAAGTGGATGTGCGCGCGGTCTTACCCATGCTCGTGGATGTCGCTTATGTGTTTTCTTTAAATAAAGTTGTAAACCCTTTTAAAACAATGTTTTATGTTAACTCGCGATGTAAACGCTAACTTATGTTTTCAAATTATGGGATTTGAAGTTATTTTTCATGAGCATGTAGTATGTTTACCTTTCGTATGCAATGAGAACCTTTCTTGATCACACCTCGTGCTTCCGCCGCAGAAAGGGGTGTGACATTCTAAATATATTAGGGGTGTCGGAAATATTTTAGGAGGGTTGTTATAAGAACGACCCTATATCTTAAGGATTTTCACAGTTTTCATACGAAATTTAAAGGAAACTTGCACTTTTATCTCAGATCTGACGGAATGACACTTGTTTTTCGGCTCGGATCTGATGAACATCATGTTTTACACTTGATTTTTGAACTTTTCTTCAACTATTATACAAAACAGTAGTGAAATCAGTCTCAAACGGACTATTGACTCGTTCCTTAGTCAAAAGCCGGTCTAAGAACTGAACTTCACCAGAAAACGGACAGTTTGACGAGTCCAAACATGAAGCACACCGGAAACAGTTCGGTGGTTCGAGAAGGGGTGGTTCCCAGCCGACCGAACTAGCTGAGTTTGGCACGTTTCCGCTGTTTGACGCGTTGTTACATCGCCTCCGTTAGCTCGAAACTTAGAAACTTTCACAACACTTCACTCACTGATCGTCTATCCGGATGGTCATCCGATCTGATTATCATTACACTTGTTTGTTTTACAGGACACTATGATCTCAACACTTGAAACTTTATCAGTTCGCAAACACACACTGTTCGAATGGCCATCCGTTCGAATGGTCATCCGACCAGATGACCATCCGCTCAGGTATACTATCAGACACTTTATCTCGATTTTAGCACCATTCGACACTCTGTTCCCAATCGGGTCATCTCTTAGAGGACTTATGCTCTGTTCCCCGCACGCAAGCTGATTCAGCGCTCCCTTCGATCCAATCTATTCAGTGTTTGGTTATTAGCACCCACTGTGAGTATACTCGATCCCTTTTTGTTTTAAACACTTTTGGGATGCAACATGTATTCTATAAACTTGACACTTGAAACTATTTTAAACATATTCTATCCTCGTTAAACATGAAACTTGAAACTTGAGACTTTTATGCTATGTGGACGTTTAATCCTTGTGTGTAGTTCCGCCTTAACAATGGTAGCGCTATAGGGGTAATGCACCTCCCCGTTAGTCTTTGGGGTATTGTTAGGAGGAGACATTTAACCTCCCGTTAGTCTTTGGGAAAGCATTTTAACGCATTGGAAACTTGGGCTATCACTTGGACTGCGTAAACTAGCATGGTGAAACTTTTATATGTTTATATGATGGATATGAGTTTTTGTAAACTATTATGCTACGTATTCAAACTTGTATACTCGCCAACATTTTTGTTGATTGTATTTTAATACATGTTGCAGGTTGATAGTAGCTGAGGAAATCAAGAAACATGCTAGGATGCTGCTTAGAAACACATCTTAGTTAATTCTGGAATTTTGAAGAACATTTGGATGTTTTGTATTTGATACTTTTGTGGTTGAATCGTGGATGCTGTTTAGACAATTTTTATGAAATTTGATTAACCATTAATGAAACAAATAGTGTTGTGGAATCTCTTAAGCAATCTGAACGCTTAGTGCCACGCACCGATGTTTCCGCCATCGGTTGGGGTGTGATAGATTGGTATCAGAGCCATAACTATAGGGAATTAGGGAAAGTAGGAAAGCTTTGCCTAGTCTATAGTTCTAGGAATCTTGACTCTTATCTGTTGTTTAAGACTTATGCATTCTACCGTACTTGCTTCCTAGCAACACCTTCATGTTAAACATTACAAGCCTTTCCTAAGGCTAACACAATATACACTTGGACACCTTGAAAACACTGCTGAGCAGCATTCGTATTTTTCACGAGATTTACCTTCAAGTCAGGAGTGACATCCAAACCTTGAAGGAAATTTCCATATCATAATCTAGTAGGTCTTATCTATTGATAAGCACCGACACTATTAGGGTACGAAGTTGTCAAGTTAGATGTGAAACTCACATCTTGATAACTAGTCCCACTCTTTGACTTTCAGTCTTGCAAGAGTCTCGAAATTCCCAATCAATTAGGGACGTGTAATGACCGAAAGGATAAATATCGTAGGCCTAACATCGATGACGTATTTGTCTAAGTAAGCCAAGGCACATTGTCTTAATTCGAAAGGGGTTCGATTTACTTTGGTTAGTCGACGTTCCTCTACCCGAAACAATCTTATAATTTATGTGCCTATCTTTTATGTTACCTCTATTTTACATGTGGTTTTATACTTGATACTTTGTTCTTTTCGAAACTTTTACACTGATCGCACGTATCTCCGCAATCTAAAACATTAATAATAATCTCTCAGGATCGAACTAAATTTACGATGCTTCAATCATTATGTTATACTACGTGGAATCTTGATTAAACTAGGAGAAACATGATTAAACGTGATACTATGTGAAACAACTTGATCAAACTATGTGAAACATGATTGAACGTATTATGCTATTAAACAATGTGAAACTTGTTGAACGTTTGGTGGTGTGTGAAACAACTTGAGTCTTTTATACGATCATGTGAAACTTTAAGTTATACTATGTGTTGTGAAACTATAACTTAAACGAAACTTTATGATCGAATCATACCCGATTCTTACTCTGACTCTTTAGATGTCGTCAAGTCGTCTTTCCAACCCACACAAAAAGTCAAAGGCCAACACTCAGAAAAAAATGATGTCTTTTATGGCCGACCAGATCGCACGCATTGTTCCCAAGATCGTCTCTGAGATCCAGGGATCAAACACCCCTCCCTCCTCTGTTGACTCTAAAGCGGACAAACCTAAGCCTGTGAGCTTCAGCTACAAACACTTTGTCTTTTGCAACCCTAAGCCTTTCATGGACAGTGATGGGGTGACTTCGATGTTGGAATGGTTCGACAGCATCGAAGTTACTTTCATCAACAGTGAGTGCCCAGAACACTTAAAAACTAGGAGTGCAACTGGCATGTTTCAAGGCAGAGCTCTAGAGTGGTGGGCAAATGAGAGGAACATTCGCTCCAATGATGAAGCTTATGCTTTACCTTGGGCAGAGGTTAGGGAAATGATGATGCTTGAATTCTGCCCTCCGCATGAGCAGCAGAAACTTGAGGATCAATTCTATCATCTGAAACAAGTGGGTGACGACAACCTGGCTTATACTACTCGTTTTAAGCAACTCAGCACCATTGTGCCACACTTGGTGTCTACTCCTAAACGCATGATCACCAAGTACATTCATGGGTTACCTCCTGCTATGCGTGACACCATTGAAGCAACTCAACTCGACACTATTGAAGAAGTTTACTATCTTGCAGCAAGTTTGAATAACAAACGTGTTCGTGATAAACAGTCTGGAAACTCTGCTCCATCGAAACCTGCTAACCTATTCACCCAGCAGCCAAGTGGCAGCAAGAACAAGAAACGAAAGTCTCAAGGTTCTGGCTGCAATGCCATTGTCCCTACTGCAAATGAAAACCCTACGGGCAATGCTATTGTGCCTGCTGCTACCAATCCTCCTGCTCCAGAAAACGCCAAGAAGTACACAGGGATTCATCCCAAGTGTGCCACTTGCAACAATCATCATCCGGCCAACTCTGCTTGCCGTCTGTGTACCAACTGCAATCGCTATGGTCACACAACTCCGTGCTGCCGTCAAGCCAATCAGGCCCAGCAAGCGTCACCAGCTCAACCAGTTCAGCCAGCTCCGCAGAACCCCAGACCAGCAAACAATGTGAGGGCATGCTATAAGTGTGGAGACACTACTCATCTCCGTTCCCAGTGTCCCCAGCTAAACCAGGAGCAACAGCAAGCCGCTCGAGGATAGGCATTCAACATCAATGCAAACCAGGCTCGTAACGATAATGATGTCGTTAATGGTACGTTCCTCGTTAATAATCTTTACGCTTTGATACTATTTGATACTGGTGCCGACAGAAGCTTTGTGTCCGTAGAATTTGAATCTTTGTTAAACTGTGCACGCTCTAAACTACCTAAGTCATTCTCTATTGAGATTGCCGATGGTAAGACTATTCTAGTTGATTCTATCCTCTGTGATTGTTCCCTGACTCTTAACGATCGCGTTTTCACTATTGACCTCATACCCATGCAATTGGGTAGTTTTGATATCATCATTGGCATGGATTGGTTGCATAAGAACCATGCTGAGATCGCTTGTCACGAGAAGTACGTTCATCTACCTCTCCCATCTGGTGATACTTTGCACGTCTATGGGGACCGACCATCTAACGGACTAAAGTTGATGTCATGTACTCAAGTGAACAAATGGTTACATAAACAGTACTTTGCCTTCTTGGCCCATATAGTGGAATAAAAGGGCAAGGGAAAGAGCATAAGTGATGTTCCTGTAGTGTGTGATTTCCCTGATGTCTTTCCTGAAGATCTTCCTGGTCTTCTTCCTCCTCGATCTGTTGATTTTCGTATTGATCTTATACCTGGTTCAACTGTTGTTGCCAAAGCTCCGTACCGACTTGCACCCTCTGAGATGCAAGAATTATCTAGTCAACTACAAGAACTACTCGACAAAGGATTCATTCGCCCAAGTACCTCTCCTTGGGGTGCTCCTGTGCTATTCGTCAAAAAGAAAGATGGTTCGTTTTGTATGTGTATCGACTACCGTGAGCTTAACAAACTCACCATTAAGAATCGTTATCCTCTTCCACTTATCGATGATCTATTTGACCAACTACAAGGCGCAAGCTGTTTCTCTAAAATCGACCTTCGATCTGGTTATCATCAACTCTGTGTTCTCGGAGAAGATATCCCCAAAACCGCATTTCACACTCGTTATGGACATTACGAGTTCGTGGTTATGCCTTTTGGCTTGACCAACCCACCCGCCGTGTTCATGGATCTTATGAATCGTGTTTGTAAACCCTATTTGGATCGTTTTGTGATAGTCTTTATCGATGATATTCTTATTTAACTCGAGCTGATCATGAACGCCATCTACACCTTATGTTAGAACTTTTACGTGGTGAACGCTTATATGCGAAGTTTTCTAAGTGTGAATTTTGGATTAATGAAGTACAATTTCTCGGGCACGTTGTTAGTAAACAAGGAATTCATGTTGACCCTTCTAAAATCGAAGCTGTGAAGAATTGGAGTACGCCTAAATCTGCATCTGAGATTCGTTCCTTCTTGGGATTGGCGGGTTATTACCGTCGATTCTCCTCAGACTTTTCAAAGATTGTCGTTCCTCTTACTTCGTTAATTCAGAAAGAGAAACATTTTGCTTGGGGTCCCGAGCAAGAGGAATCCTTTCAAACTCTTAAAAATCTTCTGTGTAACGCTCCTGTACTTGCTCTCCCTGATGGGAAGGACAATTTTGTGGTATATTGTGATGCCTCGAACCGTGGCCTAGGCTGTGTGCTCATGCAACGGTCATCGCTTATGCCTCCCGACAGCTCAAAATACATGAGAAAAACTATACTACCCACGATTTAGAACTTGGCGCAGTTGTTTTTGCGTTAAAGATTTGGCGACACTACCTATATGGTACTAAGTGTGTAGTTTTCACTGACCATAAGAGCCTGTAGCACATCTTTAACCAGAAGGAACTGAATATGCGTCAGCGACGATGGGTAGAGTTACTTAACGACTACGACTGCGAGATTCGCTATCATCCTGGCAAGGCGAATGTCGTGGCCGATGCTCTTAGTCGCAAGACTCTTGTTAGCAGCATTCTCTGTTCTCGGATCGTTAGTGATCTTCATGCTTTTATCCACGAAGATCAGTACTCGTCAGTCAATGAAGGTAGTCTAAACGTTGAAATACGAGGTGCATCTACTGACCAACTTGAAACAAAGTCTGATGGACTTCAATACTATCTCGATCGCATCTGGGTTCCAGATCGAGATAATCTTCGTGAACACTTTATGAATGAGACTCACAAATCCCGATACTCTATTCATCCTTGTGCTGATAAGATGTACCATGATTTGCTTATGACTTATTGGTGGCCGGGTATGAAGAAGGATATCGCTGCGTATGTCTCGAAGTGTCTTACTTGTTCAAAGGTCAAAGCCGAACATCAACGTCCTTCAGGTCTTCTAGAACAACCCGAAATTCTTGTTTGGAAATGGGATAGTATCGCTATGGACTTTATAACTAAACTACCCCATACACCTGCTGGTCATGATAGTATATGGGTTATCATTGACCGTTTGACCAAATCAGCCCACTTTCTTCCTATTCGTGAGGATTTCAAAGTGGAGAAACTTGCTCGAATCTACACTGATGAAATCATATGTCATCATGGTATACCTATTGACATAATCTCTGACCGTGATGGTCGTTTTACTTCACGTCTTTGGCAAAGCTATCAGTCCGCTATGGGTTCTCACTTGAATCTTAGTACAGCCTTTCATCCTCAAACGAATGGACAGACTGAACGCACTATTCAAACCCTAGAGGATATGCTCCGTTCTTGTGTTATCAACTTTGGTGGTAATTGGGATATACATTTACCATTGATCGAGTTCTCGTACAACAACAATTATCATTCCAGTATTCAGATGGCTCCTTTCAAAGCTTTATATAGTCGCAAGTGCTGATATCCTCTCAGTTGGCACGAGATTGGTGACAAGCAACTTACTGGCCCTGAAATCATTCAAGAGACGACGGATAAGATTCTTCAAATCTGCGATAACTTGATCAAGGCTAGGAGCAGATAAAAGAGCTATGCTGACAAAAGCCATAAGCCTCTGGAATTCAATGTTGGAGATCACGTCCTACTCAAAGTTTCTCCTTGGAAAGGAGTTATATGCTTTGGTAAAAAGGGAAAGCTTGCCCCTAGCTATGTGGGTCCTTTCAAGATTCTCGAAAGGATTGGCAAGGTGGCTTACCGACTCGATTTGCCTCAAGAGCTTAGCAATGTACATCCAATGTTCCACGTATCTAATCTTCGGAAATGCTTAGCCGATGAGGAACTTCAGGTGCCCATCGAATACTTGCAGATAAATGAGACTCTACATTTTGTGGAGAAACCGGTCGAAATCATGGACTGAGGTACCAAGCGGCTGAGGCGCAGCAAAATTTCAATAGTTAAGGTACGATGGGAAGGAAAGTGTGGCGCCGAATTCACTTGGGAACTCGAGAGTGAAATGAAGACCAAGTATCCACAGCTCTTCGAGCAGTCTTCCTCTTAGATTTCGGGGACGAAATCTCCTAAAGGAGGGGAGACTCTAACGCCCTGTGTTTTGAAACTTTCATATTTTAGCAAGTCTCATCCCTGTAATACTGAATGTTGCCTATTTGAGCCTTAAACTATGATAAACTATGTGAAACTTTGCTCGATGTGATACTTTGTAATACTTGACTCTTGTGACACTTGACCCTTGTGATACTTTGAATCTAGACTCTTTTGATACTTTGAAACTCGAATCTTGAAACTTGACACTTATTATGTTTGATAATTATTAAACAAGAGACTTTGATACTTGATACTTTGATGGAAGGAGAAACTTTGATACATGAAACTTGATACTTATTGAACGAGAAACTTGGATTCTTTATTGAACGAAAGACTTGATACTTGAAACTTATTAGACGTGAACCTAGCTTGAACGCAACTTGAAACATGGAACCTTTTGTGTTATTTATATAATATTATCATGTAAAGGTTCCTCACAATAATACGCAACGCAACGCTTAACCTAACTCGCAAAGTGAACCAAAGTCAGAAAACTAGCAAACGGGTCTTGGCTGTCCGAATGGACATCCGATCGGATGACCATTCGACCGAATAGCCATCCGATCACCTTGTACACTGCACCGCCTTAGCTGTCCCTTTCAACTATAAATAGGCCCATTGACCCTTCATTTCACACTTTTGCCTCTGTCATCCGACCACACGCACCCCCAAGTCCCTTCAAGCACTTTTCTCGAGATTCAAGCTCATTCCGTAAGTATTTCTTCTTGATTCTTGTACAACTTTAGTCATTTAACACTTCTACACAAGATTCTTCCACAAAATCACACGAACACTTTAACATTTTCATGAAAAATCAACTGATTTGGGGTTCTTGAAGGTGTTTTCCGCTCAGTTGATGTACAAACTGTTATGGAGCATCATTTAATCAAGAACGACCCTAGATCTTAAGGATTTTCACAGTTTTCATACGAAATCTAAAGGAAACTTGCACTTTTATCTCAGATCTGACGGAATGACACTTGTTTTCCGGCTCGGATCTGATGAACATCATGTTTTACACTTGATTTTTGAACTTTTCTTCAACTATTATACAAAACAGTAGTGAAATCGGTCTCAAACGGACTATTGACTCGTTCCTTAGTCAAAAGCCGGTCTGAGAACTGAACTTCACCAGAAAACGAATTGTTTGACGAGTCCAAACATGAAGCACACTGGAAACAGTTCGTTGGTTCGAGAAGGGGTGGTTCCCAGTCGACCGAATGAGCTGAGTTTGGCACGTTTTCGCTGTTTGACGCGTCGTTACATCACCTCCGTTAGCTCGAAACTTAGAAACTTTCACAACACTTCACTCACTGATCGTCTGTCTGGATGGCCATCCGATCGGATGACCATCCATCCAGAGGATCTGATTATCATTACACTTGTTTGTTTTACAGGACACTATGATCTCAACACTTGAAACTTTATCAGTTCGCAAACACACAATGTTCGAATGGCAATCCGTTCAAATGGTCATCCGTCCGGATGACCATCCGATCGGATAGAGTCCATCTGTTCGAATGGTCATCCGACCGGATGACCATCCGTCCGGATGACCATTCGCTTAGGTATACTATCAGACACTTTATCTCGATTTTAGCACCGTTCGACACTCTGTTCCCAATCGGGTCAGCTCTTAGAGGACTTATGCTCTGTTCCCCGCACGCAGGCTGATTCAGTGCTCCCTTCGATCCAATCTATTCAGTGTTTGGTTATTAGCACCCACTGTGAGTATACTCGATCCCTTTTTATTTTAAACACTTCTGGGATGCAAGTATGCAACATGTATTCTATAAACTTGACACTTGAAACTATTTGAAACTTACTCTATCCTCGTTAAACATGAAACTTGATACTTGAGACTTTTATGCTATGTGGACGTTTAATCCTTGTGTGTAGTTCCGCCTTAACAATGGTAGCGCTATAGGGGTAATGCACCTCCCCCTTAGTCTTTGGGGTATTGTTAAGAGGAGACATTTAACCTCCCGTTAGTCTTTGGGAAAGGCATTTTAACGCATTGGAAACTTGGGCTATCACTTGGACTGCGTAAACTAGCATGGTGAAACTTTTATATGTTTATATGATGGATATGAGTTTTTGTAAACTATTATTTTACGTATTCAAACTTGTATGCTCGCCAACATTTTTGTTGATAGTATTTTAATATATGTTGCAGGTTGATAGTAGCTGAGGAAATCAAGAAACATGCTAGGATGCTGCTTAGAAACACATCTTAGTTAATTCAAGAATTTTGAACAATATTTGGATGTTTTGTATTTGATACTTTTGTGGTTGAATCGTGGATGTTGTTTAGACAATTTTTATGAAATTTGATTAACCATTAATGAAACAAATAGTGTTGTGGAATCTCTTGAGCAATCTGAACGCTTAGTGTTGCGCCCCGATGTTTCCGCCATCGGTTGGGGTGTGACAGTTAGTACCCCAACATGTTACAAAATCCAAACCATAGAACCTGAACTTATTAAAAAAATAAGACAGTACTCAAAGGTGTTACTTTCAATAAATCACATGAGGGCCAAATTCTTACAAGTTGGGATTATCAGTGGGAATTTTTGAAGTTGGGATTAACGTCGACCAATGGGTGAAAGTTAAGATTATTAATTTGTGTCCCTGTGGTATGGTCCAAAATGCTCACTGGATCCTTAAACTTTTAATTTTCTCGTTGAGTTCCTAACCATCACATTTATTTTGTATCTAATTGAGTTTGTGCTCCTAACGAGGTCCATTTTTCTGTTACCAAGGCAGCGAAATAACCATTATGCCCCCAAATTTTGATTGCAATATGCATCCTCTACTTTGCATAATTTTTCCCTCAATTTTCTTTCCCTCCAAATTCAAAGTATCAAAAATCAATATCGAATCATCAAAACTAATTACCAAACCAATATCAATAAACCACACTCATATAGTTTATGCAAAACCAATATAAATACCTCCTAAGAATCAGAACCAATAAAACCTAATGTTGTTGTTGCCAATACATAACCAAAACTTGTTGTAGTTACCTCTCATTGTTGTTGAAACATGGTCCAAATGACCTAATGCTAGTGTTGGCAATACATAATCCAAAACCTGTTGTAGTTACCTCCACTACTAAAACATGGTCCAAATGACCTAATGATGTTGTCGGCAATACATAATGCAAACACCCATATGATAAAAACGAACACCGGTACTGGCATCGATGTTGTTCGTACGGCACTGATCGGATCAGGGCGTCATGGTACTGGTAACGTTACTCATTTATCCTCATAGATAGAGTTGTATAAATGAAAAGTTTTCGAAACTGAAAACCATAAAAATGAATACAAGTACCGGTACCGATGTTTGGTATGGTACTGTAGCAATACGATGTTAGTTTGTCAAAAGAAAAAACAATATAAAACTCATGTACTGAAAACAATGTTGTCCGATTTAGTATGGCATGGTAGCGATACAATGTCAATTTCTTGAAAGGAAAGCAATAAAAAAATAAATACCGGTGTTGAAACAGATGTTGTTAAGTCGGTTTCAGTTCGATTTGGTATGATAGCGGCACAATATTCGTTATCAATAAAATTTATATCGCAATGTTGAAAAAATACATAAACATAGAACGAAACCAACCAAACTGATACTAATTGAACAACATTGGTACCGGTACCGGTATCGATATTTGTTTTATTGTTGATTTTCTCTTCGGATTACGATAGGCTATTGCGAATACTGGTACTATAACGAAACGAACAAATACCAACCGAATTTCCGCCGTGAAACGCGAGGAAATCTCACTAGTTACATTCAAGTTGGATATGTCAGTCCTATTCTGTTTGTTCATAAAGTTTACCAGAGTAAGTTGGTTTTTTTCTAAGATGCGTGTTGGTTTCTATATTTACTTTAAACTTTTTTGAGTAAATTACAAAAATATCCTTTACGTTGACACTAGATTGCAAACTATGTCCTTTGTCTTCAATAATTACAAAAAACGTACCTTACGTTTGCAAAACCTTGCAGGTCACGTCATTTGGCCCTAACCTAGTTTGTTTTTAACGTTAAATCTGACCACGTAGATCTCACATGAGAGTATTCTGGTCATTTTACCCCATTTACTCAGATTAATAAACATAAAAAAATATAAATTGAAAACGATAATATCTCTATCTAGAACACACAAACGATATCTCTCTCTTACAACCATCCACCAAACAACACCATCATCTCTTTCAACCTCCACCATCAGCCACCACCACCACAACCTGCCACCACCACCTACCAACCACCGCCACACCATCCACTCTACACGACCTAAAACCCTAAAAATCCTCAAACCACAGCAATCGCAATACCACCTCCATACTTAGAAACCAGAGAAATAGAATGCGTGTCTATCACGATGATCTCAAATCGAACGATGGTTATAGGTGGTGGTTCGCCACCCAACGGCGCTAAGGTTTCAAGGTGCTGGTGGTGGATGGTTAGGGTTTTGAATGGGTGTTGGAAGGGAAGGGGTGGTGGTTTCGGTGATCTGGAAGGAAGGAGATGGTTGTGGTCGGCGGAAGGTGGTAGTAAGTTATGGTGGCAGCGATTGTTGTTGACAGGTGGTGCTAATGGTAGGCGATTGTGGTAAGTTGTGGTGGTGAAAATGTGTTTTTTTCTTAATCTTTTTATGTTTTGAACGGGTCTTTCAACAACCCCATCAATTTCTCCAAAATTGTTAAGGAACAAACTGAAGATGATTATTAGGATACTTAATTTTTAGGTTCTGTGCTGGGTTCTACACCATTTGTTTCTTCAACAATTTTAGATCTCAAAGATGATTGAAGATGATTCTTAGTTGGCATTGAAAGTTAGAGAGATGGAGAGAGTGTGTGAAGAGAGAGAAAGAAAATGAGAGGAGAGAGACGAGAGATCTAATTTATGTATCTTAGTACTAGGTTATCACCCACGACTGCTTCGCGGGTAGTTTAATTTTATTAGTTAAAAACTTGTATTTTTATTAAAATGTAACATATTATTTCATTAAATTTTAAGACAAAAATGTTGAAATACATAAAAAAACACAACAATATAAGAACTTGTTGAACAAATACAAAATAAACCAACAGGTAACATTAATATAACAGGACAAAAGTTAAAAGTCAACGGAAAGAAATAAAAAATTATATATCATAAGTTGCCAAAAATCTCTTTGTAAACGACGTTGGCAGTTTGATTTGTTGGTTTTCCTTCATCATCGAATATTAAAATCTTCACACCATCTCTCGTCTTAACTCTTGATAGCGCAACATACAGTTGACCGTGCGTGAAAACAGGATCTTTTAGATATAGACCAACTCTAGATAATGACTGTCATTGACTTTTGTTAATGGTCATGGCAAAGCATACGGATAACAGAAATTGTCTGCGTTGAAATTGAAAAGGGATTTTTTTGTCTGAAGGTATCATGTTAATCCTCGGAATAAAAACACTTGATCCAATATTTCCGCCGGATATTACTTCAGCTTCGATTACTCGTTTACCAAGAAAAGTAATCTGAAGTCTAGTTCCATTACATAAGCCGTTTTGTTGATCGATATTTCTGAGAAGCATTACCGGAACTCCAACTTTTAGTACTAATCTGTGATTAGGTAAACCTGAAATCTTAAGAGCATTGAGATTTTCCGTAGAGTATAAAACTTTAGGTAGTTGGATAGTTTCTTTTCTTTGTGGTACAGTAATCAAATTTGCAAGTATGTACAAACATATCTACCTGGAAAAACATAAGTACATGTGTTTGTAAATAGCTGGAACGTATCTATTGAAAAGCCTTATAAAACTCAATTAGGAATGACATTCTTGTGTGACTAACAATTGCATTACCTTTCGTTCTAGAAATTGAAACACATGCTTGTCGTTAGAAAAAAAAAAGCCATGAAAGGTTGGCTGGATCAATATCGAACTGCAAACAAAATAAAAAAACACATATAAAAATGCATAACAAATAATCAGAATACGATAAAAAAAGTCGTGTAATATAAAACCAAAATCTAATATATGTGTAGTGTTTCTTATCCAAATAGGGTAATATTCTGAACACAATTCAACCTTATAACAGTAATAAATACAAAACGGGTCACAACTTGTTGGGTTCAATAAACCAAAAGTTTAATACCGAGAATAACAGTAATATAAACGACAATAATAACTATTATAAAATAAACCATATTATTCCAAATATTATTGTTTTCAAAACCATACCAAAACACCATAAAACCCATAATAAGCAACGATGTGGAAAAGAGAATAGTAACCAATTGTCTTAAAAACCAAACCAAAACACACAAACATGAGGACA
Organism: Helianthus tuberosus; assembly: GCA_030545235.1. Taxonomy (NCBI): domain Eukaryota; kingdom Viridiplantae; phylum Streptophyta; class Magnoliopsida; order Asterales; family Asteraceae; genus Helianthus; species Helianthus tuberosus. Next base: position 66,318,914 of record CM060412.1, on the reverse strand, counting down.
CACGCTACTTCTCCATCTTTGGAATGAGAAGTTTGAGAGAGTCGGAATCTTGCACTTCATGGTTTTCATCACTGACACGACATTTGGTTGAAGAACTTTCCACAGTGTTGTCTACATCATAAACCTCCTGAAGATTGCGTTTCACTTCGCTAGTAGACGGCGACTTCTGATTACTTTTCATGACATTAGACACCGGCGTTTCATTGTCTCCCGTATAAGAAACCTCATCCTTCAAAAAAAAATGAAAGATTCAGAAATGTACGATTCAGAAATATTCAAAGAAAAAACTTTTAAAAACAAATACCTTTGTAACTTCACACGGAACAGATTGAATCTCGGACAGGTGAGCATCGGATGATTCGGATTGATCGTCCTAAAACAATACAAATTATAATTATAAATACTTGAATGTTGACGATAATATGTTTACAAAAAAATATCTGGTAGTATTATTATCAAACTTAAACCTGATGAATTTTGAATTTGGTGTATAGTGTAGAAATAATGTTTGTATCTGAAGTAGCCATATGAATTCCATAGTTCTCCACTTTATACTTGATGTTAAATTTAGAAACAGATATGATGAAAGCAAATTTCTTGCCAATCAAGATGTTAAATACATCAGGATAAGGCTTAGGGATACTGTCATTTGCCAACTCCTACAAAGTTAAAACAAATCTATATTAATAACTATCAAAGCAACAAAATAAATTAGTCAAGCGAATTGTGCAAAATACCGAGTTTGATGTCTAAATTTACCTCATCTTGCACCTGCACCAATTCCTTTGCAGTTTTTTTGAAAATCTTGTACGATTCGAAATCAAACATTGTTAACGTAACAGTGCCAGATGAGTCTTGAACACGAATAGGTATCTTGAAACTGTATATATTAAAAAAAGTCAACATAAATTAACTATTTTATATTATAAATTTATCGATTTACTCAATTCAACATATTATATATATAATAAATGAAGTTTCAAACCGAGGTATCGAGAAAATATCAACTCCTTGACAGTCTTTGTTGGTAAAAATTAATGACGTCTTGTGTTCAACATCAACAGAACCATCTTCTTTTTCAGCGGTAACAAACGTTTCCTCGACACTGGATTTACAATGGTAGCAGGCATTGTAGTACCAGATCTTGTCGGAACAAATTGCGGTAACTGTACCAACCAACATAACCTTCTTCGGCTATTTAAACAAAAAAAAAATGCAGAAAAACAAATTATTAAACAAAAATTATTACTAAAATAAATATTATTAAATATGATAACATAAAATAGATGTAAGAATGTATTTTACCTCAGATATGTTACCAAGATAGACAGTCGGCATAAAATCACTGTTATTCATGAATTCATCCTCCACTGATGATATCAAATACGATCCAAAGTTGTCACTTGAAGATGGCGATGAAAAAAACTTCTCAATTAAACTACATTATTTTAAATACGTATACGTATGAATTAGTTCACAATTATGTATGGATAATTTGTAACTAATAATAAATTCAAAGTATGCAATAAGTAATAGTAATGTTATTTCAAAATAACTAAAACAATTCTAGAATACCTCTGCCTGAAAGTAGTAATTTCATCAATGTCAGTATCGATGAAAATTCTACTAATGTCAAATGAGGTTGACAAACCACGTTTTCCTATATTAATAAAAAAACAATCAACATATATTATTCATTTTTTCGGTAAACAATGAAACGAATCATATGAAAGTGTTATATCAAAAAATAATATAAAATAGGTAATTAAAAATTGTACCTTTGTAAAGATTCACAACACCGAAGTGAACAACCATCACGACATACTTCTCTCGATTTTCAGCGTTGAAGTAGGCATGCATCCGGATTGCAAATTCATCCCACAGTGTACCAATAATCTGCTGGTTCCTAAATATGGAACAAATGAAAGTATACGTAAAATACATATCATTTATACAATATATCGAAATAAATAAATGATTAAGCAAAGAACTCACTCAAGATCTTTAAGCTTAACATTCAATCTCTTCCCTTTCGTACCATCCTTTTTAGTGGTGTCCTCTAGATTGAAACAAACCTCAACATATCCTATAAAGTCTATAAATGAAAAATAGGTGTCAATTATGAATAATAATAAAACAAAAACAAATATCACGAATTGCTTAAAACATGCTGAATTAAATGACATACCAACAGTGGTATTAACTTCAATTTGATTGTGGACAACGTCCTTGAAATTCACAAAACTGAAGTTATACTTAGGCCCGTTCCAATCTTGACTTTTTTGAATTTGGGTGAAAAAACTGAAAGTTATCTTCTGATTATTTATGGTGTAGTTGTAGGTTGAATTGTTGGGTGCAAGTGATGGTCTGGTTATCAGAAGACATTCATCCAGCTTGAAGTGGTCCTGAAGCCTTGGCAAAATCCTATGCATACAGCTAGCCTGAATCTGGTGACCCTACACAATATCAATAAAAATTAAGTTATTAAATAAAAAAATAATTAAAGAGATGAAGACCCATACTTAATACTTAATACATAATATAATAACAGTATAGTAAAACTTGATAAATCGTACCTCTGCATCCATACATATCATGTCGACACGATAAGTTTCAGACGGACGGCCGTGCATCATTTTCCTCCAAAGGGAAATGATCTTCAACTTAAACGTATAGCTGTTTGACAAAGGATTGAGATTGTTCAACATGGTTATGTTTTGAGGTTCCATATCGAAAACTGATATTTCAATAGGTTTTGAGAAATCTAAACCGTGGATGATGATGATGTTTTGGAACATGTATATATAATAAATAGTAGGGGAGTTATTTTAAGTAGTTATAGAAACTAAAATAGGAGAAAGTTAAATTTTTAAACTTACCCAAAATAAAATTTTGAGAATGGTACAGGTTCGATTATCAAAAATAAAAATCCGAATTTGTTAAAAATGATTGGAATTTTGAATTTTGAATCCCTTATAAGTTAAATCAATTTATTATCAGTAATAATTGATAATTATAGAAGAACCGTAATTTATTCAATTTACCAAAATAAGGATTCGAATTTGATAAAGATTTTATTCATTAACTTTGAAATTCAAAATTATTTAAAAAGGTCAAACTAATCTATTAATATGAAGTTTTAACCATTGGTGAAAAGTTTGACCAATTTACTTATAAATAATTCAATACCTATGATTTAGCTACAATTAAGCTTTATATATGTTTTAACATGAAAAAAAAACATAAATGTACAGCATAAAAAGCCTGTTGTACAACACTCAGAACCATAGAAACACCCCATGTACAAAAAGCGTGCGCATCAGCTGCGCCTTATGTCAATTTTCACCCTAAAAAACGCGCCTCAGCTGCGCTTCTTGTACATCGTGCGACTTATGTCACACAAGGCGATGGGGTTTGCACTTAAGGCGCGCTTTTTTAAACCAAGACGTAAAGAGTAATTATAGCTTATTGACTCTAATGCATACTTAACAAATCTGCCTCTGGTGCATCGTTTTAGCCAATGATATCAGTGAGAGAGAAAAAAACATTATGTTTTAACAAAATAATCATAGAGCCATAGAGGTAATAATGCATATCAAATTGACATAAAGGGACCAAATAGAATTACCTTTTGAACCTCTTGAATTCTCTGTTTTGCTCGCTTGTGAAGCCTGTTCAACTTGGAATCAAGTTCTGAGTTTTTCTCATCGCGCTCTTTTATTTGTTGTTCAAGATTCTTCTGAGCTATTTCCAAGAACCACAGTATGCATTCATAGTAAGATCTCAACACTAATAATTATCAGCAACATAAAGCGTAGTAATACTTATAATAAAACAATAGTCAACAGTCGAACGATAAATGGAAATCTACATATATAAAGTAGATTACTCATTACTACTGTAATAGCATTGCCAACTTCTAGAGATTTTGATTTATCCATACAACTTTTCCAGAACTCCATAGACTTCGTAGTACTAAAATAAAACATGCCACCCGTTTATAATATCAATAAAAATTATTAACTTAAAAGATCTATTCGTTGACCCATTTAGGGTAAAGGGGTGTTCAAAGTACTTGTGAAGCCTCACCACAAACCAATTATCTCATCCCGATTCCCAACATGTGTGAACGCAAACGAACCCATATCACTTGCGGCGGTGTTGCCTCAATCACTTTAACCCCCCCCCCCCCCCCATTCCTTGTTACCCATCTAACTCAACAGGTTACTGTTTTTTAGTGTGTCTGGGCAATGGTCACAAAATAAAAAAATTCAACTACTATCCATCAAGAAAAGAGGATCCACAACAATGTACATGTCAAATAACCTAATCATAGTAGTACTATAATGCTGCTACAAATCAAATACCTTCAAGCGAATACCATGAGTATAACTCTTATGAAACTCTTTATGCAGCCTCTCATCATCTTCATCTCCAGGCACAAACTTTATCCCACAAATCTTCCAATTTCTAAACATAAAATCAGAGTGACCCAAATCCAGATGAAACTGTGCATACTTTCTTTTCTTATTGAAAACCCTTTTGCAATTCATAATCTTTTTCTCATCAATTCCATCATCATCATTCTTCCTGCACATTAAAGTAACCTTCATCAATTTCCATTAATATTTTAACTTCGAAATGATCCGAAACAAACTGTAATCACAACTAAATCAACCGAATCAGTTCGAAATCAATCAAAAATCACTGAGACAAATCAAAAATTCGTCTGAATCAATCCTAATTTTAACCAGATATTATCCGTTCAAAAACCTAAATGTCATTTTATCCGTTCAAAACCCTAATTTTAACCGGATATTAAAAGAATAAAATAAAAAAAAAATCAAAGAATAAAAGATCTGGGAAACAAAAATTACCTAGATACAATCGGAAACATGTATTAAAGCTTAAAATCGGAAAAACTTAAAATCGGAAAAAACTTAAACCCTAATATCAACAAAAAAAGATTACCTTGTTCACGAATCCAAGCTATTCTATCGGATCTTCACTCACCGTTAATGATAAGATTAAAGTGCCTGGCTGAGGCGGATCTTGAAAAGAACGAATGAATGAATGAAAGGGGAATCATTGAGGCGGAAGCGTATAAGTCGGCAGAAAAGACAATGTAATGAAAGGTTGGTGTAACTGATGATAAGAGAAGGGAAAGAATTATTTTATTAGAAGAATATATATGGATCCGAATACCGAATCCAAATACACATGGACCTAATCGATATGCTACAAAAAAAACCAATCACATTTCCCGCCAAAAACCCAATTAGAAGTGCCCTAATGAAGCGACACGTGTCCCATATTTTTTTTGTTTATTAAATATAATAGATTTTAGTATTTTGGGTAAAATGACAAAAATACCCTCATGTGGGTTCTACTTGGTCAGATTTAACAATGAAAAATAACCGGGTTAGGGCCAAAGGACATAATGTGTAACGGTTTGTAAACATAGAGTATGTTTTTTGTAATTATTGAAGGCAAAGGACATAGCTTGCAATCTGGTATCAACATAAAGGACAATTTTTGTAATTTACTCAACTTTTTTTAAAGTCTATAATTCTAGAATTTGCTTCGGCTTGATACAAAGTTTGGGCCGCACTAATTTAGGATGATAGATATGGAACATATTATGCAAAAACTATATTTTTATTAAATAAGTTTGTCGACTGACAAGATATGCATGTCTTCGTTGACTATTGTATACTGTCTAAACTTATTTACGTCTTTCCGCGTTGATAGTGAAGAGTGATTGATGGGGCCACTATAGGGTGACCATTATCCTAAAAGATTTTTTGTGAAAGAAAAACTTGTATATCATTTAATTATTTCGATAAAAGTATATCATAAAAGAAAACTAGTATATCATTTAATTATTATATTATATATTATATAATAATTATATAGGGTGGGAGTTGGCTACAAATTCCATTTTTCCTACAAAGTGTAGGAAGTCATAAAACACTACAATTTCAGCCATAAAACACACTCAAACCCTACATATAACAAAATGAAGATTACTAAAACGTAATATTTGTGGGTTTTGTGTTGTGTTTTGGATGATATGGCTTTGATTTTCAAATGACTAACATTCGTGTGTTTTATGATGATTATCATGTTGTGTTTTATATTCATAGTTCTACGATGGTGTGTTTGAAGTTTTTATGGAATGTTAGGGTTTTAGTGACATTCACTATGTTATTTTTGGGTTTTGAGTGTGTTTTATGGCTGAATTGTGATGTTTTATGACTTTGTACACTTTGTAGGAAAAATGGACTTTGTAGCCGAACCCCACCCTATATTATATAATTATATATTGAGTAAATTACAAAAATCGTCCTTTATGTTAATACTAGATTGCAAACTATATTCTTTATTTTTAAAAAGTACAAAGAAACGTACTCGATGTTCACAAACTCTTGCACATTATGTCATTTAGCCCTAACTCAGTTAACTTATAGCCTTAAATTAGATAATACAATGGTATTTTAGTCTTTTTATCGATTTGTTTAAAAATATTATAATAATTATAGGCTCATTCTATTCCCACCCCCCCCTATTTACTAATTACACCCCCTATCAAAAACATCACATCCATCAATCATTTACTTTTTGTTTTTAGTCTTTTTTGTCTTTTTGTTGTCTTTTTTTTATTCTTTTATTTAATTATTAGTTATTTAGTATTTGTTTATTATTTAATTAGTTATTATTATTATTATTATATTTATTATTATTAGTAGTAGTAGTAGTAATGATATATTATTTATTATTAGTTTTTATTGTTATAATTTATCAAATTATATTTATAGCTGTAACAAAAGCTATATAAAAATAAGTACTTTTTTACAAAAATATTATCATTTAATAATTTACATACCGAGGTTTAATCTATACACCCCCCCCCCCCCAAATGTAGCAGGTTGTGCTATCCAAGACTTATACATATTTTGACGTGATTCAAATATATTCTCCCAGCCAGCTGCATCATTTTCTCTCATTAATTTCCATAGGTTGTTTGTGCTGGCAATTTGATACTCTCCTTGCAATTCTACCATTATAAAATGGTTACCATTCACGTGTGCAATTGTAATTATTTTTTTTCTGGGAACTCGTGAGGGCCTCTCCAAAGCGAAAAACAAGTAGAACTGTTTCTTTTTTCTTGAGATAAAAAATGAACGATCACATTAAACTTGTTCGCAATCAAGAATCCTGCCTCTGGCATAATCATCCAGTGTTTTTCAGGTGCAAACCCCGATCCTGACCAAGCCAAGGACGTGAACACATCTTTGAATGAGCCTAAGAAAGCCTTAGTGTACTTATTTCTAAACTCGAGTAGCTCTTCCATCAGTGATCTCCGGATAAATAACCATTCATCTTCACCGTACCCGAGAGCAGAAGCTGTCGCCCGAAACCCACAATTTCCATCACCTAACACGTTAATGCTTTTAACTTTTGTAGTAAACTTTTATTTCCAGGCTTGGATCGATTATCGAAGGCTTGTTTAAAACTTTCCAACTCGACGTCACAAGTAATATCCTCACAATATACTGGTAACTCGAGTAACTCGATTACGAACTTGACAACGACAATGTGAACGCTTTAAATGACGCTCTGCTATTATTATATCAAGTGCTTCATGAGAAACAGAGCCATGTAATAGCTTCAACATTGGTAGCTTGTGTTTATGCATTAGAACAGTTCTACTTTTTTCGAAGCTATCTTTAACAATTGTATACTGCGAGTTCACTACTTCATCAATGTGACGAACAATCTTATCTGAATACTATGATGAAGCATAAGTAGATCACTCTTTGAACAAGTAAATTTATGCAGCTCTTTGAATAGCTTTCTCGAGTATATCTTAAAGAAACTGAAGTGAATGCACCGATAATATGAGAATTATGAAACTGAAGTGAATGCACCGAAGAAAGTGATGGACGGAAAGAGGGAAAGATAGTTCATCGGAAATTTCCAGAGAAGACCAGTGGGCAGGGCAAGCTTGATTGTTTGTGCGTGGAAACTAGGGAAAGGATTTATTTTATTTGGTAGATAGTCTCGAATAAGCAGCTACTTTTCTTCATAGGCCATATGCCTAGTCTAAGTTGTAGTGTAAGTTGTCAACAAAAACAAACTGGTAAAAGAAAAGGAAATTTCAGGAAGGTATGGTTATGGCATGTGTAAACATTACCATATCTTCTTTTGACTTTCAAAGCTTATGGCAATATTTTAAATAAGACTCCAAAACCGTCCAATTATCGTACTATATTTGTTATTATATAAATTATATAGTGGCATTCGGTTCGTAAATCCGGTTCGACCGGTTCAACCGGTCCGACCAATAAACCAGTACAACGACCGGTTCGTTGTCTAGCATAAAAAAACTAAAAAGGTAAAAAAAATAAAAAGATGTCTAGCATAAAAAAACTAAAAAGGTAAAAAAAAAAAGTTTAAGGCTTAAGTAATAAGCTTAATAATAATAATAATAATAATAATAATAATAATAATAACAAAAAGATAAAAAAGACAATAAAATATAACAAAAAAAGACAACAAAAAGACAAAAAAGACTAAAAACAAAAAGCAAATGATTGATGGATGTGATGTTTTTTATAGGGGGTGTAATTAGTAAATAGGGGGTGGGAATAGTATCACCCTAATTATAACAGACCCTATTTTTTACCCCTTGCACATTACATCATGCCACCACCACTTCACCAACACCCCTTTTTTCTCAATGAACCCAATCGCAGGAAAACCAATCGTCGCCACCACATACCACGACGGCGCTCGTATGCAGCTCGATCAGGTGCCGGGCACACCCAATCGCATAACCCACCATAACACGTCGTTGCAGACTTTATTTCCGCCGCCAGACTTACCCTTCATCTCCACCACCATCTGCGATTCAGATGCAGAGTCGTTGGATGTTGATGCCCTTAGATCGACGGGGGTTAATTAAGTTAACGTCGTTAGATCGTCGGACGTAAACCCTGTAATTCCGGCAAGCTTGTCCGAACACGAATGAATCTCTTTTTTTATATTCGCGGCTAAAACTTAGTGGCTTGATGGTAAGCACGTGGTGTTTGGACAAGTTGTTGAAGGTATGGATGTTGTTAAAGCAATCGAGATGGTTGGATCTGGAAGCGCAGCTAGTTCTGCGGTCAAATTTCTTAGATCTATAATCTAATTCTTGGTTTCTTCATGTTTCGTTTGCAATTTTGGTTTAAATGTGTCAGTTGTTTGACTGTGTCATTGTTGGTTATCTAGAGTTTTTCTTAGGGTTTGTGTGAGGGTATTGTGAAGGGTATTAGTTTAATGGTTGGATCTGAAGTGGTGGTGAAGGGTATTATTGACAGTGGTGGATGTGTATTTGATTGCTTTTGCTGGATGAAGTGGTAGGCAGATGTAGTTGTAGAACACATTTTTTTAACTCAATTTATGCTACCACTTCTCGACTTTAATAAAGTTTGGGGCTGTTTGTTTACCTCATAATGGTTCACACCTCTTACTGGTTCAGACTGTTTGTTTCACGAGCAAATGTATGAATGGTTCTGACATTTGCCTCTGAATAGTTGAGCGTTATACTGAGTCTGAATGGTTAATACCTCTAATCTGAATTGGTCAAACATTCGCCTCTGAACGGTTAAACATTATACCACCTCTTAATGGTTCAGACCTCTTACTGGTCCAGGCCTCTTATTGGTTTAGCACTTAACCATTCATAAGTTGCCAAACAACCCCTTACTCTGTAGTTCCTGAAGTTAATAAATGTTTTTCTCCTTTGACGATGGTATTTTTATCTACGTCTCCATGTTATTTTATTGAGATCACATTATGAATAGTATGTACAAATAACCCAAACAAAAGCGTAAGTGCCATCAAACTGAGAAATATTTGGTTTAGCGCCCCGCGACGGGGGCGGGTCATTCCACTAGTTTAATACAAGTACTATTACCATTCGATCATATCCGGTATAAATAAATATATTAAATATAACTCGATTTATTAAATATATCGCAAATGTGTAGCTAATAAGTTGGTGGTGAAGTGGTAAAGGAGAGACTTGTGTTCCGAGTGACCTAGGTTCGATACCTACCATCACCATTTAGTTTTGGTGGCACCTGGTGATGATGAAAGACTAGGCGAGTAGGCGGCGATCGTTAGTTCGATCCTTAAATTGAGCGGATTTTACCTCACCGCACTGTCGTGCCTTAGAGTGAGTGTTCACGGACTTCGGTCCTAGGTAAGGGTTTTCCCTGATTCGAATGCGAGTGTATCCTAATATTGTGAATTTCGTTAGTAGCTCGTTTGAAGGATTTGTTGACAATTAAAGAAAAAGTCCGGTCATAAATGCAATTCTGTAAACCAAGGTGCAAATAACATGTGAATTTTACATCAGTAGGGTAAAGATCCTATACAAATAGCCTTAGCGTACAAAACGTACGAAAGGCATGAAAGGGTAAAAAAAAAAACACGGTGGAATTTCATAATTATTTTACTCATAATTACCCTACAGGATCAAAATTACCCTACAATATCATTTGTAGAATAATTATGACACTCTACAAAATTACCATAAAAGATCAAAATCACCCTACAAGATCAAAATTACCCTACAAGATCATTTATAGAGTAATTATGATACTCTACAAAATTACCCTACAAGATCAAAATCACCCTACAAGATTAAAATTATTTTACAAGATCAAAATTACCCTACAAGATTATTTGTAGACTAATTATGATGCTCTACAAAATTAGCCTACAAGATCAAAATCACCCTACAAGTAGGGGCGACTCTTATGGTGTGCGGGAGGACTTCCGCACAAGGCCCGTGATATTGAGGGCACAAGATTTAAAAAAAATCGATATATATGTTATTTAAAAAAAAATTGTACACATATACCAAATCCAATATAGAGACCCATTACCAAATACATTTCTATGCTTTATAATTTACCCAACTTAACATTAGGTTTATTTTGCCCAACCCTATACTAATATGATTTTAAAAAATAAAAAGAACACTGAAACACGCTGAAAACTGAAAGGACGATTGAAGACTGAAGTATTGAACGGACATCAGAGGGCGATTCTGGATTGCTGGAAACTGAACACTGAAACACGTTGAAGAGTGAAGACGCTGGATTACTGGAAACAAAACATAACATCAGGTGAGGTCCGATAATCGTTTGTGATTGTGTTGTAGAGGGCGATTCTGATTCAGTGATTCTGATAATCGTTTGAATTTCTGATTTCATCATATTCATATTTATAATTAAGTCGAACGCTATTGTGTTGCGGGAGGGCAATTTTGATTCTTATTGAATTTCCAATTTCAGAAGTTTCAGAACATAACATCAGGTCTATTCGTTTAGTGTTATTTACTCGTTAGTCTGTTAATTGTTGAACATCAATTATTATTTTGTTGAACATCGATTTCAGAACATAACATCAGAACCCGTATATTGTCGTATTGATTAAGTGTTGTCGTAATTTTGTTAGCCTGTTAGTTGTTGAACATCGATTATTATTTTTAGGCGTTAATGGCTCCTAAACAAGCATCCGGATGGCAAAAACATCAAAAAAGGAAACGAGCGAAAGAATTGGTGAAGTCTCAAGCCGGTGCTATGAAAAAGTTTTTGGCGCCTAATCCACCTACAGTTAATGTTGAAAATCAACAAGAAGACGTTGAAGTAGAAGTAGAAGTAGAACATGAACAAGAACTAGAACAAGAACATGAGGAAGTAGAAGACGAGGAAGAATGTGACAACCCTCAAATTTACATGTAACCGTACAATCAATTAATGTTAATTAAAGTGCTTGACGACTGTGTGGAATCATTTAACTGCTTTCTGATTACTGTGTTATGCTTACATGTATTTGATAACATACTAATAGTATACAGAAAAGTTACTAAATAGTCCGGTATGCCTTCCTGAGGGTTAAAAATTAAAAACGTTGCAAATATATATATATATATATATATATATATATATATATATATATATATATATATATATATATATGACACTTTACGGATTAATTAAGCAGTTTAACGGAACAGTATCGAACCGAACAACCGGACAGGACCCGAAACACAAAAATATTGTTAAACACATTGTTTTTATTTTTCTGAGCTAGTTAGGGTCCCCGAACACCCTAACACACTATATATTATACAACACACTTAAACCACCAACTAAGCACTTAACAACCTAACTAGATCTCTAACTAACAATTGAAAACCAACCATACACCCCCCCTAACACACGGTTCATCAAGGGGCCCCACACCCCTTGATTTCTTTTAATATTTTATTAGATATGTTGTGTTGATATGGAGCACATTACACACTAGTCCCTTACATGTTGGAAGTAACCTTATAAGGACCAAAGGTCTTCATTTTCACCTCATTCGACACCATCATTCTTCCTTCTCTCTTCCTTGTGTTCGGCAGCCAACAACCACCACCATACCACCACCATCAAGCCTTGTTCTAGCTATTTTCCATACACCCAAAGGTGCAAGAGGTCCTACAAGTAAGCTCGGTGTGTTCGGAAGTTGAAGGACCTCTCTCGTTTTCTTTTAACCACCACTTTTCCACACTTGAACTCCCCTAGCCTTGTGCTAGTAGTAAGTTTCTTAAATCTTCATCTTGTTCATGTATTTGGTGGTTAATAATTGATTAAATGGTTAAAACTTAAGAAACTCTAAAGAACTTACATTAAGTCTTGAACATAAAGGGTAAAGAGTGGATAAAGAGAAGTTATGTGTGTAAATCATGTAGATCTTGTGTTGTTATGATTCTTGATTGATTTCCTGATGATTTGCTGGTTAATATTGATGTTTGATGTTGTTGTGGTCACTAAACATGTTAACGGAATCAATCGAACACGAACTAGAAAGCTAAAGGCTGAAAAACAGAATCTGTCCAAGCTTTTACAGCCAACTTCAGTTGGCTGTAAACAGGTCATAACTCAACAAAAAACTGATATTTTGAGTCTATAATGTGTTATTATGAAATATGGTTCTAATGGCACCGGAATCATAATTTTTGGACTCCGTTTACTATTTTTAAAGTGTCATTTTGTAACAGCAGCTAGAGCTGCATTTTTCTGCTGAAAATATGCGTTTTGTTTTCTGTCATAACTTGAGTTCTGTGTAGAGTTAGATCATGAAACTTGTACTGTAGATGACCACCGATGTATTTGTAATTCTCTCACTGGAATTTCATAAATCGGACTCTCGATAAATTTTAAATAAATTATTCCGTGGACTACAGTCAAAATAAGATAAATCTGATTTCAGTCCGGAAAATGAATTTTTATAAAATATTGGTAATGAACTGGACCCCGATGTTTTTACACAATAATATTTGGATCGTTTAAGACCTTCTGTAAAACAATTGGGAATTTTTGGAACAAGTTAACTATTTTATTAAAATCCCCGAAAACAGCCAAGTTTTGAATATTTAAGCTGAAACGACATAAGTTGTAATTTGCGTGTCTAAATGTCGAGTATGTTATCTGTGAATGATATAACATGTTATATGTCAATAAAGGTGTTATGTGAAATGTCGTATGTTTGTTTATGAGTGGGGGGATAGATGGGAAGCTTATATGGGCATAAACCGTTAAAACGATGCATGTTATGTGATAGATACGTGTAGGAATTTTGTGCTCTATTTGAAACCACTAAATGACTAACTGGTAATCATACTAGGACGTGATTTACCAACCTTGACTGTTAGCTATTTTTGAGAGTCAAACCGAGCAACCGAGGTGAGTTCACACTTTTCTACAAAAGCATGGTAATTCCCGGTGGGAATGGGAATGGGAATGGGTTCAGGAATAGGGATTCCTCGTCCTTTGGGATGTGTTCAGGAATGTAAATTCCTCGTCCTGTTGGGACGGATTAGACTTACTGGACTAGAACTCTATCAGCGAAGTCCCTCCCTTTTTGTATCGACTTAATCGCCGAGGCTATGGCGAGCGGGTCATTAGTTAATAGCGCTATTAGGTTTAACAAACCTCACACCGTGCCAGTTGGACGGGTGTGTACTAATGGACTATGGCACGTCGGTGATGATAGACACCGACGCTAGGGCACAATTGATTTTTTGTTAGTAGTCGATATGATAAACGAGTCTGGTAGTTTAAAATAATGGGGTAGCTCCCCACGGCCGGAGTGCCGGGCTGGATAGCCAGGGAAGGTGTACATGGGATGGTTAACTAATAAACGTTTTCGAACTATGGGGTAACCCCCACGGCTGGATAGCTGAATGAGATTAAACTACGTTTTTGGAAACAACTCTAAAATGGACAACCAACCGTGAACTCACTCAACTTTGTTGTTGACTCGTTGCTACATGCTTTGCAGGTCGCTAGATGCTTTTGGAGCTTGCACAAGGAGAAGGTTGTTGTGGAATATGTCCCGTGTTAAATATTTAATCCGTATGAACTTATTAAACTTGCGTTTTGGTCTTTAAACTTATGAACTATGAAACTTATGTTTTGGTTCCACGCTTTATGCTTCCGCTGTTTAAATCTGAACTTTGTTAACCTGAAGTCGGTCTACTTCCTTTTGGTCGCCAATCGTATTGTGTTTGGTTTTATTTACTAATTGTGTTGTTCAATATGATTGGTGGCTCGATCCTGGTCATGTCACGCCTCCAAGCGGTGATACTCCGCAGGGTGGATTTTGGGGGGTTGTGACAGATTGGTATCAGAGCCATTGGTTATAGTGAACTTGGTTTTAAAAAGGGAAAAGCTTTTTGATAAAACCATACTATAACCTGTACAGTGCTCAACGATCCACAACGACGCTTCGCTCCACGTGCAAGACTCAACATCCTAGGTGATATGGTTTATGTTTATACTTCCTACTTGTTAGTTACATGGTACATTGTTCATGGTATACATTAGTTAATGTGATAACTGCTATTTGAACCTTGTGTGCTTACTCTCTTCTGTCACTCCACACTTACGCACCTTGTGACACCTTTCTTACGAGTGTTCCTTCGATGTGAAGATCATGAGTGGACGTCTCGACATGACCCAGGGTCAGCTGACGACCTTGATTAACGAACGGATTGCTGAAGCCTTAGCAACCCAAACAGAGAGTCAACCCATGCACCTTCAAACACGCATGGGCACCTTCAAGGCGTTCCTGGAATGCAAACCTCCCACTTTCGACGGCACTGAAGGGACAATCAGCCTTCTACACTGGATCCGGAGAATCGAATATACATTCGAAGAGAGTGAAAGCCCTGCCAGCAAACGAGTAGAGTACGCTACTGGCATGTTGCAAGGGAAAGCGTATTCTTGGTGGAGCGCACAAGTTCAGATGCTCGGGTTGGCAGACGCGAATGCCATCCTCTGGAGCGACTTCAAGGATTGGATTAAGGAAGAGTTCTGCCACCTGGACGACATTCTGAAACTTGAGATAGAGTATTATGGTTTGAAGATGGAAGGATCAGAGATTGAGGCATACACAAGGAGGTCCAACGACTTGGCTGCCTTATGTCCTAACATGTCACAACCCAGAGACGCCACTGCATACAAGATTAAAATTACCGTACAAGAACATTTGTAGACTAATTATGATGCTCTACAAAATTACCCTACAAGATCATTCGTAGAGTAATTATGATACTCTACAAAATTACCCTACATGATCAATATTACCCTACAAAATCATTTGTATGGTAATTTTAATAATTACTCTACAAGTAAATAATTACGAAAATGTCACCATGTTTTTTACCTTTTCATGTCTTTCGTACGTTTTGTACGATAAGGCTATTTGTATTTGATCTTTTGGTTACATAAGTCACCATTTTTTAAATCACAACATTTTCATTCAACCCCCTTAAATTTGTCACCGTCACCATTTTTGAATTTCCTGTTGACGTCGATATCTCTTTCCTGGAAACTTCAAACTCCAAATTCGTACATACATTCTCTCTCCAATCCATAAATGATTTCTTCACAATCTCTCTCTCTCTTTCCCCAAAGAACAAACGACCTCTTCGATTGCATGTTATTTCACAACCTCTTGTTACAACAAACCCACATTGTTTTCACTAAAATTATCCATTTTTAACCGTACCCATATCGAATCTTGGAATAATTTCGCTGATTTACCTTCATTTTCACCGATTGCTGGTTAGAAAATTAGGGTTTCCGGGTTTTCTGGTGTAGGATTATTATGAATTGATGCTCGATTGTTGTGTTTTTTGAGCTGAAATTTGTGTATTCCTAAATTGATCAAGAGATTTTTCTGGGTTAGGGCTTTCTTGTTGGGAATTTTACCTTTGAAAGAACATTCAAGGTGAGTTTTTATTAAAGATTATATTATGGTTAAAAAAGCGTCTTTTTTTGTTTTTGTTTTAATGTTGTAATTTGATGATTTAGAATAGCAGAAAATGGAAAAGTATGAGCTTGTGAAGGATATAGGATCCGGGAATTTTGGGGTTGCTAGGTTGATGAGGAACAAGGTTTCCAAAGAGCTTGTTGCTATGAAATATATAGAAAGAGGGCATAAGGTAGGTGTGATTTTTCTTGTATTTTTAATATTATTTTATTAATTTAAATTTTAATGTTGTTTTATGTGATTGGTAGGTTTCTGTGAGATAGAATTGTTTAAAGTTTAAACATAATTGTTGTTTGGGATTGGTTTCTTGATTGGCTTTGATTGATTATATATATAAAGCCCACTTGGATTAATGTTATTTGTTTGTGTTTTTATATGTTTGGAACTTTGGATATTGATTTGTTGGCTGAATTGCAAGAGGGTATGTGTTGTCTTTTTGGTGTAGATTGATGAGAATGTTGCTCGAGAGATCATCAATCACCGATCCCTTCGACACCCTAACATTATCCGGTTTCGAGAGGCAAGTAGCCTTCTACTCTTGCTTTATTATGTTTACCATTGATATGTGTCACAAAAGTGTCCCATAGGAATTGCAGTGTTAACCTTTTTTGTGGCAAAAGTTCAAGATAAATGATATGTTCATTCATTGTGATAATTAGAAATTATTGATGTCGAGGCGGATCTACAACATGACTTTAGTGTGAAAATTATGACTAAACGAGTGGGTTGATCTGGGTTGCGTTCTATCTCTAATGGGTCAAATGTAGACCTGGCAAACGGGTCGGGTCGGGTCGGGTTGGGTCATGGGTCAAAACGGGTTCGGGTCAAAACGGGTTCGGGTCAAAACGGGTCACTTATAAAAAAGGGTTGTTTTGGTTCGGGTCGAAACGGGTCCGGGTCAGAACGGGTCCGGGTCAGAACGGGTTTCGGGTCGGGTCGGGTCCGGGTCAGAACGGGTTTCGGGTCGGATCGGGTCAGTTTTTTTTTCCTCCTGAAGCTTATTGAATATTAAAAACATTTTTTTATAATTTCATCACAACTAATAAACTAATAGTAATCATAAAACAAACACAGTAATAAATCTATCCTAACTACTGATAAAGTTCAATAATAAATATAATAAAAAGTAATGATAACTCTATCCAAATAATGAAAAACTTAACTTACTAATAACAATAGAACGTTAACAAACATTCAAACTATAGTTATAATAACAACAATAATAACTAAAAGAGATAATAAAGTTGATTAAAATTACCAAATGATACACTGAAGCACCACAATCTGAACCATCAAGCTACCAGAACACCATACATTCCATTCAAAAGTGGGATATCCATA
Organism: Helianthus tuberosus; assembly: GCA_030545235.1. Taxonomy (NCBI): domain Eukaryota; kingdom Viridiplantae; phylum Streptophyta; class Magnoliopsida; order Asterales; family Asteraceae; genus Helianthus; species Helianthus tuberosus. Next base: position 66,301,187 of record CM060412.1, on the reverse strand, counting down.
ACAAGTGTGTTAGGAAGTGTAGACAAAGAAAACAAAGTGATAGACCATTCTAAAGAGCCTCTAGCACTCAACCGTGACCAAAGAGCTAAACCCACGGGTTAATCCAAAAGGTAACTACGGGCCAAATCATCATCATAGTTACCTCCCAAATTAGTTGTTCAATTCTTTTTACGATCTTTATACGTTTTTTGTATGAAAATTGTGAAGGAATGAGTTTTGGGATGCAAAGAGAGTCCTTTAAATACAACCTAAAATAAGAATAACTGCAATGCTGCGAATGATACCAAATGATTGTTAAATAAATAACATTATATGTTTGCTCTTAAAATATAGCATAAAAACCATGTTTGGGAATTACTAACAATACAAGTAGTTGGGTGCTAGAATTAAGAGTTGCAGCAAACAAAGACTTGTGTTCTGGGAATCTGAACACATGACCATGGATGTTCTTCCATCCCTTCTGTTCTTGATTATTATTAACTTCAGCCTCTTCAACATCGCGTGTTGTTAAGATCCCTCCTCATTTTGCTGCAAAGACGACAATGACGATTCTTTCTGCGCAAGTTGCAGCAAGTTCCTTCTGTGTATCAGCAAGTTCTTGTTTATCCCTCAAAATCTGCACCGATCGATGAATGTCTTGAACATGTTTCTCAAAAAACTTAAGCTTCACTTCCGACTCCCCTTGATCGCGTGTCAAATCAGACTGCATCTCCCTAATCGACTTATCAAGATTATAACAACACTACTCCAGTTGTGATAACCGCGAACTAAGACCCTCGAGAAACCGCATAACATTATCAGTGTGTTTCTTCATGGATCTCTCCACTGCCATGATTATCACTTCCTGGTTACCAGAATCATCCGGTGGACAGTCAAATTCGGGATGTTCTCGCCATTCTACTTTTGATAAATTCTTGCCAAAAAAATTCACAATTTTATTATCAAGTTTCTAGAGTCAATCATTCACGAAAATCAAACAACAAAAATATTTTCTCTAGATCCAATATTATCATTATATGTGTATCATATACAACTCAATCAAACTATAATTCACAATTTTATTATCAATATTTTCTCTAGAACGGGAAGGAGGGAGATTTTCAACAAAATCAAAACAAATTAACAAGAATCATGGCATACCCATTTCGAACAAATGAAAACCCAGTTCGATTAACACGCAGAAAACATCAAGTTCAACTCTAATTTGGTACAGAAGAAGCAAAGATTAGGGTTTTAAACCTGTGTCCGATTCGATGTGAAGAAATCGTTGATGCAGACCTAGAGATTAACGAGCGAAGAAGGATTTCTTGAAGGAGAGGTTGAAGATTGAAGATGATGTATTGACGGCGGAGGTCTGTGGCGGAGGAGATGGCGGAGGTCTGTGGCGGAAGAGAAGGCAGAGGACTGGAGGCGTTGATGGAAAGTTACGATTGATTCAATCAGATTGAAGAAGATGACCCATTGTTCACCCGTGCTTTCTTATTTTTCAACCCTAACTGACCCGCCCATCCTAATTTCTCAACCCTGTATGACCCGTAAATAAAACTTTTTATTTTTTAAATAACCCACTTTGACCCCCTTGTCTAAACTTTCTCACCCAAATTCACCCAATATAATCTAAAAATGACCCAGACTGACCCATTGTATGCTATTTGGGTCAGAATTGCCCCCTCTAGTCAAATGGTCAAAAGGCGTTAAGTGGGTCATACGGTCAAAAGTCACCCAAAGTAGTTCGTGTATCACTTTATTAAAAAAAATTGATTTTTTGAATTTATATATAATTTACAATCTGTTTGTTATCAAATTTGACACACTGCTCACTAAAAAAATAATTTTGGAGAAAAAGTGTTCCGTGTAAACCCAAGCGGCCCCAGTCGACCCACACAAAATTCTACCCGTTCTCATATGTTACACAGCACTTGACCCACTCGTATTGTTATCTCTAGTCGAAATTTGTAATATTCTAGATCGTGAGCTTATAATCATGCTGGTGTTTCAATAGGTGGTACTAACTCCAACCCACCTCGCTATTGTCATGGAGTATGCTGCCGGAGGGGAGCTTTTCGATAGGATTTGCAATGCCGGGAGATTTAGCGAAGATGAGGTCTAGTTTCTTCAACCAGCATAAATTCATAAAATTATTTTGTCAAATTATTTAAATTCAGCCGTAATGAATTGCTTCTTGACGCTATCTACCAAATTTTCAGGCGAGATACTTCTTCCAACAGCTTATATCCGGAGTTCACTACTGTCACTTTATGGTAAAAGCCTATTAAAAAAAGTGAACTCTCTCACAATAATATGTATTCAATCTTAATGCTATATATCAACCTTGTGCAGCAAATATGCCATAGAGATTTAAAGCTCGAGAACACTCTTTTAGATGGGAGCCCTGCACCGCGCCTGAAGATTTGTGATTTTGGCTACTCAAAGGTGTTCAATTATTATTATTAATGAAGGTTAAATTTAAAGTATAAATTAAAATCTTGATGCTAATAGTGTTAATGTTTTGCAGTCATCTTTACTCCACTCGAAACCCAAATCGACAGTTGGAACCCCTGCATACATTGCACCTGAGGTTCTTTCGCGTAAAGAGTATGATGGCAAGGTAAGTATCTTAAGTTGTAATATAATATGAAAACGTTGTTTGAAATGAATTTTGGGTAACTTAATAGATTACATTATTGCTTGTTACATAGTTGTTAATAGCGGTCGCTACGCTTGCTATAGTCAATAGCAGAGCGAAGCGGGACCTTCCTGCTATAAGGTGTTTAGCCCCTAAAAAGCGATGAATTAGCGATAAAATAGTTTTTTTTTCTTTTTAATAAATACAAGTATATACTCAAAAAATAAGTGTATATTAGGGTTTTTTTGTTACAGGATTGAAATAAGAAGCGCACATTCTTCCATATTTACCCGATTTTTTTTTTTATTATAAAATACTCGTATAAACTATTTTTAAAATTTCTTTTTGTGTATCGCTATTTATAAAATAGCGTCCGCTATCTTATCGCTATCGCTACACAGCGTATAGGTAGCTTGTCGCTATTTACCGCTATTCGCTATTAAGTATTAACAACTATGGCTTGTTAGATGTCTCTATATATGATTTAAATACCTACGGTGAAGAATCAATTTTAATTCCCAATAATGTTTTGAATTTTGTATGCTTATTTTATGTATAGTGGTCGGGTTTTCCCAAAAATTGATTTATGTTTGTTCAGATGGCTGATGTTTGGTCATGTGGAGTGACACTTTATGTTATGCTTGTGGGAGCATACCCTTTTGAAGACCAACAAGATCCAAAAAATTTTAGGAAGACCATTCAAGTAAGTAGTTTTCTTTTTCTTTCTCTTTTTTTAATCAAAACTTTCTTTTGAAAGTTGACTTTGACTTCTGATTCTCATTTTGGCAGCGGATCATGGCCGTGCAATACAAGATCCCTGACTATGTTCACATATCTCAAGAGTGTCGGCATCTTCTTTCTCGGATATTCGTCCCCAATGCTTCTCGGGTACGTATATACTAAAGTTATGATGATTTTTATTTAAAAAATCTAATTTTTTTAGCTTTTTAAAAAGATTTTATGACGGAGTACTTGGTCAATTTAGTGTATTGTCCACTTCCCATTTTATGGATATATGCACATTACAAGTCTAACATGTCTGCTGGCTAATAATATGTTCACACTTAAGAGTTGAAATCAAAGCAACATCCAAGTTGTGTCTTTTTTCAAACAAAGAACCATTAGTTTTTGTTTTTGCATTTTATGTGGCTGAAATGAGTTGCGTTGCGCTGCGTTGACTATGATAAAAGTCTTTTATTCCTTCAGTGTATGCTTGTTTATACCATTTTCTATATGAAACCGGACAAATCTTTGAATCTATTAATATTTAATATAGGTAGCAATTATTCTTTTTTTTTTAATGTTTGGTGTAGAGAATTAGCCTAAAAGAAATCAAAAGCCACCCATGGTTCCTGAAGAATCTGCCAAGAGAATTAACAGAAGCGGCTCAGGCGGTGTACTACAGGAAGGAAAACCCGACATTCTCTCCACAAAGTGTGGAGGAAATCATGAAAATTGTTGAAGAAGCAAGATCCCCGCCTCCTGCCTCACGTTCCATTGGCGGCTTTGGGTGGGGCCAGGAAGAAGATGAGGATGACGATGATGACAAACAAAATGAGTCTGAAGATGATGAAGATGAGTATGATAAAAGAGTCAAAGAAGCTCATCAAAGTGGTGAAGTTTGTCTTACCTAAAAGTTTTTACCTTTTTATTTTCTAGTTTTTCGGTCTGTAAAAAAAGCCGGTTTACTTGCATGGGAGCAAAATAATCAGTGTATGATGATGCTATGGTATACTTGAATCTGGTTTTGGTTATTTATCTTTTGTTTCATCAGAAACCGGCTTGTTGGTTTTTGGGGTAGTTGGTTTTCAACTTGTACCGCAACATCATATCAAGTCTGGCCGGAGTGGGGCAATGGGGCTCTCCAATTTGGGGAGTGCGGTAGCCTAATACAAGAAAGTCGTCGTTCCAAAAAAAAATGTTTAATGTTGTTTCAAGGATGCATCAACATGCATGGATATAACATTTGGTCATAGTTATAGCCAGTTTTTTCTCCTTACTGTTTTCTCTTCTAAAATCTCAACTATTGATTTATTTCCTGCTTAAAGACTTCATATTTTGTTTAGTTAGGTCTATATATATTTTATTAATATCACAAATCCGCATAAAAGTTGAAATGTTTTCATATTTTGTTTTAAGTAGTTATTTATAGTTCAGGTTTTTGGTCGGAAAAAACTGACCCGATAACCAAACCATTTATATTTCGGGTTGGGTTGTTCGGTTTTCAAGTTTAGATGTAATATTAAAAAAAAATTCGCAAAATATAACTAAATTTCATCATGCTGCTTAAAAAACATCATCAAAATTTAAACAATATTGGACAATATGATATGATAATGTTCAAAAGTTCTAAAACATAACGTTTGAGATACCAAAACACATCTACCAAAAACAAGTCATTAAATGTTCAGGGGTTTTTTTCGGGTTTCGGGTTTTTCGGGTCGGGTTGTTCGGGTTTTTGGCTGGGAAAAAGTTACCCGATAACCGACCCATTTAAAGTTCGGGTTGATCGAGTTCGGGTGCCTTCGGGTTCGGGTCGGGTTTCGGTTTTCGGATAAAAATGAACAGCCCTAGTCATCATATGGCTTTTGAAACCGGTCCAATCATTCTATCGATAAGGCGAATCGGTTTGATTATGAAAATATTATTAGTTACTAGGTATTTCATCTTTTCAACACAAGTCATTTTTAAGAAATGGATACCCTAAATTCAACCCTCTTCATCATCTAATGATATAATCCAAAATGTGGTTGGTACCATGTTAATAGAAATGGTAGAAGATGAAACCAGAAGATCAATTATTGTAATTTCACAATTTCATCTTTTGATTCCCAACTGAAATGTTCTAATAAGGAAATAAAGCATCCAGAATTTGATTATCATGCAAATAATAAAACTTATCCATTGTTCAAAAAACCTAACATAAAATAAAACTTATACTATGAATCTATGTTCATGTGTCCTATTTTCGAGTTGTTCATGCACATGAAGCTTCTACGGCTAAACTTTTAACTACGCCTATACACGGATCACCAAATGTGGTTGTCGAGACGTCAACGCTGCAACTTCTTGACCCAATGCATGCCTGTAATGTACATACATCATTTGTAAGCTAAAACTGTATTGAACAAATATGCATGTTAAAAGCATGTTTAAAAAGTCAAAGTTGAAAGAGTTGACCTTTTGTATAATTGAAAGTGCATCAGTAGTCTTGCATTCACCATGACTGTAGTTTCCACATGTCCCTTGAGGAGTTCCAAAGCTAGCAAACTTGATTGAAGATATGACTTGATTAGGATGAGTGCACTCAAGCAAAACGCTCGGCTTTGACTTTGACTTATCTTGACTCCATGCTTCCATTGGGAGCGGGTGAGATTCGGAGACTTGCGAACATACACTTTCCAATTCTTGTGTTGCGAAAGAGATTTGTGTCGGGTCTCCACCTTTTTCCTCGAACAAGACTAAAACGTTCCCGCTTGATTTCAACCATGATCTCGGTACATGGTACCTACAAGATTAATCCGATCGTTAAAAAGTTTTGAACTTTATGAAGTACGGTGTATATAGACTTCACTTACAGCTTTTGTGATGGTTCTCCGCAATTCTTGAGGCATTTTGTTGGGCTATACGACCCTTTGTAACTACATTCCGAGCAACCGGTAGTTGGAGCAATATACGTAGGCCAATAACGTCCGATGCTTTGACCATTGACCCACGCCTCACCTTTGCCCATTCCAGTGAAGTCTATTGCAATTGGATTATCACCCGAAGGAGCGTCGAAGTTAGTCTGTTTCAGCATACTTTCATGTTAGACATATAGAATTCATATCGACGTTTGACTTTTCGGTTTGACTTTGATATTACCTTGTACCAAGTCAAAGGTTGACTTTTGGGCGTTCCCGAGACCCAAAGTGTTGAACCACCGGTGTGCAGGCCTAGTGATTCTCCTTTGAGTCCAACTTGATATGTCCATCGCTGAGATGAAAGGTCAACGACTGACCCGTTTTTTAACCCGTCGAGCTTCACTGGGCCGGTAATACCCGTACTTGTTTTATCGAAAAACGCACCATAGTTCTGTACAAAAAGATAACAATATCAAACATATTCACTTGTTAGTTGTTACTCATATCAAAATCTTTGATATATACGAAAGTCAAACTGAAGTCCAACGGTCAAACTCAAGAGATCGAGTTTGTTCTTTCCGTGTTTTAGAGTGACGGGAAAATCCTTGGAAAAATTAGGGTGGTCATAATTGCCAATTGCACTACCTACAAGTTATAAACAACAAACATTCATCAAGAAAGAAAACACAAAAATTCATTTTCGGTCTTTGTTATTTGCTCTCTTTTACCTTCGAGTTGACCGTTAATGAACAAATAAAGTACATGACCAAGCGATTTCACATGAAGAGTTGTTTGCGATTCATCGCGAAGCAACGGCTTGTCACCTTTAACGTTAATGCTGCAACATAGACATATGGAAAACTTTAGAAACGAATAACAGATCAAACCAGGTTCGGGTTAAAAGTTAAAACACGCTTTTCGTTCCTTTTTTAGATTAAACACAACCCAATGGGCCGAAACATACGATGATTAGCTCCTTTTAAAACTAGAAGTATTTTTTTACCTTAATGAATACCATAAATAATCACTTTGATCAGCTGTAGTGTTAATTTGCTCCACTAATCCCTTTTTATCAAATGCGTCATTACTCGAGATCCCCACGGGTTCGCTAACATAACTCCAGTCTGAAGAAATCGCCTTTGAATCGCTTAATTTATCTCCAACACTTTTAGCCACAAACTTTCTGACAGTAGCCATAGAGTTTATCTGTCAAATCTCAAAATTGTCAACAAAGTTCGCCCTTTAACAAATTTTGAACTTTAGATCAACATATACGCGATAGGATTGACCTTAAAAGTAAAACTAACCTTTGCAGTGTTGAACGCTACATTCTTGCAGTCGGGCAAGATGCTAACAGACCAAGCAGGTAAGTGATACGAATTGCCATTGAAGTTAACGGTTGCATTGTTTTGTGTATCAACATTTGCCAAAAAAGCAGCACATGTTGATGATGTGTTGTAAACACTAGCCTAAATCCCCAAAAAAGTTTGTATTAGTGAAAGTAAATCCTCAAAAAGTTTGCATTAGTGAATACTTTACCTCTGCATTTTGACCCAGAGAAGTAGTTGTCGGATCGGTTGCCACCAATGCCTCTTCACAAAGCTTTATCGCTTTATGTAAATCTTTTAAGTGGCCCCACTTTGGTTGTCGAGGTGCTCCATACTCGTCAAGTGGAGCATCATAATCGTAACTTGTTGAAATGAACGGTCCACCAGTCGTACGACCAAAATTAGTCCCACCATGATACTGCACAACCGGTCGTGTGACACGACATATCACATACGTTAAACTTATTTTACATGATTAAATTGAATAACTTAAGTTTGACGATAAAAAAAAACACAATACATATACACTAACCATGTAATAGTTTTGAAACGTTCCACCTCGTTGGTAAAAACGTGCAACCGCATACGCAACATCTTCCACAGGTCTATAAGGCACGGCCCCACCAAACGTAAGAAACCACCCAGTCCAATTTTCGGTCCAAATCGTGGGCTTGTTATCAGCATTCGGCTTGTACCCATCACAGTAGAACCCATTGCAAGTATCGATCTACATTCATAATTAAACAAAGCATACGTTAATCCAAGTTAGCGTGTCAAAAGATTAACTTAATTTGTACTCGAGTCTTTGTAGTTTATTATTACAATTGGATCAGGCGCGTCTTTTTGCTGGCACATCACCCATGGGACTCCTGTATCCATAGATGTGGCCATACTCGCGGCCCATTTGATATAAGATTTAGCTGCAGGACCGTAGCTTTCAGCAACGTTACCATATTCGTTCTCGATCTGCATCAACGAGGCACAAATTACACTTCATAGTCATGTGAAAAAATATTAAAAATAATAATGGATGTATATATGATTAACTAACCTGAGATAAGATAATAGGTCCACCTTGAGATGCATATAACTTCTCATCCTTCATCATGTTGACTATTTTGGCTGTAAACCGTTTCATTTCGGCCTAAAATATACGTGATTTAGTCAAGAAACAGTAGACCAGATAACAAAGCTTTTGATGTTTACTAAAAGATAATAATTAACCTTAAAAGGCTCGTTATCTGTCCGAAGCTGAATTCCAGGTATGAAATGTAACCAGACTGGAAACCCGCTGTTTTTGAAAGAAAGTAATGAGCGTAAACACAAATAGTTGCGGCGGTATTGTGAATACTAAAGAGCGAAAGAAGTGAAATTGATACTGACCCGTAATTCCATTCGGCGCATACGTAAGGACCGATTCGAAGATGAACGTAAAGACCAGCATCAGCTACTAATTTTATAAACTTCACCAAATCTTTTCTTTCTTCAAAGTCATACTGTTGAGTTTCAAGATTTTGTTAGTTTCAGTCAACATAATATTGATTAGATTTTGCAAGGATTGATACAGAATACACAAGAAAGTGTTCCATACAATCTGGATTCAAAAAAAGGTTATAACTTTAAGCAAATTGATATGTGACTAAGAGAGAAACAACAAAAGAAAGATCCAAATTTAATAATCAGCTCATTTTCTAGAACATCAAAAAAATCCAAAAGAGCATCTAAAACTTCATCAATTAAACTTCATGTTTCAAAATTCTTGAAAATCATTAAAAAAAAAAAACCAAAAATTGCAAAAGGGTACTCCAAACATCTTGACATTAAAGTTCATACACCAAGAATCTTGAAAATCAAAGGAAAAAACACTAAAAAAATATTATCATCTTATCTAACACCAAGAAACATTTCCCACCCAAAAAAAATCCAGTTGGGCATCTAAAAATCCAGCAATTACAAAAAAAAAAAAAAAAAAAAAAAAAAAAAACACACACACACACACCTGGTTTCTAACAGGTTCATGCAAATTCCAGAAAACATAGGTTTCAATGACATCTAATCCTCCTTCTTTGGATTTCTGAATAAGCCCAGGCCACATCTGCAAATTTATTTAAAAAAAAGTTAATTTTTTATAATGGTTTGATAACTAAATAACAGAAAATAAAATAAAAACAGGAACGTATCATATAAGTGTACTTACGTCAGGTGTACTACGAGGATAGTGAATTGAGCCGGAAACCATCACCCTTCGCTTGCCGTCGATCACCACCGCCCGGTGATCATACGTCACATTTACTCCGATCACCGCCGTAACCGTCGCCGCCAGCAGAAACAAAACACTTAACAACCTCTTCATTCTGTTTCCTACTAGAAAAAAAATAATCAACTGAGTGTGTTTATGCAACTTCAGTTATCTAAAAAATATATTGTTTTTCAGTAAGAGTTTAAATGAATTTGATGATCAGTAAACAAGATAAATGATAAATAAAAATTATATTGTTTAATAAGTTACGTACAAATTGGACTGCCTGCATGAATTTTTTTGTTTTGGGTGGAGAAATTGTTTGATAAGGTTACATGGAAGGATACAGACTACAGACTAGATTTACAAAGAGGTTACTTTGGTTTGTGAAAATGCTTTTGGACCCCCTACACTTTAATTGTTGGACATATTGCACCCCTAGTGTGTCGATACCGAAGACGTGTCACTTTTATAGAATCAAATTATATATATCAACGAATAAATGCCTAAACGTTACATAGCAATAATAACATTTAAAATTGGACAGGTTTTTTTTTTCAACTCTTTTGTTTAACGTGGATGAAAACAACAAAACGAAAGCAAGTGAACGTACAATAAAAACAATAAAGCATGAAAATAAAAGCATATAAACTTAGAGCATGTAACTTGTAATCATAAAAAAAATATAATTTGTAACTTGAGCATGTAACATGTATTTATGAACTTAACTTGTAACTTAAGCACATAATGGTAATTATAAACGTGTAAAAATTGTAAAACTCGGAAGATGTAAAACCATGAATTTGTAAACATAAAACTCATAATGTCATGAACTTGCAATAATGGAAAACTTGAAGGAAAAAAGCTTGTGTTTAACGTGCATGAAAACAACAAAACGAAAGCAACACGTTACTACAGTGTATAATAAAAACAATAAAGCATGAAAATAAAAGCATATAAACTTTGAGAATGTAACTTGAGCATACAACATGTATTCATGAACTTGTAACTTAAGCATAAAATAGTAATTATAACTAGAGCATGTAACTTGAAAAATAGTATAAAACTTATGGACATGTAAAACCATAAATTTGCAAACATAAAACTCATGTAATCATGAACTTGCAATAAGGGAAAACTTGAAGAACAAAAGTTTTTTTCTTACCTTAAAGTGTAGATCCAAATTGTGGGTTTAATAAGAGTTTCAATTCAGGTTAAATAGAGATGAGTAGATGGTAGTAAATGTGGATCCAAATCCCAATATTTGTGGGTTTGTTGCATATAGGATAAAGCAAGATAAGCAAATTTGTATTTCTGTTTAAGTTTCCTAAATGCTTTACGAATTCATGTTTTATTCAAATTTGTATTTCTGTTTTCGAAAACATTTATATGTTATAACTCTATCTAATATAACTTTAATTTGGATTTATATGTTATCACATAAACAATATAAGCATAGGGCATATTTTATATTTAATGCAAGTATTTAACAGATATACGTAATCCAAAAGGTCAATCTAAATCATTTAATCCAATACGCTAGTGAACCCCCTAGACTTTGATTGTTTGACAGATTGTAGCCCTGTAGTATTTCTTTGTGGTCCCACCATAGTTGTGGCTCGAATAGTACCAACACTTCATCAAAATGATGTTCGGCAGTTCTAAAAAAATTCAAAATGATGTTCCCTAAACAATATATAAATAGTCGAATATAGTAAATTTAATGCTTGATTGTTGTTTAGGCTTTTGTTTCTTTACTTTATTATTATTTGTCACATTCTTATTGTCATATATTTACTTTTTAGCAGACATATATATTTTTTCTTAATACAAAAATACAAAGCAGTTTATGTTTAATTAAACTACTAGGTCAAAATCAACGCCATTGAAAACACATATTAACAAATTTATTAGTCATTTATAATTATAGTTAGGGTAGGCGGAACCTATCCCCTCCATCCCGATCATGATCGAGGATCAATGTTTGGAGCGGTATTGATTGGCACTGAACCAACATACCAATCATATGCCCATTCCATCTACGTTCCAATCTCAAAACTTTTTGTGTTTCAGAATACTTCTTGATCAGGACACTCATCCTTGTCCCGATCAAAAAATCATTACTCAACGCCTGGGATAGTGTTTATCTTGGTACCCAACTGCCACCTCCCACATCATGTCCTCATCCTATCTGTACTCAACGCCTAGGATAGTGCTTATTTCGGTACCCAACTGCCACCTCCTCCATCATGTCTTCATTCTGCCTTGTTTCCGCACCCTTAAGAAGTAGAATAACTATTTTCATTATTTCAGACTTTTTTTAATAAAATCATTTAAAAGCGGTTTAGTGTAATTTAAGCCGTTAAAAAAGTATTATATAGTTGGAAACGTCACGTGGGTGTGCATTATATAATATATATTTTCGAAGTTATATTCTTCAATTTTGATTGTATGAATTTTGTCACAAATTTGTCAGATTTCACGATAAAAAAAAAATTGAGTAGGATTTTGTTCACTTTTCTAGCAGTGATCATCCATACAAATTATAAACACAATTTTACTTTCTTGTACTAATTTTAATGATTGGTGTGGGAAGAAAAGACAATTTTATGTTTTAGAGTGTTCAAAAATAGTTGAAGTTGGTCAAACCATTTAACCGAGTTAAATATGTCGGTTCGATCAGTTTGGGATGTATATGGTCCGGTTTAGAGTTATGATTTGAAAGCCGAATTGAACTGCTACGCCGGTTTACGCTTTGGCCGGTTTAGCATATATGCAATTCGATATGTATTTTTGTTCATAACTATATAGATTTCGTAACTAGTTGGAATTAATCTTGATTGAAGGGGTTAAAATCAATGTATTATGTGTGGTTTTCGTTCATAATAATATAGATTTCGTAACTAAAATCTTCATGTTTGTGTTGTTTGCTCGATCCGATTGTTCCAACAAAAGGAACAATATGTGGAAACAGGGGCGAAGGATTTAAGGGGCGGGGAGGGGCGCCCGCCCCCTCGAACTTTTCGGTCGGTAGTGTTATATATGTACGTTTCGTATATAATTTTGTAAGTATATACGTTTTTGACCCCCCGGTTTTATAAAAAAATTAGGTATATACATTTTTAACCCCCCCCCCCCCCCCCGATTTTAATTTTTTTTATTTATATAACCCAAATCATTATATTTGGTAGAATACTAGAATGTATATTATATAACCCAAATCAAATCCTTATATAGCTCAACTTAAAAGCCCTCCCTATAAAAAAAACCCAAATTCGTTTCGACCAGAAGAATAGAAGCCACAAGCCAGAACTGCAGAAGGTGGGGGGGGGGGGGGGGAACACAGGTTCCAGAACTGTTCGACTTCAGCTTCTTGTTCGAGAACAGAAGCCAAAACACTGCTCGTTGTTGTGGTCTTGTACTCTTGTTCGACTTCTTCAATCTTCATAAGGTTAAAGGTATGTGTTTTTTTTATCTTTATGTTTAATTTAGGGCTACAATTTATGTGATTTAGGTTGAAATTAGGGGTGAAATTGGTCCGAATTTTTGCCCTAAACTTGTTGAATCTTTCTGTAACTATGTCTAATTTTATTTGTTTAATCTTAATGTAATTTGATTTAGATAGAAATTATAGTTTGAAATTTAGGGTGATTTGTTAACTTGTTTTGTTAAGATTATGCTATGTGGAAGAATAAAATGATAACTTCTTTTTTAATGTTTGAGAATGTTTTTTATTTGATATTAAATATGTTTGACCCGACCTGACCCGAATCGAATCACCGACGTCCGACCCGAACATACACCTCAAAACTACGCGATATAATTTTTTTTAGGTCCGTTACTTTCCGACCCCCCGAATTTTTTTTTCAAGCTTCGCCACTGTTTGGAAACGTCCATGACGGACGACGAGTTTGTGGGAAAAAGGCGGCATGTAGAACAACGTCGACAATAAGAGTGACTGCATAAGAAGAAAATAAGCATACTATGTGGAGACGTGTGGATCTAAACGATTCGGTTGCAAAGAGAAGCAACACATAACTTACATTAATGATAAATGGAAAAGAGATATTGGGCAAATAAATTATATTCAACCTTAAAGACAACAAAAACACGTTTTTGGTGCATCGTTTGTGGATGCGATAAGAACTTCGTTATTAAACATCTGCGAGAGCAATAATAATCAGTATTACGGTCGGATGTTATCAATTTTTTTTTAAATCTCTTTACTAAACCCAAAATAACAGCGTTGGAAAACAACCCAAAAGGTTAATGTGAATGGGAATTACAAAACAAAGAATATTAATAACAAGAGTAAACTTTTGTTTTGTTCCCTATGGTTTGGTCGTTTTAATGGTTTTGTCTCAATCCTTTAAAAATAGCCATTTTACTCCCTGATCTATTTAACTTATCTTCATTTCACTCCCCGCCTCTAACTCTGTCTAAAATGTTTGTTAAAGATAATATGGTAATTCTATATATATGTATTTGAGAAAAAACCCCTATTTCACTCTCTCACTCCGTCTCTCTCTACAACCTGTCACCATCACCCCACCAAATGGTAGGGCTGGCAATTCTGACACGAACACGATAACACGACACGAACCTACACGAAGTTATCATGTTTCGTGTTTGACCTTAACATGTTTCGTGTCTAAACATGTTAAACCTGTTAACCTGTTAAGACTTGTTAAGTACATGTTAAGAATTAAAAATTAAAAAATATTATATGTGGGTTTGGACATGGGGTCATCAGTCGTGGGACCTAGGATGAATTATACACAAACACACGTGGTTCTTTTTCACAATCTAAACCCTAATTTTTAAATCACTCTCACAAACACAACCATTCCCAATTCGATTCACAGTTTCCTCAATTTTGTCGTGTTCGTGTCTTAAACAGGTCGTGTTCGTGTCTTAACAGGTTGTGTTCATGTCTTAAATAGGTCGTGTTCGTGTCCTAACATGTCGTGTTCATGTCTTAAACAGATCATGTTCGTGTCTTGACAGGCTGTGTTCGTGTCTTAAACATGTCGTATGATATGTTGGTAATTTTTTCGTGTCTTAACAGGTCGTTTTGTGTAACATGTTTATTACAGGTTCGTGTTCGTGTTTCGAAAATCTGACATGATAAGATTTCGTGCCATGCTCGTGTTTACGTGTTTCAGGTTCATGCCTTATTGTGTTCGTGTCTTAACAGATCGGGTTGACCCGTTATACCAGCCCTACCAAATGGCCTACCAGAGCAGTGATGGAGATAAAACTGCAGGTGGCGGATCTACCAGAGCGGATTAGACGTGGCGGGTATACCAAAGCAGCGTCCAATTTTGAGAGTATGATGTGCTTAAAGTGGTCAATTAAAAACTAATTAATTTTAACCTAAACTAGACACGCTAAGTTTTAAATTTATAAACTAAGACTTTCTAAAACCTAGACCACACAACCGGCAAGTGTACCGATCAATGCAGTATAGCCTAAGTAAGTCCGAGTATCAAACCCACGAGACTCTCTAATTACACTTACTAAAATCGACTAACTTATCTAAGACTGACTCGACTTATTTTTTGTTGTTTGGGGGGTTTCTAAATATCCTAAAATTGCAAATTAATTAAATTAATTAACTAAGTTAACTAGACACGAATTATGACTCGGGTTACTCAGATGACGGTGAAGGACTTGTAATCTACTACCTCATGCTTGACCTATAGGACTTGTAATCTTTATAAAATATTCATATGTTATCTATATAATCTATATAAATCTAAGTAGCTAGACTTGATGATAACTTAATAGTTACTTGTCAAGAATATGTTACATCACCTATGACCATACACATGTTATGATTCTAATGGACTTTAATCCATGAAAACATACAAACTCTTTTGAGTTTCAATAGTGTCAAGAACACGTGCTATGTGTACAAGATTATTATTTTCATATGTTTATTTTCATGTTGTTAAAATTTCGAATCTATAATCTTCCGTTAACTCCCCAAACTCACATACCTATGTTTCTCGTGTAGAAGGACAATGTGCTCCAAACTAATTGATGTGTGCAAAATGCAACATATAAATTACATCAAATGAGGCATAAAACTAACCTTTTTTAGTACTAATGTTGGAAAAATTGTGATTTTGTCTTCCTTTTGAATTTACAGGACCAAATGAGCTTAAACGAGCAAAAGGAACAAATTTACAGCAAAAACCAATATAAATACAAAGAAAAGGAATAAACATGACATGCCCGACCCCTTGACAGCATCCCCAAGAGCAAAAACAAGAAACAGAAGGCTGACCACGGCCCGTGCCCACTGGACACGGGGGCGTGGTCAGGTGTCTGTAGAAAGGACAAAGCTGTGGAAGCTTCTACGCCCACCACGGGGCGTGCCCAGCTCAGCACGGGGCGTGGTCAACGCTAAGATTCGCAGAATCTTGCAAAATCTTGATAGTACAGATACGCTTCTGCCCACGGGGCCGTGCCCAGCGAACATGGTCCATGTGGAGCCCAATGCTGACAAATGCAATTAATGAAGGAAGAGAAAGAGATGGCCACGGGAGCGTGTCCGCTGGACACGGGGACGTAGCCGGGCTTCTGTTTAGGCTATAAATAGGGGTGCTTGGCTCACTTCAAAGGCATCCCTTGGCAAACCACTACTCTCTCACTTTGCCACCACTACACCACCAACACCCACCATAATCATCCATCATCCACCTTTAGAGTGTGTAGTAGTCTTGGGATCCAAGATTGATAGTAAGAGTTTTTGTCAATCAAAAGCCATGTTTGGCTAAGTCTCTTACCTCACTTGGTGAAGACAAGTCTTTAATGTATTACTGTTGATTTTTAATCTTTTCGCACTTTTTATTTGGTTTTGTATTAATGACTTTAATAACTAGTTTCTTATGTTGAAGGTGAAACTTCTTTATCATTTGTCAGTGGTGTCTTGGCATTACTTTATTGTCTATATAAAGTAAAAGATTTACACCATTCATATCTCTGCGGTCTATATAGAGATATGTTGGCTACCTGGTCGGGGGTTAAGGGAATGGTTTAGTAAGGTTCTTGCCTTGTTCAGTGTATAGATCCAGCAAGGACCTGGGTCAAGCTTACTAGGACCTCCTTCAATACCCACTGGTATTGGATGGCGGGGGTGCGAATGGCTTGATCCCCTCATATGTAAACTACTATTAATACATTAATCCGGCTACTTGGGATTGTATCCTTGCTGACTCAAACCACTTAGCCGAGGGTAACGTCACCTTCAAAAGAGGGGCCTACCACTTTTCGCATTAATAACTTAATTAATTATCTTTCATTATTCCAACCCTTTGGGATTGTATCCTTGCTGACTCAAACCACCGGGTTGAGGGTAACGTCACCTTCAAAAGAGGGGCCTACTACTATAACTAAGATAATCTCTTAAAAAGTGCAAAAGTGCGAAAATCATCAAAGGATACATTAAAGGCGAGTCGGATCCAAGTGATTCATCTTTTCTATCTGTTTTTATTTTATTTTTATTTCTGCATTTTTAGTTTTTCATGTTTAAAATCTTTTCTCAAAAATTTTAGTTTGATTAGACGTTGAGGATAAATCGGTACTAAAAGCTCTTGTGTCCTTGGACGACCTCGGTATCTTACCAACGCTATACTACGCTCACGATGGGTGCACTTGCCCAAGTGTGTGTTTACTGTTACTAGAATATCGTGTTTTATAAATTTAAAACTTGAATAATGTGTAAAATGGGCTTAAAATATCAATAAAAACATATCACACTTGACACGCACCAAGTTTTTGGCGTCGTTGCCAGGGACACAAGGATTTTAAGAAAGCTTAAAATCGACGGCCTGATCCTTTTTTCAAAACCTTTTTTAAAATTGCGCGCACATTTTTACATTTTTAGGAAATTTTTGCATTACAGTAGCCTGAACACGGGGATGTGCTCACTGAACACGCCCCCGTGCTGCATAAAATTAACAAAACACCCAGATACAGAGTCTGAACACGGGGTCGTGCCCGCTGGACACACCCCCGTGCTGAACCAAACCAGTTGCATTTTTCAAAACGCCCAGATACAGGACCTGGCCACGGGCCGTGCTCATTGAACACGGGGCCGTGGTGAGCTTCTGTTTCCGTTTTTTTTTTGTTTTTGTTTTATGGTCTCGATACTCTTTTGTGGTCTGCTGAGTGATTCTTATGGATCAATACTCAGGAGGTTACAACTACCACTATGGAGAGGATGATTATTAAGAAGAATATTGTACCATTTGTTGTAATCCTCACTCGGTACAATATTGTGACCTTTTCGAACCATCCACTTCGTACACATATCATGAGGAGCCCAGGTACGAGCCAACCACTTCATACACACACTATGAAGAGCCAAGGAATGAACCTTCTCCCTCATACTCATATTTTGAAGAACCAAGGTATGAATCAACTCCTGCATATACTTACTATGAGGAACAATGGTGTGAACAACCCACCTCATATGGGTATTATGAAGAACCAAGTAACGACCCTTATCCATCATATACTTACAATGAGGAACAATGGTATGAACCATCTACCTCATATGAGTATTATGAGGAACCAAGGATCGAACTTCCGAACTCAAGCTATGGGGATCCTTATTCCGCCCACTTTGACGAACCACCAACTATCCTCCCCGTAGCCGAAAAGATAATAGAACACCTCAAAATTATCGAACGCTACATTAAAGAATCCCGCGCAAGGGAAGAGGAATCACGCGCAAGGGAAGAGGTAATTTGTACTAAAGAGGTGATAGTAGAAGAGGTAAAAATAGAAGAACAAGTAAGTGAAAAACCGACGCATGAACTAAACAACGAAAAAGGTAAGTCCGACAATGTTAAAATTCAAAAAGAGTATAATTTTCAAGAAATTAATCTCTTGACACCTTCTTTCGAAAACAATTGTTTGGTACCTACTCATGCTAAGTTTTTAAAAGAGTTAAACACTAACACTAAAATTGACGAAACGGTAAGCATTAAGTTAACAAATGGTCAAACTAGGCTAATAAAAGATGGTCCATATGAAATTAACATTACACCTTCCAAGTTTTTTTCAAAATTCCTTTATTATTAATATTACAATTGATAAAGATCTTTGTGTTAATATAATGCCAAACTACATTTTCGAAAAATTAAGTATTGGTGATTTTTCTCCACTTCAAATACCCATTTTTCTTTCTAATCGGAAAATAATAAAATCTATGGGAGTAGTTGAAGATGTGTTAGTCCAAACAAATCAAACGGTAGTCCCAACCGACTTTGTCATCCTTGATGACGCTCCACTTGTGTTGGGACAACCTTTTGTGAAAACCCACAAAGCTTTGATTAATCGGAAGTAAAACAACTTGCCCATTCAATTAGGGGCCTTCAAAAGAAGTGTCGATCTTGAATGATCGATGAAATATCCAATCGGCAATGACGACCCCCTAATTGAAGATGAAGATGAACCACCCGATACGGAAGAAGAAATCGACCACTTTGTCGAAGAAGAGATCGCCATTGAACAAACCTTTTTGGTTCTTGACCAAAAAGAGCAACCAAATAAGGAGTCTCCTAAAGACCCACCACTTTAGCTCAAAGAACTCCCAAAAGGTTTGGAATATGTTTTTCTCGACAAGGATGGTAAGCTACCTGTAATTATTTCGCAAAATTAACTGGTGTAGAAAAAGAAAAATTAATCACACTTTTGAAAAAACACAAAAACGTGATATCTTGGAAGCTTGTAGATATCAAAGGAATAAGTCCTTCCATGTGCACGCATAAAATTTTAATGAATGATGACTATAAATCGGTAATACAACCACAACGTAGAGTAAATCCAAACATCCAAAAAGTGGTAAAAAATGAAGTCATCAAATTACTTGACGCCAGACTTATCTACCCAATCTCTGATAGCCCTTGGGTAAGTCCCGTCCAAGTAGTTCCTAAGAAAGGAGGTATGACGGTGGTCACTAACGAAAAAAATGAATTAATACCAACAAGAACCGTCACCGGATGGAGAGTATGTATAGATTATCGTCGATTAAATGAGGCAAAAAGGAAAGATCATTTTCCCTTATCTTTTATTGATCAAATGTTAGAAAGATTATCCAGTCACAAGTTTTATTGTTTTTTAGATGGTTTTTCAAGTTACTTTCAGATACCGATAGCTCCCGAAGACCAAGAAAAGACAACATTCACATGTCCCTACGGAACTTTTGCTTATCGACGCATGCCTTTCGGTCTATGTAATGCCCCCGCAACTTTTCAACGTTGGATGGTGGCCATCTTCCATGATATGATAGAAAAGACTATGGAAGTTTTCATGGATGACTTTTCTATCTTTGGAGATTCATACGACCAATGCCTCGATAACCTTGAACGAATGCTATCCCGATGTGAGGAAACTAACCTCGCCCTTAATTAGGAAAATGCCATTTAATGGTAACGGAGGGAATAGTACTCGGTCATAAAATCTCAAGTGAAGGAATGGAGGTTGATCAGACTAAAATATACATTATTTTCCGATTACCACCCCCATCCTCCATTAGAGCCATCAGAAGTTTCTTAGGGCATGCCGGGTTTTATAGACGATTTATCAAAGACTTTTCTAAAATCTCAAGACCTTTAACAAAATTACTTGAAAAAGATGCACCATTCATCTTTGACAAGGATTGCAACCAAGCATTTCTAACACTAAAAGAAATGCTAGTCAATGCACCTATTGATGTGTGTAAAATGCAACATATAAATTACATCAAATGAGGCATAAAACTAACCCTTTTTTAGTACTAATGTTGGAAAAAGTGTGCTTTTGTCTTCCTTTTGTATTTTCAGGATTAAATGAGCGTAAATGAACAAAAGAAGCAAATATGCAGCAAGATCTAACATAATTACAAGAAAAGGAATAAACATGGCTTGCCCGATCCCTCGACAACATCTTCCCAAGCAAAAACAAGTAAACAGAAGGATGACCACGGCCCCGTGCCCAGCGGACACGAGGGCGTGTTCAGGTGTCTGAAGAAAGGACAAAGCTATAGAAGCTTCTATTTCCCAACACGGGGGGCGTACCCAGCTCAACACTGTCGTGGTCAACACTGAGATTCGCATAATCCAAGCAAATCTTGATAGTACAGATACGCTTCTGCACACGGGGCCGTGTGGAGCTAATGCAGACAAATTGCAATTAATGAAGAAAGAGAAAGTGGATGGACACGGGGCTGTGTCCGGGCTTCTGTGCAGGCTATAAATAGGGGTGCTTGGTTCACTTCAAATGCATCCCTTGGCAAACCACCTCTCTCCCACTTCACCCACACTCCACCACCATCACAACCCACATCCACAACCATCATCCATCATCCATCTTAGAGTGTGTGTAGTCGTCTCGGGATCCAAGATTGATAGTAAGAGTTCTTGACAATCAAAGCCCATGTTTGCCTAAGTCTCTTACATCACTTGGTGAAGACAAGCATTTAGTGTAATACTTTTATTTTTTAATCTTTTCGCACTTTTTATTTGGTTTTGTATTAATGACTTTAATAATTAGTTTCTTATGTTGAAGGTGAAACTTCCTTATCATTTGTCTGTGGTGTCTTGGCATTATTTTACTGTCTATATAAAATAAAAGATTTACACCATTCATATCTCTACGGTCTATATAGAGATATGTTGGCTACCTGGTCGGGGGTTAAGGGAATGGTTTGGTAAGGTTCTTGCCTTGTTCAGTGTATAGATCCTGCAAGTACCTGGGTCAAGCTTACTAGGACCTCCTTCAATACCCACTGGTATTGGATGGCGGGGGTGCGAATAGCTTGATCCCCTCATATGTAAACTACTATTAATACATTAACACGACTACTTGGGATTGTATCCCTACTGACTCAAACCACTTAGCCGAGGGTAACGTCACCTTCAAAAGAGGGGCCTACCACATTACGCATTAATAACTTAATTAATTATCTTTCAATAATCCAACCCTTTAGGATTGTATCCTTGCTGACTCAAACTACTGGGTTGAGGGTAACGTCACCTTCAAAAGAGGGGCCTACTACTATAACTAAGATAATCTCTTAAAAGTGCAAAAGAGTGGAAATCATCAAAGGTTACACTAAAGGCGATTCGGATCCAAGTGATTCATCTTGTCTATCTGTTTTTATTTTATTTTATTTTTCAACATTTTTAGTTTTTATTTTCATGTTTAAAACTTTTTCTAAACTTTTGATTTGATTAGACGTTGAGGATGAACCGGTACTAAAAGCTCTTGTGTCCTTGGACGACCTCGGTATCTTAGCAACGCTATTACCAAAGCGTTAATAAGTGATAAAGATACCCATTTTAGTAACCATCAACTTGAATTTTTTTTAACAAGATATGGGGTCTATCACCGGATCTCAACCGCATATCACCCTCAAACAAGTGGACAAACCGAAATGACTAATCGAGGTTTAAAGAGAATACTTGAAAAAACCGTAGGGTTAAATAAAAAGGAATGGGCCGATAAATTACATGACGCTTTATGGGCTTTTCGAACTGCATATAAAACAACCATAGGTACCACCCCATATAATCTTGTCTATGGAAAAAGTTGTCATTTGCCAGTAGAAATAGCACACAAAGCCTACTGGGCAATAAAAAAAACGTAAACTTAGACATAGACGTAGGATCGTTGTACGACCTGAATGAGTCGATCAGAAGAGTTGTTTATCCGAATCAAAGGCGGAATCAATGACACGGACGCCCAATACAATTTAAATGTCTCTTGTATTCATATAATAGTTTTACAGCACCTGGAGACGATTCGGCAGCACTTCGTTACCGAATACAAGACTCTAATTCCGCTTCAAATGAAACGGTAAGTGCTTCTATATTTAGATCATGTAATTTCGCTTGAAACGACCAAGTCACGTTCAAGCGGAATTAACTTTGTTAATTTCGCTTGAACATGCCTTTGACACTTTCAAGCGGAAGTAGCATTAAACGTATGAAAATCAGTTTCTAGCACCCCGAGCACTGATTATCCTATCCTATTACATTACATGACTCGATACAAGACGAAGTCAATAGACATAATGCACTAATAGACTCCCCCTTGGATGTTGACGAAGTCTTCAGTGTCGAGTCTTTATCATGACACATCTTCAGTCTTGATCAGTCTTCAAACTTTGTCTCTTGTCTAACACTGTAAGCATCTATCAATCTTTCTTCAAGTCTTCAGGCTCCCCCTTTCGTCAAGCTTCCGTGCTTTAGGGATCGACACCTTGCTTTCAGGTTACAAGCTCCCCTAGCTTTGAGCTCGTCTTCAGACTCCCCCTTAGACTCAGCTTCCGGGATCGTAGTCTGGTACAGTATCTGCAACACTCATACGTTTATAAGTAACAGCATTTCAAGCTTTCACATATCCAGGAATTGTGTCCTGGCAATTCAATTTTCTCTAACTACAAATTTCACGAATTTGGCAGTTTTATCGAACATAATCGGAAACTAGCTCTTTAACAATATAAGCATTCAAATCCCTCACAGTTAATCATCCAAGTCCAAATTAATGACCTTGGAGATATCACAAACTGTTTTTGATTTTTGTTTAACAATTTCAAGTTTCAAATTAATGAACTTGTTTTATTTTCAGAAACACAATCAGCTTACTTATATTTTGAAACTTAGCACTCATACATCGGTTGTCGAAAATAAAGCAGAATCAAAATCTTTTTGTATTTTCTGAAATGTAAAGCAGTAACGAAATATTTACAAACATATTTACATACAATATTTTTGTTTGAGTTTGCGTTAGAGGATCATATCAGTTTCTGACAAGTCACAAGTACCGTTGAGCTTAGTTACACAATAAGAATTAAACAATTCACTTAGATTGTCGATATACTGATCCACTTATATTTTCACACAAATTTCAACTGATTCAGGATACGAATTAGGTGTTTTAAGAACTTAAACTCATTCATGTGTCCCACCTCTTGAATATACTCCCGTATCCAGATCCCAATATTCAGTCTTACAGGTGAGTATACCTAGATGATATCTGTAAGGGGTTAAAATGCGAAAACCGTGAGAGCTCAGGTCAGAACTTCCATTCAGCAGAGAGATGACGGCTTCGACTTTTGGTGTGTCCCCTTTAGAGGATCTTTTCTTCAACAGCACATGATTTACATATTTTTTCAATGTTTCATCATTTTTTGATGAGGGCGGTGCTATATTACAAGCAAGCGTAAAGTATTATACGGGGACTAGGCCATTGCTTCTGCAAAATCAGAAGTCCCGGGATAATACCCCAGATATCACTAAGCATAAAGACCTAGTATCTCAGAAAGAGGGGTCCTTCAAACAAGATTTCAGGGGTTACCTATATATCCAAGTAGTGTTCCCCACGAAATAAGCAAGTTTGAATTTATGTTTATATCCCGAAAAAGTTTACTAAATGTATAAAAACCTATCGGCATATCATCAGTGAGA
The DNA here is from genome assembly GCA_030545235.1 of Helianthus tuberosus. Taxonomy (NCBI): domain Eukaryota; kingdom Viridiplantae; phylum Streptophyta; class Magnoliopsida; order Asterales; family Asteraceae; genus Helianthus; species Helianthus tuberosus. The sequence goes on along the minus strand of CM060412.1, from coordinate 66,276,906 downwards.
CTGTTTAATGCTATATAATCATTACATTTCTTTAGCATACTGTAACTGTCTACTGATGTACTATCATTTCCTCTTTTTACACAAAAACTCAATTTTTGAATTTTATCATGTTTTTGGCTTTTTCAAAATTTTCAAATGTTTTTGTATTTTCTAACAATATTACTCCCCCTAAAATGCAAAATCATTTAAAGAAAATTTGACAAACCGACACTGATAGCTTTGTCTCGCCATCCATTTTCTGCTAACTGTGTATCGAATCGCACGAAAAGCAGTAAATACCCCCATGATTTACAACACATTGAAATTTTACAGTTTGAAAACCGTTTTTCAATCTTGTGAAATTAATCATGTTTGTTCAGCCATGAGGGTTTCGGCGTATTCAATCAACATTTTTTTAGGGTTTTTGAAATATTGTTTATTTATATACAGAAATTAAAAAAACTCCCTGTTCAACCAAACCAGGGTCCAGCAGCCTCCTCTTCTTGTTGTGCCAGGATGCTCTGAATTCCATTTTCACAATCTTTAGATTTCTTGAGCACCTGCACATTCAGACTACTTGATTACTTGAACAATTTAGCCCAGGTCTGTTTGACCTTAGGCATTTCAACACAATATGCTTCATTCAATTTCGGAAAATCTTTGTCATTCTGAACAAAGACTTTGTCAACTTTGACTTCAACTTTCTCATCTTTTACCGAAGTCATTTGTTTCTTAACACTCCATTTTTGACCTTTCGGAGTACCTCTTTTGTAAAAATTTGAATCTTTTTGAACCTTTTGATTTTGAACAACAACTTTAGGTTTCCAAAACTCTTGGGGTTTTGTCATATCAACATTTGTTCTCCAACTTTGTGATGTTCTAACTCTGGGTGTGTGAGAATTCTAGGTCTGTCTTGAATCGAATCTATTCGAGTTTGATTTCCAAGTTTGATTCGAAACAAACTTGTTTGTGTTATACCTCCAAGTTTGTTTTGAATCAAATCTGGTCGACCTTTGTTTCACATCCTCAGGTTTTTGTTTCTCAACATTATCAGACTTCTCTTTGTCAACATCCACAGATTTCAGATTTGGACACTTGCGTGCAAGATGTCCAATTTGATCACATTTGAAACATGTTCTCTTGGATACATCTTTGACCTGTGGTTGTTGCTTTTTCTTTTGAGCATAGAACTCTTCATTAGACTGACGCCTAAATTGAAATTCTTTCTCTTTTTCTGAACTTGTTCCATGAACAAAATTCATCTTTGTCTGATAATTTGGCGTTTCAATTTTATTTCGACTTTGTTTCTTCTTATAACCCAAACCAGCCTTCATGTTTTTCTTTTTGTAACCAGGTTTGTTATAAAAAGTTTTCTGACACTTACCTGCAAACTTTGGAATCTCAGATTTTTCAATCTCAACCATTTTGAAAACTTTTTCAATCTTTTCTGAAATCACATTCTGAATCGGGAATACAACATCTAAGAATAATTTGTCCGATCCAATCATGGAATAAACCAATCCTTTTGAATCATCATTCAAAATTTTCTTGGATTTTGAATTTTTCAGATATTCATCATGAAAATTTCCTTCATTTTCATCTTGTGATTCAGATTTACCTGTTTCGATAGACTCTTCTACTAAAACACATTCAACAACTTTATCAACCACCTCTGAATCACTGATATCATCAGATTTGGTATAAATCACATCGATGTTGTCGGGTAACTGGTCAACCATGTTTATTGCTTTTTCCACTTTCTCGCCATCATAGAATGTATAATTATTCTCCAACGGTGGTGGAACTTGATGGTATTCAGACCCAACTCCCTTTATGTTCTTTTCTGACTCTTTTCCATCGGGTGTGATGTTGAAAATACGTTCCAGAATATATGACGATGAATGGTAACTTTGCAATTTATTGACCAACTTTTCTTTATCTGCCAATTCTTGTTTAAGCTTAGCAACATCATCAATATACTGATTTAAAACTCTTTGTTTATCTTCAAATCTAGCTTCAAGAAATTTAGTGTTTCTCTGACATGCACATAATCTATCATCTAGACTTTTGAGTTTACCTTTTAAAAAAGTCATACGCTTCTTTTGCAGTATGATATGATAATTTCATTCCATCATATTCCTTTTGCAACTCTTGAATTTTGTTATTTTTTGGAACACATTCGTTGCAAACAGCTGAACATTTTTCTTTCAATGTTTTATTTTCTTTTTCAAGATCATCACATTTTTGTTTTAACTTTTCATTTTCTTGTTTCAAAAACTTTTCATTTTCAAACATTTCGTGACATTTATCTTTGAAAATCTTTTCTATTTTAGTGAATTCTATTTCTCTGGTTTTAAACTTTTCATCTTTTTCAGTACAAGCACTGCACGTTTCCATGCATTTCTTGCACTGTTGTTCAGCTTCATTATCAATTTTATCAGAAGTATCAGTTTGAGTAGTTACCTCAGTGATTGGCATTGTAGTTTCCTTTGCTTGTGAACTCTGAACTTCGTTAAACTCCTCTTGTTTCTCTTCAACAGCTTTCTCAAATTTCTCATCAACTTTCTTCACTTCATTCACCAATTTCTCACTCTCATTTACAATCTCTTCAACTGTCTTTTTCTTCTTTTCCAGACTAGCAAATATCACCTTTTGAATGCCTTCTTCAACCTGCTCTTTATACCTTGGAATCTCCCTAAGGCCTTTACACCACACACTTACAGTAGGTATAGCTGCAACTAATGCTTCAAGGTCAACCTTCTTTGGATCAACCGTCGGGTTTCCCTGGGGATCGACATAGCATTTTTTTTCTTTGCTCCACCTGCCTACTAGTGTTGCTTCTTTGTAAGCATCATACACATCATCCAATCTAAGACGAGCATGTCTTTCTTCACGAGTTAGTCATATTTCAGCAACCATTGCTTTACCACTTTCAACATCTTTATCATGTTGACTCCAGTCATATCCTTCATCATGATGGATTATGATTCTGGGTTCTTCTGACTCATCAAAGTATTTATCCCAATCGAATTTTTTAAGGACAAATTGTTTAGATCTTTCATAATCATCATCTAAACTATCTTCACTTTGATTATGCATTGACAAAACAGCTCTCTTCTCTTTAGAAGATCCTTCTTCAATTTGCTTTCTGGTTGGCTGCTCATTATTCTTGTGATAGATAGCCTTTTTGTAATAATCCTCATAAAAAGGATTCACGCTTTCATCGGCTCTGTTGCTTGTGCATTCTCTTTTGAAGTGCCTCTTTTGTTTACACTTGAAACAAGTGACTTTGTTCTTGTCAAAACCTAACTTCATTTCTGGACCATCCAAGCATCTTTTGCCAGTAATCTCCATGAATCTTTGAGCTCTTCGAATGACACTTGCCATGCACCAGCGAATATCCATGAGTTCCATTTCTTCTGGATCCACTTGATCATAATCCTCTTTTGTCATTTTTGGATTTCCGATCTTTCCTGCAATTAAACCTTTATACGATACCAGAATAGAAGCTAAAAAGCTCATGTGTTGTTGAGCAAACTCATTGTTCAGAAGTGGAGAATTTTTCCAATCAAAATTTGAATCTGATTTTGACGATCCTGATGCAGATGAGGAGTGATATCCTGGATCATAACTTGAAGACGTGTTCTTTGATGAATCACCATTCTTTTCTGAACTAAAACTAGTTTTGGTCCTTGGAGATTCAATGTTTTGTAGCATCCCTCTGCGATAGTACAAACCAACATTCTGTTGATAATTTGAACTAGACACTTTGTTTTGTTTTTCAATCAACAGATCATGTCCCTCTATTTTTTCAATTAGAGTGTCTAACGTCATCCTATCAAATTTATCATCATTTTTCAACACTATCACATAAGTTTTCCAATCTTCTTCATGTGGTAATGCCTCAACTAGTTTATCCACCATTTCTTCTCTCCCTTTGTGGATTCCAAACCTTTCCATCTCAATCTTCAGATGACAGAATCGTTCTATCATTTGACGAACTGTTTCATTCTTCATGCAGCTAAACAAGTCAAACTCTTTCTTTAACAACGATATTTTGTTTTTCTTGATATATTTCCCACCTTCAGCTTTCAACTTTAATGCTTCCCAGATTGACTTAGAAGTTTCACCATACTGAAGTAATGAGAAAATATCCTCTTTGATTGATTGTTGAAGTAAAGTTTTCATTCTCAGTTCAGCTGAATGTTCCTTTTTATCATCTGCTGTGAAATCTTTAAGTTTGATCAATTCACGTTTTTCATTTCTTGGTTTTTCATATCCTATGGTCAAACAAACCCAGCTATCATATGCATAAGCTTGCACCCAGTTTTCAAATCTTTCATACCACCAGTGATAATCTTCGATATTCATGAGCGTTGGTGGTCTCTGATGATTTTCGTAAACTTTATCAAGATTCAAACTCTCCGATATCACTTTTGTAGCTTTATTTGGAGTTATTGGAGTATCTTCTGACGTAAACGCATTATAAAATGTGTTATAAAACTCTTCACCAAAATCCGACATCTTTGCAATGCTTCTTGGATAACCTGGAGACAAACAGTCAAACAAACACAATCAGTCTAAACACTATCAAACAACTTGAAATAAACTGACACTCGGTTGACGTGAAATGATCTTGACGCGAAAAAGTCCACTTTCAAACGGAATAAGGATCTCAAGCGAAATCACTAGTTGAAGCGAAATAACTCTTTCAAACGGAATCACTTGGATGACACTTTCAAACGAAATCAGAACTTCAAACAGAATTCCACTTTCAAGCGAAATCAAGTGTACTTTCAAACGGAATTACACTTTCATGCGAAATCACTTGATTCAAACGAAATCTTCAAGCGGAATTAGACGTTGAAGCAGAATCAACTGAACATTTCAAGCGGAATTGCAGTTTTCAAGCGGAATCAGATGAAACTCAAACGAAATTAGTAATCTCGTTTGAAATGGCCTTAACTTTTCAAGCAAAATTAGGTTTTTGGCCTATTTTTGTCACTTTTAAGCTGAGTTTTGGTCTGATTCTTTCAAGGCTTTGTTAAAACACTGTTTCGCATGTACTGTGAAAAATTCAATCCATTTTGACTGTGAAATCTTGTCCAATTTGAAAAAGAAGGTGTAGAAGTCAGAAAAACAATGAAATCAAGCTGAACTCTTCTTCCTATGCTCTGATACCACTTGTAGGATCGTTGTACGACCTGAATGAGTTGATCAGAAGAGTTGTTTATCCGAATCAAAGGCGGAATCAATGACACGGACGCTCGATACAATTTAAATGTCTCTTGTATTCATATAATAGTTTTACAGCACCTGGAGACGATTCGGCAGCACTTCGTTACCGAATACAAGACTCTAATTCCGCTTCAAATGAAACGGTAAGTGCTCCTATATATAGATCATGTAATTTCGCTTGAAACGACCAAGTCACGTTCAAGCGGAATTAACTTTGTTAATTTCGCTTGAACATGCCTTTGACACTTTCAAGCGGAATTAGCATTAAACATATGAAAATCAGTTTCTAGCACCCCGAGCACTGATTATCCTATCCTATTACATTACATGACTCGATACAAGACGAAGTCAATAGACATAATGCACTAACAATAGAAACTGCCGGTAAAAATCAATTTTGTCAATTAAATAAATTAGAGGAATTAAGTAATCACGCATACTCTAACTCCAAAATTTATAATGAAAGAATGAAAATTTGCATGATAAACACATTAAACCTAATGAATTTCGGGTAGGAGATCAAGTTCTATTGTTTAATTCACGACTTCGATTATTTCCCGATAAATTAAAGTCTAAGTGGTCGGGACCTTTTTCTATCACCTATATTTTTTCACACGGTGCAATTGAAATTAAATATCGGAAAGGAATTCCATTCAAAGTCAATGGACAACGGCTAAAGCTTTATCAAGGATTCATTGAGGATAAAGAGGAAGAGATCTCGCTACAAGCGGCCGAGGAATGAACGAAGGTTTGTGCACCAACATCATATCTTGTAGGTAATGGACGTCGAGAAAGCTTCTAAAATCGGTAAGATTTCTAAAACCAAGTTTTGGGAAACAAGTCACTCACACGCACACTTAAAAATTATTTCAGTTTTTACCCGCCCACGGGGCCGTGATCGGCTACTGTCAGGCATAAAACCCTCTTTTTCTTCTCATTTTCATTTCACCACGACCCTATTTACCCCGAAAACTCTCTGGCTCAACCCCAAATCTCTGCAGATTTTTACTTCCCTTCTCAAACCTACGTCAACAAGGTATGATTCTATCATCTTTTGTAGTTAGTTTAACGATTTGCATGTAGTTTAACATGAAAAATCTGGGGAAAAATCTAGGGTTCTTGAACTTGAATCAAACCAAACCTCAAATTTTTGCTTAGATCTGTTAGCATTAGTATAGTTGCATGTTATAGGAAGTAAATCAACTAAAGTTGTTTGTGGATTTGCCCAATTTCGAACAAAAACCTCAAACCTTTGTTTTTTAACCGAAAAAGATGAAATTGAAGAGGTAAACGGTTTGATTTCGAAAAACGGCACTTCAGGTTTCATTTTCGGGGAAAACCGCCCCTACTCAACCAAAAAATTTTCAAGTTTTCGAAACCGGGTAGAAAAATGGGATTTTTGGGAAAAAGAACCCTGACCATGGGGTCGTGGTCAGCGAGCACGGGGGCGTGGCCAGCATAAATTGATTGAACACGGGGCGTGGCCAGTGGCCAAGGGGCCGTGTCAGCTAGCTGTTTTTAGTTTTCTTTGAAAATTTATTATTTTGTGCTAATTGTTTTGTGTTTTCTTTCAGATGTCCAGCAAATTCACAAAGTTCAAGCCAAATGAATGGAACTATCAAGCCCGATTTGATGTTCTCAAAACAAGGCCCGAGGAAATTCCAAGAAAAGTGTGCCTCGAAACCTGGAAGCTGTGGGGCAGCTAGACCGTTTCAACACCCTAGTCACGGGTCCACTAAGGGTGGCCCTCTGCACTAGGCTCCATGCGGTCCACGAATATAGCATGGAGTTCTATAGCACATTCGCGTTCAAACCTAGAGCAGAGCCGTTTGATGGAGAAGGGGTTGAGTTCCGGTGTGCGGGGGAGATGCTTTCAATCTCTATTGCATAATTTGGGGTACAAATTGGTTTGTTTTCCGAAGAGGATGCCGGTGAAGAAGAAAACACGGGTGGCCTCCGTGAGATCTCAACCAACATGCGTCAGACGACATGGTCTCAAATTGGGGAAGGTCCATACAATCCAAGCCAAACCAAGAGCTCCCAGTTGCGGGACCCTCTATACCGCTACATTCATAGGGTCCTTAGTAACTCCCTCAGTCAAACGCGTGATAGCACCGGTGTTGTCAACCTACGTGATTTGACGGTCTTGTACTGCATCAACAACCGTGTTCCTCTTGATGTCCCACACCTACTCCTCTGAAACATGCATCTGAACCAACTGGCTTCCTCCCTGACGCCTATCTTCTTCGGGGGATGGATCTACCGCCTCTATAAGACCTTTGTTCAAAGAATGCCGAAATCCTACCATAAGGGACCATGGTCGGGAAAGGTAGATCTCGTTAATTTCCGTTCAATGGGGATCATCTACGATATGGGCGACGGGACAGTTCGTTTCCAAACCACTCAGGGGCATGTTTGGAACCCGGAGGAAGCCCTCGTTCTTCACGCCAACCCAATCCGTCCTCCTCAATTTCATGGCCAACCGGGTTCATCCTCATCTCAAGGGGGTGGTTTTCATAACCTTCAAAGTTTGCATGATCTTTTGCAGGAAAACCTCTTATGCACCCGAAACACCTACAACATGGCCAGCAACACCTACACCCAGGTCGGAGCAATGGAAAGGAACATCTCCGAAATGCCAGATGACATCAGCCACATCCAGGAGCACATGGTGTATCGAGGAGGAGATGATGAAGACAAGGACGTAGATTGATTTGGAGGTGTTGGAGGAAGTGAGACATCGGATGCAGCTTCTCACAGGTTAACCCTTTTATCCCACGAACAATTGACTTGCATGCATGCCAAAGTTTGAACAATTTACTTTCTTAACACTTTTACTTTCTGCATTTTACTTTTCTTTGCATGTGATGATGGATAATTAACTCTGGTAGTTTAGGATTGGTTGTTCTTTGTTGTGTGGTGTGGTATTTAAGCAAAACAGGTACCTAGGAAGCTTGGAGGCACTAAGTATTAGTGCTACTTAAGCCCGGAAACCCGAACCGAAAGCCACAAATCTGTTTTCATTGATTACAGACTGTCACCGTGCTCAGCCAGCACACCCCCGTGTCCACCCCCTATACCTGCTGTTTGTCTAAACCCTGCTAACCACGGGGTCGTGTCCACCAGGCACGCCCCGTGGCCACCTTCTGTAAGTTTCTGTTACTGGCACTCTGACCACGAGGCCGTGGCCAGGTGCCCTGTAACACCAAACCTTGTTTTCCAATCCCTTTTACACATTCAATCAACCTAAAAACTTTTTTTGGGACATATTAAGGACAATGAGTAATTTAAGTGTGGGGGGATGCTAAAACCTTGAATTTTGCAAGTCCTAACAACAAGCCTTACACAAAACTCTATTGGAACCGCCAATCACACCAAATTTTTTTCAAAAATTTTCATTTTTTTACTTATATTGGTTTAATTTGGGAATAACAAGTTTTAAAAAGGTTATATTTTTACAAATTTACAACCGATAGCGTTGTGATAAAAAGAACCAACATAAGAAAATTATGAAACGGCATGACAGATCTAATTAAAATTTGATTATATATACTTGATCATATTATAAACCCATTCCCACAACAAGTGAGTTTTGAGCTTTTATTGAGCATACAAACATACATCTTTAAATAAATGCTCATTTTTCGTTTTTTGTGTGAAAAGCCGCTTGGTTCTTACGACTCTAGAACTTGCCACGACGATACATTCCCGGTCCTTACCAACTTAAACCCAAGTAAGTAAATGATGGAGGTATTAGGACTAACCCATTTTTCTTTCAACACCATTATTTTTCATTTTCTCTAACACCTACCCAAAATCCCCCTAGTTAACCCCTATGAGCCTAGACCTTTTCATTTCTAAACCCACAAAACAAACACCTTTACCCACCAAAACCTTTTTCTTTTCAACACCTTTATTTTAGTAAAAAACACGATTTTCTTGTGACATTTCTTTATAAAAAAAAATGAAAGTCTAGCAATAAACAAACAAGTTTCTCAAAGAAACTTTGTTTGAAAATGTGTAGTTTGAATAAAAGTCACAAAAACAAAAAGTTTTACGACAACCGATGCTTTTTACGCTTTTAGCCATTTTTACTAACCACTAACCAAAACCACCTACCTTTAGCTCAAGCCTAACCCTTTCCAAAGTCCTCTTGATATTTACGAAGGTTCATAGTTAAAACGGAGGAGGATTGATTGCTTAGCAAGCATATGGTAGAAGTAAGATCCATGCAGGTCTTGAGTGTTTCACAAAAATACATCTTCGGCCGAGTGTTGAGTGATCTCCCGTGAGTTATGTGAACTTGTCTATAAATGAAATTTTAAAGAGGCATGTTATACCCAAATAAGTAATTTCTCTTATGAAACGTTCTAAATAAATCATAACGAATAGGATTGTAAATAGAATAAAAATAAAACCAATAAAGATCTTGGATTCCTGACACTCAAGACAAGCCCAAAACTTCTCTTCTACCCATTCCATTTGGGTGTGTAAGCCACTTAATAAAGAGTTTTGCTTAAGGACAAGCAAAAATTCAAGTTTGGGGGTAATTGATGTGTGCAAAATGCAACATATAAATTACATCAAATGAGGCACAAAACTAACCCTTTTTTAGTACTAATGTTGGAAAAAAGTGTGTTTTTGTCTTCCTTTTGAATTTACAGGACCAAATGAGCTTAAACAAGCAAAAGGAACAAATTACAGCAAAAACCAACATAAATACAAAGAAAAGCAATAAACGTGACATGCCCGACCCCTTGACAGCATCCCCAAGAGCAAGAGCAAGAGCAAAAACAAGAAACAGAAGGCAGACCACGATCCGTGCCCAAGTGTCTGTAGAAAGCACAAAGTTGTGGAAGCTTCTACGCCCACCATGGGGGCGTGCCCAACTCAGAACGGGGCGTGGTCAACGCTAAGATTCGTAGAATCTTGCAAAAACTTGATAGTACAGATACGCTTCTACCCACGGGGCCGTGCCCAGTGAACACGGTGTGGAGCCCAATGCTGACAAATGCAATTAATGAAGGAAGAGAAAGAGATGGCTACGGGGGCATGTCCGCTGGACACGGGGCCTTGGCCGGGCTTCTGTTCAGGCTATAAATAGGGGTGCTTGGCTCACTTCAAAGGCATCCCTTGGCAAACCACTACTTTCTCACTTTGTCACCACTCCACCACCACTATACCACCATCATCCATCATCCACCTTTAGAGTGTGTAGTAGTCTCGGGATCCAAGATTGATAGTAAGACTTCTTGTCAATCAAGGGCCATGTTTGGCTAAGTCTCTTACATCACTTGGTGAAGACAAGTCTTTAATGTATTACTTTTGATTTTTAATCTTTTCGCACTTTTTATTTGGTTTTGTATTAATGACTTTAATAACTAGTTTCTTATGTTGAAGGTGAAACTTCTTTATCATTTGTCTGTGGTGTCTTGGCATATCTTTATTGTCTATATAAAGTAAAAGATTTACACCATTCATATCTCTACGGTCTGTATTGTCACACCCCGACCACGTAGAACATCAAATCGTGGCGGAAACGTCGGGGAGTGTTGTAACAGAATTATTGTTTCACAACCATGGCATACAAAGTTATATTTTATTTATCAAACAAGCGGGTTACATTGTCTTTAAACATGAAACAAAGAGTACATAACATAATTAAACTAAGTCTATCTTCGTTTTATGTCTCTAAGTCACAGGTCCGCCCTAGTGTCACAATCATCATCCTAAGCGACAGCTCCTGAAAACACATGTGAAAATAGGTACGTCAGCATAAAAATGCCTGTGAGATACATAGGTTTTGTGAAAATAGGATTCATGACTTGGGTTTTAAAAGAAAGGTTTAATAAAAATTAGTCATGAATCTTGTTAAGTGTTTTCTTTTATAAATCATATGAAAACTCGATAAGAAATCAGATTATATAAAAGAAAGGTGTATGGTTAATGAAATAACCAAGTAAAATGATTTGTATAAAATAAACTGTTTTGTAAAACAATGTCTTGTGAAAAATAAGTTGTTTATGTAAAATGTAATATGTCATCGAAATGATTTAAGTAACGCTACGCCATGTAATATCATACAAACACTTATATATAGGAAGTACCAGCGGCGTATCCACCATGCTTGTATCATATTACACACGCCTCGTTACTCAAATCATTAACCCAAACCAACCACCAATGTAAATTGTTCATGTATAAATCAATTGTCGAGTGTTATTGTGTAAACCATATGAAAATGTCCATGTCTAATGTAAATCACCAAATGTGTATATCAATGTCAAAATGTTTATGTTTAATGTAAATCATATAATGTGTATCCAAAAATATCATGTATGGCATGTGAAATATATCAACTAAGCCATAGGTAAAATGCACAAAAACAGGGTATTGAATTAAACATAGTTTAAATCAAAGTTATGTTTTGTGGAACAAATGCATGCTATACTGATACAAACATCTAGGCGGTATTGTTATAATGCATACATTCAAGCCTTGTGACTGTGGTGATAGACCTTTAAACAAATTAAAGGTTTATCTGTGTTATGTTTATCGAATTCGGTCATTCCTTCCATCCAAACATACCTAGGATGTTAGGAACGGGAGTTGTCAATTCCTATGGTACCACTACCTACTAAAGAATGGCGTAGCTAATGTTAATGAATGTATATTGTCCCATTTGAACAAACCAAATGTCATACCAAAATGTAAGCATGTGATGAATAACAAATGTACTAAGTATGCACACAATGGACATACATAGCATAAAATGTAATGTAAAATAATTTACTAAGTATGCACACAATGGACATACATAGCATAAAATTTAATGTAAAACGATGTACTAAGTATGCAACAAAGGACATACATAGCAGAAACAAAATGAAATCATGTACAATAAATGTACTAATGAACATAACAAGCATATGATATGAAAACATGAAAGGCATGAAAGTAACAAGTAGGCACATGTGTTTCACCCCAAAACAGTTTGAAAACGGTAAAAGAGGGGTCTATGTACTCACTTGAGATTGCTTAGTAATCCTTGAGTAACAACCAAACAATGCTAGTGATCACGGATATCAAACGGCACCTAAATCGGAGGATTGGATAGAATGAGGGTTCGTAAACCAAAAGAGTATGGAGACTCGTGTAATATGGTTTAACAAAGCCTACATACTAAAATGAAACCTAACCTAAGTGCTTACGACCCATTACGACCCGTTTAGGTAGCTTATGCTACTTTAACGTGTCGTTCGCGTGAAACGCATTCGGAATGCCTAACTAGTCCTATGATAAGTAAAATATACATTAACATGTCTAATATTGTTACCAAATCAGTTTAGATACCAAAAGTTATGTTACATATGCTTAAAATGAATTTTGGCGTTAAAAGGGCATTTTGGTAATTTACCTAAGGCATATATACTACCTGTCATACAACTACTCAAACGATGTGACCATAAGGTATAACCTCAGAAGGTTATTCCCTATACAAATATGGTCACCTAGTGTGTTTGGTCAGATCCTAATGATCAACCAAACGGGCCGGGTTCGAAAGTATAAGCGATTGTTTAGATCGCTTACCTTACGACCCTATATAAGCACTAAACTAAAAGTGACGAGCTAAGCATGTTAAAACATGCTTAACTAAGTTTAGAAAACAGGTTTGGCATCAAAACAAACGGTTTTGATACCTAAGAGTAGTTTGGTTACAAAATACGCAAGAATACGTATTTTGGCCGAAACTATGGCTCGTCACTGAGCCTAGATAACGTGGTAATCAGTAGGTATAGTCACTGGGGACTATAACCATCGTGATTACGCTCACGTTATGAAGTTCAAACGAACTTCGCGTTGACCATAAAGTGGTCAACGCAGAAAGGCAAACAAAGTTTGACTTTTAACGCTAAAAGAATAAAAAGAACGAAGGAACACTTACAAAGGGTCCCCGAAAGCTAATCTTGATCCAAGTAGCTCAGGTATGAAGCAATGGCTTCAACTTAGAGCTTTTAGATAAGATTTTGTGGGTTTTGCAAGGAAGGGGGTTGGATATTTATAGGATTTCTCGAACCGTTAAGATCGTTTCTTGAAAACCGTGATATAATTTCACCCTTACACTTGTTGGAATGTTATGGAACATCAATATGGCCCCCCATGATCAGGTATCAACATGTGGAATTGAGATTGGGAGTGGGTAACAGCTGTAAACAGCTGGTTAGAAGTTTCTGAGGTTCTGGAGGGTCCTTATGGACCGTAAGGTTGAGGGCTTACGGTCCGTAAGCCATCAACTATGCTGAAATGACAGTTTTGGTCCCTGCACCTTGTTTCGTTGCGTAACGGCACTTCTAACACCCGTCAAACCCAATTTCAAGCTTCACAATGATTTTAAGACATAGGGAACATGAAATACGCTTGAAAACATCACGGATGTCGGTTTGTTTGGCCGTACGATTGCGTTGTTCGGTTAATTACGACGGAAGTCGTAACGGACGCAAAAACGGTCCAAATTGCACGACGAATGGATTTTTCTCATGCCAAACACTAAAATAAAATATTTTAGTGCTTACATAAATTTTTGGATGTCCGGATGTATTCAGAACGTAAGTTATGCGCGAAAGTGCAAACTTATGCACTTTTTGACGCTTTTAGTCCCTGAATGACCCAAAAGTTTATTTTAGCACACCGAACCCCTTAAAGCCTATTTCTAAGCTATGTAAAGGATATTTATGGTATGTTTAACTTATGGTCATGTTCCAGAATGTTCGTTACAGTTCAAATTGGCATACTTTCGCAGTTTGTCAAGTTTAGTCCCTGTAAGCGAATTAACTTGTTTTTGCCATACCAAAGCCTTCAAAACTTATTTCTAAGTTATGTAAAGGTTATTTAATGTATGTTTAGCATATGTTGATGTTACGGAGTATTTGTCGCATTAAACTGATTACATTTACGCACTAGTTTACGTATAACTCGCCAGAAAGCGATGTAGAGTTTGAAATTGAATAAAAGTCAAAAAATGAAAAATGTCAAACATAACCAAACAAACATTGGGATCAAATAACATTGTTTTATTGATAACTGAACTGTTCACAATGATTACAAGAACAGATGTTACATGTATAGAGATATGTTGGCTACCTGGTCGGGGGTTAAGGGAATGGTTTAGTAAGGTTCTTGCCTTGTTCAGTGTATAGATCCTGCAAGGACCTGAGTCAAGCTTACTAGGACCTCTTTCAATACCCACTGGTATTGGATGGCGGGGGTGCGAATGGCTTGATCCCCTTATATGTAAACTACTATTAATACATTAAACCGGCTACTTGGGATTGTATCCTTGCTGACTCAAACCACTTAGCCGAGGGTAACGTCACCTTCAACAGAGGGGCCTGCCACTTTTCGCATTAATAACTTAATTATTTATCTTTCAATATTCCAACCCTTTGGGATTGTATCCTTGCTGACTCAAACCACTGGGTTGAGGGTAACGCCACCTTCAAAAGAGGGGCCTACTACTATAACTAAGATAATCTCTTAAAAAGTGCAAAAGTGCGGAAATCATCAAAGGATACATTAAAGGCGAGTTGGATCCAAGTGATTCATCTTGTCTATCTGTTTTTATTTTATTTTTATTTCCGCATTTTTAGTTTTTCATATTTAAAATATTTTCTCAAAAATTTTAGTTTGATTAGACGTTGAGGATAAACTGGTACTAAAAGCTTTTGTGTCCTTGGACGACCTAAGTATCTTACCAACGCTATACTACGCTCACAATAGGTGCACTTGCCCAAGTGTGTGTTTAGTGTTAGTAGAATATCGTGTTTTATAAATTTAAAACTTGAATAATGTATAAAATGGGCTTAAAATATCAATAAAAACATATCACGCTCAACACGCACCACTAATAAACCAAACAACTCTCGCGGGATTACCAAGTAGGAAAGCTTGCAAAACCGTGAGTATACTCGATCCCGTTTTCCTTTTTTATCACTTTTGGGTGCAACATGTATGCTATACAAAATTACACTTCACATGAAACTATTTTAAACTCTATCCATGCTTAACATGAAACTATATGATGCTTGTTATACTTGTATGCTAATGTAAACTATGTGTGTCGATATATGCTTCATTAACTTTTCTAGCCCACCTTAACAATTATAGCGCTATAGGATTAACGCATCGCCCACGAAACTTGGGGTATTGTTAAGTTAAACATGTTAACCTCCCGTTACTCTATTTGGGATAGGCTATTTTAACGCGTTGGAAACTTAGTTCGAACATATAAGTACACCGTTTCGGCATGCTAGTAAACTTGCTAAATATGATTCGTGTTGGATATGAGCACTTAAACTATTTTAAGCTATATTATTATGCTATGTAACAAAAACTTGTATACTCGCCTTTGCTTTTGCATTGAACTCTATTTTAATACATGTTGCATGTTGATTGATGAGATGATGTTACAAGATAAAACAAGATTTAGGTGGACTTAGATACACACCTAGATTAATATATCTATTTTGATGTTATGTTTGTTTTGAGACAATGTTGTTCTTTTTATTTGAATCTTGTATGACAATCTAGTTTTGAAATGAATTTCGAATTTAATTATTATTGTCACATAGTGTTATGAAGTATCTTGCAATCTCGTTTTCGTCTCATCCCGATGTTTCCGCCATCGGTTGGGGTGTGACATGGAAGGACACTAAGCATGTCCATAACACCTGGTGGCACACTTGTCTTGATTTGGCACCAATTTGATTAGTATAAATAGGTGTTCTTAGTGCTCCTTCAAACTCACACCATTCTTTCTCCCTTATAATCTTCTTTGGAGTTGCTTCTCTTCATAGAGGGCTCCTCCCCGAAGTTATAAACTTCTCTTGAACATAAGTAAGTGTTCTATTTCAGTTCTTTTCCATTCCTAGGCTAGTTAATAGCTGAAAGTCAAGCAAATTGACTTTTGCTTTGACTTTCGGTTATAACCATTTCAGTCAAGCCAAAGTTCGAATCGAACATGGCTACGTGATCGTAATAATGAAGGTATTAATCCCATGTGGTTATACCCTCTGATCATCACGTTTAGTAGGCGAAATGACAAGTGAAACATGTATACAATAAAAAATAAAAAACGCATATTTTTGCAAATTATGACAAGTGATCTTTTAAGTATCTAAACTATAAGTTTTGACATTATAACAATTTAGATAACACTATAAAACTTATTTTGACATGTCTAACTCGTCATATTGAGTTTAGACTTCAATTCTATATCGAATTTAAACAGTTTGACTTTTGCTTTGACTTTCGATTCTGACCCGTTTGGTCAACGTTAGAAATTTGTTTAAACCTGAAATTATGACCATATTAATATAATGTATAAACATCTGATGTTATACCTCTTGATCATGTTGTTTGGTTGGTCGAATGACAAGTCTATTAATTTATATTTTAAAAAGGACGACTATGCCCTTTTCATCATAAAAGCTAAAGAAACATTTTTAAACCAAAGTAGCTAACATTCTGACTTTCAAACATAATGTATAATGTTATTAAATATGTTTTGACACCTTAGACTTATCTTAGACCCAACCGACCTTCCAAACCCGCTTTTACGTGCATAACTAGTTATACAAACCTAGTTCGTATAATTTAGGCGTAACGGGTCTAAATACTTCAAATTCACTTCAAAACAGAATGTTTGGTTAATTGACCTCTATCCAAAGAGTCATTGTACTTAGATAGGCATAAACCACATTTATTCCAGTCTACGCTTAATCTAGCGAAACCAAATCTATTCTTAAGTAACGAGTCATGTCTAAGGAACTAACCTATGACCCGTGTACATTCTAACAGATAACTAATTTTGTTCATTCTGGACTATAGAAGCCCCCAGATAATCGGACTTGGGTCAATAATATTTAGACTTGCGGCTTTTACTAAATTAAACCGTTATCGGTTGGAAGCTAGCAAAAGGTAAATGCTCTTAACTTTTTTTTAAACTTGGGGTAAGGCAAATATGCCACTTGGAGCGGGTATTATATAAATGAGCCCTGTGATTGCTTATAAATATAAGAACTCGGTTTAATCCGTATTACTTGATAACTGAAACAATTGGGGGTTAATGGTACCGTGTTCGGGCGTCCCGACTCATGAACTATTATGGTCATACAAAATAACGCGTTGGGGTAGGCATACCGAATATAAGATGCATTATTTATCTTTGGTGTGTACCTTAATCATTATAGCACTTAAAATGACCAGCTCTGATCTTTGGTTCCCAATTGTATGACAAGTATTGTAAATCTGGTGACAAGATAAAATCCCAAGAAATATTAAATGATTACCTACTGGTTTTCTCTATCTATAAAACTCTTTTTGAAAAACTATTTTCAAACTGAGTCAGTTAATTGTATTTACCAGCGAAAGCTGACGTATTTTCAAAAGATTGAACCGCATGTACCGAACCTTGATATTAGGTTGGGAATCCGGGTCGACTATGATAAAGGCTATGGACTTTGCAACTCCTCAACTTAAGGCCTATGATGTCTAAAGCTCGTTTTATTAGATCCCGCATGTGGGCTTGTACTTGAACTCTTGTATAAATTTTATATATATTCAAGATTTTATTGAAATGAATATTTTTACTCAAATACTTATGTTGCATATAACTTGTGATACTGTTATCCAATCGTCACGCTTAAACCCCACCCATCCGGGCCCACCGGAAATCGAGGTGTGACATGTTGGTATCGGAGCTACAATTTGAGTGAATTATACACTAGCCTTTTATGTCTAGTCTCAAATATCACAATTGCAGATTCATTAAGAAACTCCGAGTTTAGACTTAACCAAAGACTACTCTTATATATATATATATATATATACATATAGTTATTGATTTTATAAATATTTTACAAATGCCGGCAAGATGTCGCTGACGAGACAAAGGATCTATAATTGGTCGCGGACTCAATAAACTCTACTCTTGAGTAGCTTGGAGTTCCATATGGTGAACTACACTGTTTTGAAGATGATGACTTTGATAAGAGGATGCTAAACTCCGTCACTGAATACTACTTCTTTTGTTGACTCCCCTTAGGATTGCCTCATACCCAACTAATAGAACCAACATTTTAGCCAGATGTATTTTCTCAAACAACCTTATCTCATTAGTATGAAGTCTATCACATCTGATAAACGCTCCGGTGATACCTCACCAACAAATTGAATAACAGTAATAAAAAGAAGCCGCATCACGTCAAGGATATCTGCGCGCTTTGGCGTGAAATTCCGGTCTATAATACAACACTCCCCCATTCTGGAGAATAAGCAGAAAAAGGAACCACTTTTCCCGGTTCTTGCTAAGAGCTCTATATTCATGAGCTTTAGAAACTCGATAGCTAATTATCCACATTCATCTGGGTATACTAAATTATATTATGAAATCCGGCAAATTATTCAGTAATATTCTAATACTGACTTATGATCTATACTTGGAGGCTATCATTCATACATTCATATCTCCTATTCTTTAAACTATTGATCAGTAAGTCCTCCACCTGATCATCTGGAGCATGACATTGATTTTTATTTCATTGATTTTTACAACCGTAGTGCCGAACTTTGTATGATAAAAGCACCATATGGTGATTGATAGCATCTTAGTGTGTACCATAGATTGTTTTCATGTCTGGCCAGTATGAAAGATTAATGTATGGAACCTCTAAGATCTCCCAACAATCATATTGTACTGATATCAACTAATAGTAAAAATTTAAATTTATTTTTTTGGCTATATCACTGCCATAAGAATAATCATTGATTTTATTGAGCCATTTTCATTTTATTCCATTAAATGTTATGAAGGTCACATTTTATTGCTCATACCATATCAAATATTTTTTTTGATTTCTCATAAATAGACGAAGGCCAAAGCACATGCTCCTACCAATGAGTAGTTGAGAGGGTGTAAATTTTCGTCCAACTATGTGACGACATGTGTCCCGAATCTCCAACTAATCCCAACTATGTGGAAGGAGAGGGACCTATATTAAATACGTTGACTGAAACGTGTCTTGAAATCTCCAACTAATCCCAACTATGTGGAAGGAGAAGGACTAAAATGCCAAAAATAGAATATATATGGCTAAGACAAATTGATCAAAAGCCCGCGAGCAATCAACCAAATATCTTCCCCTCTCAACTTTACCTGTCCACTAGTTCTTACACAAGTAAGACTAGCAGATTGACCATGTTAAAATAAGAGACTATGGCTAAAGCACTTGTTCCACCAATGGTAGTGGTTGAAAAGGTGATAAAACAAAAGTTTCGTCCAACTATGTGACGACACGTGTCCCGAATCACCAACTAATCGCGACTACGTGGAAGGAGATGGACCCACATTAAATACGTTGACTGAAACGTGTCCCGAATCTCCAACTAATCCCGACTATGTGGAAGGAGATGGACCCACATTAAATACGTTGACTGAAACATGTCCCGAAATCTCCAACTAATCCCAACTATGTGGAAGGAAAGGGACCCACATTAAATACGTTGACTGAAACGTGTCCCGAATTCTTCAACTAATCCCAACTATGTGGAAGGGGAGGGACTAAAAAGCCAACATAAAGTCTCCAAAACTATTTAGCCAATTATAAGTGAAAGCTCATTACCAGCTGCGGTGAGTGAGGCTAGTAAATCTAAGACGTATAGATCTGCAAGATCTAACGCAAATAAATCTAAAAAGGATATAAGACTAGTAGATCCAAACGAATATTTTATCTCACATAAACCCTAAAGACTTATGGGAGATTATGGAGTCGTCGATGCCATGAAAAGGCTCGACGAGATAAAAATCATTATAGACATCATTTAATATGCTGTATGAAAAGCGATCAGATATGCATCGCATTTCGATTAGGAAGATACGCTAACTTGGTGGAAGGCACTGATCCAATCCACCGGTAAGGTTGCACTCTACAGCCTAAGTTGGCCTAAATTCGTGGGACTAATCCGCGACACATACTGTCCACCTTAGGTGGTTAAGGAAGTTGAACCTGACTTTCTGAAACTGACAATGAAAAGTCTAACTGTCGAGCTTAAGTATCTGACTATAACTCGTTATCGAGGATAGTCGTCTATCTGATTACCCTAAGTCTAAGCGCATTGCACAGTTTATCGGAGGACTCGCTTCGGATATCAAAAGGAATGGCTAAATCCTCCCAACTGCTACATTCAGATCCGCTGTAGATCTTGCTTTATCTCTCACTAAAGAGAAAATAGAGTCAGATTATGAAACTGACCAAGAAAACTTAGACCATAAGGAGTATACCTCCAACTATAATGTCTAAGCTAGATCCATATTCAATTACCCTTAATACCCTTAAGACTAAGCATATTTGTAAAGCATAAGGGATCAATACCCAAAACTTAGAGATGACAAAATCATCCAATATTGATACCTTTCGGTTATAAGTAAATCCGACCTTTTCCCTAACCGAGAATGAGATTCGGTTAAGAGGGGCTAGGGCCAAATTAGAGCCTAAAGAGGAAAATTGATTCCTCTCATTCAACTTGAACCTATTAAGGACAAACCTGAATATGAGGTTTATGGAAAGAGGAGCATTTCAGGAAAATGCCTCCATAAACAATAGAAGGGTTACGGGGTAGGCATGAAAGCTGACCACAAGACCTATAATTACAAGGAAATTAAGATTGACTAAATCTACCCTCAATATGGAAATAAAGCCTTTAATGTTAGTAACGTAAGGGTTTAAGGTAAATTAATAACATAAAATACCTTATAAAACAAAAAACAAAATTTTGAGCATAAGCCCGTCGTAGGCTACGGTCTGCAGACCGTAGCTTACAGTTTCCATTACACAGCCGGACATTAGGTCCAGGTCGTAACCTACGGTCTTCGACCGTAAGTAATATTCTGACCTGCAGCTTTCTAATTCCAGTTTTACCCTCGGTACATAATCGACCATAACTTTCAACTCTCTTATCCGTTTTACATCCTGGTTCTTCCTACATGATCGTAATTTGATCCTCTGCATTATGAACCCAACATCCACTATCCGGATCAACAAAATTCTTAACTTATAAACTTTTGGCTTATAATTCTTTTACGAAATTATTCGACCCGTTTTACATTAAACTCCATTTTCACATCTTATGGCAAGAATTAATTCCTTACCATTTTACCCCTTCCTCAAGCTTACTAAACTTGCGTATTAAGCTCCCGTTACACGGTTTGCATACGCATTTTGTCCCGGTTGATAAATTTCAAATCAAGCATAAGTGTTTCTTTTATTTACTTAAAGGAAATATATTTCCTCTAAGTTTTAACCCATTCGAAGATTCATCAATTAAAACTCCGCGTTTCTATCACTCGGTTTACGCTTTCAATATAATGGTTTGTTCGTGTGACTATCCATCAATTATAATCAAATCAAGTAGTCATGTTCTTTATCTTGACCCGTTTGGTAGATCGAGTGAAATCCACCACTTTATAAACATACCAAACGTGTCTTAAATCGTTAATTCCTCATACAACACATATCATTATCCAAACTCATCTAACTAGATACAACGAAGCAAACAAGCCACGTACCTTAAAGCTTTTCCTTCAAACGCGCATTCGTTCCGGCTTGGCCACTTGATGCTTCACCCGATTTGCCTATAGAGTTCAATCAACTTCATTCTTTAGAACTCATATTACAATATATCACACGCAATTTGCCGACCTAGTCAATTATGTGATTCTTTCATATTTTCAATATTTCAAGATCACTTAGGCATTATATTGAGCATCTTGTGGGCGAGATTTTCATACCACAATTATCAAGTTCAGGATTTAGCTATTAACCATGTTTTAGCATCTTTTTCAAGCCTCTATGTCTAGTGTGTGTAATTAACGCCAAGAATTTAACATCTTAACATCAAATTCTACCATTTCTCTACCACAATTCAAGTGTTCATCACATCTTTCAAAACCCATTTAACACAAACATGGTTAGTTATTCAAACATTTAAATTATGGCATTTAATCACTAATTTCTCATCTAGGGTTTGTTCCTAAACTTGTATTCATTTCAATATTGCCATAACATCTACCATTCATACTTGAATTGCAACTATGAATATTCATTACAATTTCACAATATCACGAATATCAGAATTTAACATACCTTGTGATCTCCTAACTTGGGTGATCACGAATTTAGCTAATGCATTGATTTTAGGCCCGATTTCCTCTTTGATTTTGAAGGATTTGTGAATTTAGGGCTTGAGATGATCTCCCCCTTTTGTTCTTTGACTTGGTCGACCAAAACACACACTTCAGTGTGTGTTTTGTGTCAAATTTCCTTTTTATTAATATTAGTTTTTTTTCAATTGTCCATTTCAGTCCCTTTAGTTCTTAGATTTTATAAAAAGGGTTCAATTTCATGTTTTTCATTATTTAGCAACATATTATTAACTAGGTTACATGTTCCTAGTTATATTTCATAAGTTTATGACCAACATATGTCTATTTATATATATATGTATATATACACACATATATATAATCTAATATTTTTAGGGTGTTACAAAAGGTGCCTAGCCGACAATGCTAAGAAAGGCAACGCCGAAGTTTACAGTCAACTGCTAGAGAAGCAGTAAAGGACGCAGACGTCATAATATATACGCTTTCCATTAATGATATTTTACAGTTTGACTCTGGAGACTGATCAAAATACTATGAATCATAAGTTCTGTAAAATACTAGACATGCGCTTAAGAACTTTAGATCATACCTATGAAGTTGAAGGAAATAACCTTTAAGGTTCTATAAGGATGTTTTATATCCATTAAGAGTCAAACAATTCAAATTAAACCCCTGCCTATGACTCAAGCTGAATCTAATACAACTTTTAAGCATGGATTGATTATCTTAAAACCAATCCGTATAATCTGAGAAATGAAATTCTATTGAAATCCTCATTTGATGACGCACTCACCACCTGTGGAGATTGTCACTATGGATTTCCAGAGAAAGCTTTTGTGCTTAAGGCATCCAAGAATCAACAGAGAAAACGTGCGGAGTCTAACCTAGAAAGGCTGGTCGATTTTCAGATCGACACTTTGTCTGAGACACAACTATAGCTAAGACTCCCTACCACTTATCCATAATAGAGGTGAATAAATTAAGGAACATCTTAGAAGTATCCTAGAACATCCAAAACCCCTTCTGAAATTCGTAACTTCTTAGGATAGGCTGGCTATTATAGAAGGTTCATGGAGAACTTCACTCGAAATGTCACTCCTTTGACTGCATTAACTCGCAAGAAAGGGTTAAACCTTTGAGAATTAATGCTAAGATAGTTAAGCTACGGAATAACTTGACTGGAATGCTATTAGAGGCTCAGAAGCAAGCCTTGTTAGAGGCGGATACTTAGACTGAAGGATTAAGTAGAACTGTGGAACAGTTAACTTTCGAAGATAAGAGATTGATTGATTCATGAGGATACGTGACGAGATGAGATCATACGTGAAGGGTTGAACTTTTGATCAAGATATGAGATAGGAGATAGGAGATTGGAGATTCAGCGGATTCGTGAAGATAGGAGATTAATTCATGAGGATACGTGACGAGATGAGATCATACATGAAGGGTTGAAGACTTTTGATCAAGATGATGGATGTACTTTTACAAAGTTCAGTTTGTTATTAACTTATCAAACTAAGCTTCATGTATTTGCGGAATTTGAAGTGTTCAAGGTTGGGCATTGGAAATCCAATGTTTCTTTCTGCTACTGGTTAGGTTTGAAGATTAATGTATCGAGCGATATTTTTACATGTGGTTGTAGATCGGTTCGCGTTAACTTGATTCGGGAGTAGTTTGAGGGGGGTGATCTACAATGTTTGATGTTGGATTCTTCGGGTTTCTCAAAGCAACCTTAAGTAATCGTCAACAAGTCTTTTATTAGAAGGGTTGAAGATCGTTATGCTCTGCCGGGAAGATCAAGTCTCAGCTAAAGTTGAAAGTAGGCATGATATCATCAGTCAAGGGGGAGTCAAGACATAACTTTTTATTATTTAACATATAAAATTATATTTATTCAACTCGTGTAATAAATGAAGTTTTTTAAGATATATACTTTATAGAGGCTTATGTCTCTTAGAGAGAAGATCCTAAGTTCAAACCTAGGCAATGGTGTAATTTAGATTTATTGGTGTAATTTATAGTAAGGGTAACATTTGCCATTCAAAAAAATATAAAATTACATTTATTCAATCCGTATAATACATGAGATTATAATCTAATAACATATAATACGGTTTCGAACTTTCATAAAAAAATATAACTAATTATCTATAAAAGGAAAAAAACGAAAGTTCTATTGGATATCACAAAATTTAATCCTATACATATGTGACATATGATACGGCTTCTAACTTTATCTATAATATATTATAAAGGAAAAGTGATGGATAAAGATGTAATTTTACCACTTATACAAGTTGTTAAACAGGATGTACAAAAGAGTTTAAGCCATACAATGGGAACTCAACAGCCATTTTAAGACACCTGCAGGGTTATTCTTGGAATATTTTTTACAACCTTTCCTGAAGAAACCCAAACGTTATGGTTTTCCCCATTTAAAGCCAATCCAATTGATCTTCTGCTTACAGTTTTTGGTGGAACGATAGTGATTGGTTGCGGTGTTACGAAAGCAAAGGTCAGTCATCCTTCATACACCACCATCATGGTTACAGATCGACTTCTGTACAACTGATTCCAACCTAAATTTGGCTTCTAACGTTCAACTATTGGTGATTTTACCACTTAGGTTGGTGATTCCAACCTAAATCTGGCTTCTAACGTTCAACTATTGGTGATTTGAAGAACGTGATAGTTGTAGGGATGGTGATTTACAACAACAGTATCAATCTGATGGATCCAAGAAACCTAAACGGTAGTAACCATGCTTGTATGTCTCATAGTTTGTCTTTTGATGTGTTTTGGATTTGTTGGATTTCTTGTTGCTTATATGGGTTGGTTGTGTAAATAGGGTTAATTTAGGGATTTGTTTATTTTGTATATGGCGAGCTAGACTATGTTGTATTTGTAAAGGGTTCTGGGCCCCACGGTATTCAATATGATTATCAACAAGACAGACCTCCAAAGGAGGTAATCGTCAGCCGTAAATGCGCAGAGGTTTTTCTTCGAGGTGCTCAGGCAATATCCAACTATACATGTTATTTTATTTGTTTAGATTTAATTAATTATAATGTTCTTGTTGTGATGTTTGTGTAGGTATATGTGTCGGGTATATTAGCGTGCAGTGGTCATGTTGAATAAGGGGATAAAGTTGCAGTTTCGGTTGGTGTTGAACAGCCCGGTCTTAACGGTGAATGGGCTACGGGAATTACACGCAGGATTGTCCCACAAGGACTTAAAACAGGCAAGCAACTTGTTGTCATTATTTTCCTAATTGTGTAGCTATCTGGTGGGAACATTCTTACCTGCAGAGTTGCAGGGCAGCAAATGAACCAAACGAACACGAACAAGACCTTGTTCATGTTCGTTTGTTAAGGAAATGTGATATGTGTTTAATTTTACAGATTGTTTCATACATATATGTACACACTGATAGCATACGTTGTTTCAGGGTTACACATGTTGGTATATCACATCTGGTGAATAATTGCAAGCATATTATTCATTTGAACTAAAGTGGACGTAAGGTATATTTCAAGTGCATTGCTGAAGAGACCTAAAAATTTAATATTCTATCAGCATACTTTTCTTCTATTGTTCTTTGAATTATTTGGAGGCATATATTATTTTCTAAAATACAGTTTTGCTGATAACAGGGTATATCAGATAAAAGTTTGCAAATGATTTTCGAGAGTTATCTTCATCTAGAGTCACTGGATATCACTCGGTGTGTTATTTTGATATATTATTATGTGTGTGTGTATAAATATATATCAACATATTAACTTATGACCAGGTCCAAAAGTTATCAAATTAGAGTTTTATTTTTCTTTTTTTCTTTTTCATTTTTTGTATTTTTGGATGCTTGATTATGTAGGTGCGTCAAGATAACAGACGGGGGCTTGCGACATGTAATGGTCAAGTGCTGTGGCCTCGAGAGCCTAAATCTTTATGCACTTTCGAGGTACAACTGTGTTTACCAAAATGAAACTTTGACTCAGTTATGTCGTGTTGGGATAATCTGATTTATAAAGAATTCATTTATTTTGTTTAGCTTTACAGATGGAGTTTATAAAAAAATGTTAGTTTTGGCCCATCTCAGATTCTTAGATCTTTGTTGTGCTCAGGTATAGGTTCATTATTTCATTTACCATACAAGCTTAGTTTATTGTTATTATTTATTGGATAGAAGTTTATGTTTTCACTTTCTGATGACAGAATATATCCGATGAAGCGCTTTTCTCTATAGCCAAATGCAAAAACATTCGTACTCTCAATTGTATGATTTACATTTTACAATACTGAAGTGTTTGCAACCTTCTAACATCGACACATTCATACGATGTTTGGGTAAGGCACAAATTAAGCATGGTTAACGGTTAGTCTTTAGTGCTACTTATTGTTTGGAGATTGCAAAAAGTGTGCGGTGCTTTGACTTTATAAGTCAAAAGGGATACACATCACATACACTTTGACTTTATAGGTCAAACAAGCCATATTTCAACTTGAATACAACTTCAGACATGATTAGTCAAGCCTGCTATATTTCATCTTAAAAATTGATATGACTTCATAAAAGATTTTCACAACTCTATAACATCAATTTTTATGTTGGTTTTATTCTTTAACTAAATCCATAATGATTTGACAACCAAAAGCACTAGGTTTGAATTATAAAGTCAAAGTCTATACCATATATTGAATTGTCCCAATCTCGCAACATTGGGTCGTGCATGTATTTTCTTGATCAAAACACAAAAGACATACCCTTTGACTTTTTAGGTCAAATAGACTACATTTCAACTTCGAAATTGATACGATCATTCTCTCTTGAAATACCAACTTCATAGTAAGAAACAGAAACATGGCAGCATTTATGTCAAATTTATGATAAATTGTTATTTTTACATTTCATAGGTTTGACTTTATCATCAAAAGTCAAATTGTATACTCAGGTTATTTATACATGTGTTATCTTTCTTTAGGGCAGTGCTGCTGTTGTATGTGCTATTTATTGTCTTTTGATAATGACTATATAATATGCTAGCTGGGTTGTATCTTCATATTATTTTTTAGAGTTAAATGCCATTTTAGTCCATGTGGTTTAGGCTATTTTATCAGTTTAGTCCAAAGGTTTCATTTTTCGCCTGTGGGTCCAAAAAGGTTTCACCGTTGCCATTTTAGTCCACTGGGTTAACTTTATCCATTTTTTCTGTTAACGAGAAGGGCAATTCGGTCATTTATTGGGACCCATTTAGGGGAAATTATTGACATGATAATGAAAATATTTAGGTTTCGGGTTGCCACTGGTTTAATTAAAAGAGCCATGTTCATGTTGTTTAACTCTATCAATTAAAAAAGTCGACCCATCAAGCCGTTTACCTAAACAGGCC
Source organism: Helianthus tuberosus (assembly GCA_030545235.1). Taxonomy (NCBI): domain Eukaryota; kingdom Viridiplantae; phylum Streptophyta; class Magnoliopsida; order Asterales; family Asteraceae; genus Helianthus; species Helianthus tuberosus. The sequence continues at coordinate 66,249,081 of CM060412.1, read as the reverse complement.
AACCCATTCGACTCGTTTACATAAATGGGTCAAAAGGGTCCGTGTTCAGGGCACAGGATTTGAATTGTCCCTGGACTAAGGCTGATGTCTTTGACACGAATAAATATATGGGTTGTGTTTGGGTTCAGCCAAAGTGTAGAGTTTTTTTACTGTTTTGTGCATTTTGCTCTTTAAGCAGGTGTTTTTTTGTTCTTGCATTGTGTAAATTCTAAAATATCTATACTATATTATAATGCATGAGGGAGGGGTATTTTAAGATACCTAAAAAATAAGAACTTTTCCCCCACTTTAGTTATAGAAAGACCCCTAAAATGAGGGTAGTTTAGTCTTTTAAACACTATTTATTTTTTAGCCCCTAAACTTATTACACTTAAATCCCTAAGGTTTAACAAAATTATAGATAATTAGTTACAATTCACCCATTCACAACAAACTTATAATTTTTTTACGTATTCTTGACATATCTTATAAACTATACTGTTTAAAAAAAATCCAAAGATAACATGCCGACCTATACATTTTTGTCGATGTTTCGATAGTTGTTTTGTTCAATATCAACGCATGAATTAAAAGGTACAGGTTGATAATGCTTTAATGTACAAGTAATTAATACTTGTGATCTAATGCGCATAATCTACAAAGATGTGTCCATCTATGCAAACAAAAACAAAAGGAGTTAAAAGTACCATAACATAAAATGAAGATATTATGTATCACATTTTATTTTATTAAAACTGCCTAATATCTGTACTTAGATATATCTTATAAGAACTTAAAACTAACTACAACAAACTTCCTAAATAAAGGGGTGGCAAATCTAAAATTAAACCCTAATGCACTTCTATAGTTACTACTATAAATACATAGCAGGACACCTCTATATCTATTGCTAAACAAAGTTAAAAAATGGATCCAGTTCTGAATTCAATTGTTGCGAAAAACCAAGCATGAAAGATTGAAAATTCTAAGATCAGTTCTGTTATGTCTATACTATATTATAATGCATGAGGGATGGGTATTTTAAGATACCCAAAAAAATAAGAATTTTTTCTCCACTTTATTTATAGAAAGGCCCCTAAAATGAGGGTAGTTTAGTTTTTTAAACACTATTTATTTTTTAGCCCCTAAACTTATTACACTTAAATCCAAGGTTTTAACAAAATTATAGATAATTAATTACAATTCACCCATCCACAACATAATTATTATTTTTTTACGTATTCTTGACATATCTTATAAAGTATACTGTTTAAAAAATCCAAAGATAGCATGCCGACCTACACATTTTTGTCGACGTTTCGATAGTTGTCTTGCTCAATATCGACGCACGAATTAAAAGGTACAAGTCGATAATACTTTAATGTACAAATAATTAATACTTGTGATCTAATGCGCCTAATCTACAAAGATGTGTCCATCTATGCAAATAAAAAGAATTAAAAGTACCATAACATAAAATGAAGATATTATGTGTCACATTTTATTTTATTAAAGCTGCCTAATATCTATACTTAGATATATCTTATAAAAACTTAAAACTAACTACAATAAACTTCCTAAATAAAGGGGTTGCAAATCTAAAATTAAACCCTAATGCACTTCTATAGTTACTACTATAAATACATAGCAGGACACCCCTATATCTATTGCTAAACAAAGTTAAAAAATGGACCTAGTTTTGAATTCAATTGTTGCGAAAAACCAAGCATGAAAGATTGAAAATTCTAAGGTCAGTTCAGTTATATCGCAACAGTGAATAATTGTTTTCTTTTATTTACTTTTATATGAATGTTAACTTATATGATTTTTCAGATTCAGTTGCATGATGAACATGCCAATTTAAACAACTCATTTGTGGAAAAAGCTTCTAAGGTATTGATTTTGCTGGTTTTTAAGTATTATTTTTGCGCATATCTTTCATATTAACATGTTCGTTATGTTATTACATGTGTGTTTTATTGCAGGATGATGGTGATAAAAGTCTAATCTTCAACGTGAATTTAGTGAAGATGTAATTTTAAGGTTTATTTAATCTTTTGTTTAACTTTTGTATTCAATTTTTGTCCTTTTTAAGGATCGAAAGTTTGAGACTCAAAGGAAGAGATCCAAGAGACTCTCTGAATGGAAATGGAGTGGGGTTATTAATTTAGACGATTCTGAGGACAATGACAAAGAAGAGGAATTAGAAGATACTGCCGATTCAAGCACAAACCAGAAAACCCGATTAAAAATACCTCGAGTGTCAATTCAGAGGCGGATTAGATTTCATGCAGTCTAATATGAAATCTATCAAGTGTTTTTATGTTTTTATTTTCATTTTCAGCTGTTATATTTGATCTAGACGTATGAATAAAGTTTATTTTATATTTGAACTTTATTTTTTGTGTTAATATAATGCAATTATTGACCATATTAGTAAAGTTCAAAATAAAGTTAGTATCCTATATTTACAAGTCAGCTAAACTTATATAAGTTAATATCCTAAAGTTGCAATAAATAGATATTGTTGTTAGATATATAGTCAAGCTGAAATTATAAAATATTGAAGTTATTCTTGGATATTAATCTAATAATTTGTATTTCTAAAATAAAAAATAATAAAGTAATAAACTTTAAAGCTAAACAAAAAAAAAACTGAACTTACTATGATATAAAGTTAACAAAGATATAAACTCTTAACATCATGTTTTTTACAAAAACTGTTTTTAAAATTTTATAAAAGTATAAATTTTTTATATATATAAAAACGAAATTTAACAATTAAAGTTAAAGGTGTAAAACATACTTACGAGTCAACTACTATTTTTTATTTTAACAAAAATTTTGAACTTAAAATTTATTTGATGAGTACCATGTGGATATTTAAAAAAAGTTATGAACTTTAAAGAATAAAATTATAAACTTTATTATTTAACTAACAAAATAAACTTACTTTACAACGATAACAACTTATCTTTTATTTTTGTCATTTGATTATCATTTTTTTTATAAAAAAACGGAACTTTACGTGTGTAAAACAATTTTTCCTTTATTTATAAACAAATCATTTTGTTTTTATAAAAAAATAATTCTTTTATAAACATTTTTTGTAACAAGTAATATAAATAAAATACTCCAGAAATTTACAATCTTTACTAAGTAAATACTAAATTGTATTGCAAATTTTTAGGAATTATAAGTTCAAAAGAATTATTTTAACAACTATATCGTTATAGATAATATTAGTCAGTTTCAAAAGAATTCTTTACCAACTTGACTAGATACATAGTAGATTGTGTTGCATATTTTTAGGGATTATAAGTTAAAAGTAGATTCATATAGATAAGATTAGTTAGGAACTAAAAATCTGAACTTAGTATGATATAAAGTTAATAAAGATATAGTCTCTTAACATCATATTTTTTTATAAAAACATTTCTTGAAATTTTATAAAAATATAATTTTTTATATATGTAAAAACCGAAAAATTAACAATTTAAGTTAAAGCTCTAAAACGTACTTACAAGTCAAATACTATTTTTTATTTTTATAAAAACGAAAATTTTAAACTTAAAGTTTATTGGATGCGTACTATGTGGATATTTAAAAAAAGTTATGAACTTTAAAGAATAAAATTATACTTTATAATTTAACCAATAAAATAAACATACTTTATAGTTATAACAACTTAATTTATTTTTGTCTTTTGATTATTAATTTTTATAAAAAAACAATATTTTTTGTCTTTTGATTATTAATTTTTATAAAAAAAAAAAAAAACAAAACTTTACATATGCGTAACACTAATGACATATATCCACCACAATAATGCTATCATAAATATTATACGAATAAGAAAACTACCAGAAACGAGTGCCACAATCCAAAGTGTTGCGCCGCCGCATCGCGCGGGCACCCTACTAGTTATATATCTATGTATCAAGTTTTGAATTGTTTGTTATGTTGTCAGGCAAGGAGAAATCAATTGTCTTTTGGAATATTCATGATCATATATCCACATTAGCAACACAGCCAAAGACAAATGAGCCTGGTGATGGGCCTTCTAAGAGCTCTACTGTTCAAGCAAGAGGTGTTTTCTATGGGCATACTGATACCGTTGAAATTGTACAATTTTCCCCTTGATGTTGAAACTAGAGGGGGCAATTTTGACTCATGGTCAAATGGCTGTGTTTTATACAAACTTGCATATATATCCAGTCGGTCGAACCACCATTCGAAAGAGTGTTTAACGGGTAAGTGGCATCGTCTTGATTTGGGTGTGTGTTTGTCTCAAATGAGTTAAATTTGGTTAAAAACCACTCATAGTGCATCTTTAATGCATATGGTTTGTCTCATAGTGCATTTTTTAAATTTGGTTAAAAAAATCCCTTGGCTGTGACTTGTAAGTGAAAGGTAGGTGAATTTTTACCTTTTTACTTGTTTTTTTAAGTCTTTACATCACTAAAAAAGGTTTACACCATGAGTGAAATAGAGTTAAATGACATAGAGCCAAAATGGTCAGAATTAATATGAACGTGTAGTAAGAAATGTGGTATAGAAATCACCTTAAATCGTCAGAATTAATTTAAATTGATGTAAGGCCAAATTAGTCAGAATTAAAATGATTAGATTTTGCTCTTTAAAATAGTCTCGATGACACCCGCTGGATTGCGCGGGCCAGCCCACTAGTATCTATAAAAGGGAAAAAAAAACGAAAGTTCTATCGGAAATCACAAAATTTAATCCTATACATATGTGACATATGGTACGGTTTCTAACTTTCTAAGCATTTATATACGATTATGTATTAATAATATTAACAATATTGTTACTAAATTAATGAAGAGAACGCCATGTAATAATAATGAGAGTCTTTTGTTAGAATTTAGATTAGATTATTATCATACGAAAACCAGGTAAATATAATAACTATACAAATTTGAATATTATTTAATTGCTAATATAAGTTTAGTGCTTCAACGTAATACACTTCATTATAGCTATACAAATTTTAATATTATTTGATTGCTAATATAAGTTTAAAGGGTTTCTTTTATAGAGAGCTATTATTATGTTCTTATGTAATTTTTCTTGTATTTTTATGTAATGTTTTTCCTATATAAAAGAAGTTAGTTTAGGATTGGTGGCAAGCTAATTTTAAGCAACTCTCTTTCTTTCTTGTATTCTCGACTCTTATAAAACATTGTAGCATAAATAAAGCCTTCAAACTTTAAAGCTTCTTTGGTGTATAATTTTAAACTAGTTTTGTTCGCGTCGCGCTTTGCGGCGAAACAGACGTTATTTGAAAATGTCGCATTTTTGTTTAGAAAGCAAAACCGTCAGAATCGATTTAGTTACGTACTTAAATTTTTAGGAAAAAAATTAACCAACATATGTTATTAAAGAAACATCAAATTAATTAATTGATAAAGCAAATATATTTTGAAAAACAAATATTAAAAAAAAAATAAATATGGTTTTAAAAAAGAAAAACAGGAAAATAACGTTAAAGCTAAGAGAAAATATAATTACAACTATTATAATATTAAAGTAATAAAATATTAAAAAGGTATATATTATTTTAAATTTTAAATTACTATTCATGATCACTCATAAACAATATATATAAATATAATAATATATAATATAATAGTAAATTTCTCATGTGCATTACAACGGGGTCGAAACGTAAAATAGTGTGAATTTATATTGTCTAATAAATACGAATTATGTTTGGCCCCACTTGTTTTCGAACAAAATTTACGTCAAAACGTAAATCAATTGAAAACGTACATAAAAATAAACATGAAAAAATGTTTTATATTTGACCCGACTTATTTCCTAAAAAACTTACATAGAAACGTAAGAAAATAGTGTTTTTTTTAAGTTAAAGGATGGTAACGTGTTACGGTGGTGTTGAAATGTAAAGTAACGTGAATTTATACCGTATAATGAAAACGTATAATATTTGACCCAACTCGTTTCCAAACAACATTTACGTCAAAACGTAGAAAAGTTGAAAACTTACATAAAGATATGCATGAAAACGTATTATATTTGACCCGACAAATTTTACATTGAAACGTAAACCAACTTTAATTTATACTGACACTTACATGTATAAAAACAAGTAATTAAAACTCAAGATGGTCAAAATGATATTTCATAAAGTTTATAGAAAGTTAAAGGGTGTAAGTGTAAAAAATGAAAGTTAAGTGGTTAAAGTAAAAAAAGCCCCCCCCCCCCCCCCCAAAAAAAAAAACAAAGAAGAAGTTATTGTAGCGTCGATGTGATGAAAGTTACAGTAACCCAGTAACGCGAATTTATACCATCTAATGAAAACGTATTATATTTTACTCAACTTGTTTCCAAACAACGTTTACGACAAAACGTATACCAATTGAAAACTTACATAAAAATATACACGAAAATGTATTATATTTGACCGACAAATTTACTTTGAAACGCAAACTAATTTAAATTTATACCGACACTTTTATATATATATATATAGGGAGAAGATCATGAGAGAACCACCTCTTATTGCGAGAACCGCGAGAACCAAGTGTGAACGCAACAATACTCAAACTACAAGGACTGAAATATAAAAATAAGGTATTTTCAATAAATCAGTTGTCATATCCGTTCACAATTGGTGCTATTCACTCATGTCCGACGCCGATTATCACCTCCGTCTCCGCCACCACGATTCCGACCACCGATCGAATATTCTGACGATGTATCTTTAATTCCGGTCACATTCTCAAAACCTCAACGAATTATCAACGAATCAGTTCATGTATTACGACAATTCATACAATTTCTGCAAACCCTAACATTCTTAGATCATATTTGTCATTTATCCTCCACCACGATTCCGACTACCGATCGAAGCTTCCTTATAGTGTATTTTTTAATTCCGGTCACATTCGCAATTATGTCAATTCATCAAATTCCTGCAAACCCTAACGTTCTTACATCATATTCGTCATTTCTCATCTTACAAGGTAATGTATGTGACTTTTTGTTCAATCAGATCTGTATACATATTCAAGAATTAAATGTTTTTAGTTTATGTTAATACATACATTACATTTACACTTGTGTCATAAACATTAAACTGATTTGTTAACATTTAATTAGTACTTTATTTTATCTACTACATATGCACCTATGCATATACATCACTTTTTTGCATATATGTTACTTCTAATACGATCACATATGTTTACACACATTTATAAATGTTATATTATTTGTCATTCTACCTATTGTTACATAATACACAATATGTTATCAATATAATAACAACAAATGTTACTCACATTAATTGCAGAAATCATGGCATCATCTGATTCGTCTTCAGTAAACGCCCCAATCAATATTATTAGAGATGATCAACATTGTCCAACAACAATGCAATCTGAAAAAGGGTTAATTCCTATCATTGATTCATCTTGTGCTGTTGCATCTATCGACCCCATATATGACATTGTGACAGCTGATAATTTTGAAATCCCGTATAACACACAGTCATATTCTGATTCTGGATCGTCTTCTTATGTGTCAACTTCATCAAATATACCACAACAACTACAATTTCTACATAAAGAACAGAAAGGTATTACATTACTACATCATCATTTGTTTAAAAACAATTTACATATTGACTATTCATGCATTAGGTTACAACATAGTTATGTCATTCTTTTATAATATTCATTATAGACCTTATATTCATTTACTCATTCAACAGGTACATTTATAAGTTCAGTTTATTCGTCCCCTGATGGTACCAAATTTTGGACTCCCGACGTTGACATTCAATACATGCCGTCCATTGGAAGTGTATTCCAACACTGGGATGATGCTATCATGATGTATAAACAATACGCTTCAAAGGCTGGATTTTCTGTTCGTATTAGCACTTTGAAATCAAAGCCAGACCCATCCAATCCTAGCATAAGAATTCCTACACATCGGTACCTTTTATGTTCAAAAAATGGCCAGCCAAGACATAACACTTTCGATTCATCACTACCACCTACAAACAACAGACGACGTAGCCGATACACCGTTTCTAATTGTGGTGCATGTGCCCGTTTTCGATATTTGGAAACAACAAAACAATTTCAATTATATAGTATTGTTGAGCAACATAACCATTGCATGATCAGTAATGAAAATGCTGATCTTCTCAGACAAAATAGACAAGTAACTTTTGAAGATCAACAATTTATACATCGGGTCGGGTTAAACAAAATTGGGCCGAGCATTGCCCATAATATTCAAGTTTCCTTAAAAGGTGGACCACAAAATGTCCAGGGTACTACAGTGGATTTTAAAAATGTAAGTAGAGACTTTCGATTATTCATTGGTACCCGCGATGCAAACCTTTTTGTTGACACCTTACAATCAAGAAGCCAAAACCGTCAAGATTTCATCTTTGAATATGTTGTTACAAACAACGAGCTTCGTTCCGCTTTTTGGGCTGACTTTGTATCCTTACGTAATTATGAAGCTTTCGGAGATGTGTGTGGATTTGATGCTACATATGATACAAACAAGTATGTCAATTTTCATTATTACTAAATAACAACATATTTTATAATCATATGTTTAATTGTAATTCATGCACATATGCATATGTGTATATTCATTTTCTGTATATTAATATGTATACATATATACATACCATACTCATTTCAAATTTATTATAATTTGCATGTTATTCACTCATGCATACACCATATATTTATTTATTATTTGCCTCATATCAACTTATGCATAACTGCATATAATCATATTATGCTATTTAAAATATACATATATCACATTAACCACATGCATATATGCATATAATATCATCTGCATACATTCTTTTGTATTCATATCATTACTCATACATTACATCATATACATATGTGCATATGTTAATATAACACTATATTATATTTTATCATCATACACGTAAATTCTGATTATTCACGCCTACATACCACAACATACATTTTTTTTACATACATATCGTAACTGTATTTCATGATTTGTATTATTAATACATATTACAATACATATGTTGCAGATACAAGATGATTTTTGTTCCATTTACTGGTGTTGATCACCACAAACGTTGTGTAATTTTCGGTGCTGGATTACTATACGATGAAATAATTGAATCATACACTTGGCTGCTCCAAATGTTCCTTAAAGCCCACAAAAAACAACCTTCACTTATACTTACTGACCAGGATGCTTCTATGAAACAAGCTGTTTTAAATGTATTCACCGAATCCACCCATCGTTTATGTATGTGGCACATAACGGATAAACTGCCCGCTAAGGTAACGATATTATTAACTTTATCTTGTTCAATATTCCAATGTACGTATATATCATCATTCTTTTACCAATATTATAATTTAACATTCTTTATTTATAAATTGTCAACCAATTACAGATATCTGGTGATATACTTGCAAATGGTAATCTGAGAAAATCAATACACAAACTTGTTTGGAACTTGTTCATACCAGTTGAAACATGTGAAGCACAATGGCAACTTTTAATGAAGGAGTATAAACTTGAAAACCACAAATGGTTGACCGATATGTATAACATTCGCACACGTTGGGCACCATGTTACTTCAGAGATATTCCGTTATGCTGTTTGATGAAAACGACATCCAGGTGCGAGAGTTCCAATGCACGTTTCAAAACTAACTCTAGAGAAACAAACTCCCTTGTCCAATTCTTAATGTGCTATGATACTGCTGTTGATTCCAATCGTAACAAACAACGTAAGAATGAGTTTGATAGTGACACACGCACACCAAAATTTTTAACAACCCTTCCCATTGAAATTCAAGCATCTGAGATATACACCTGGAATATATTTTTGGAAGTTCAAAAAGAGATTCATCGAGGAATGTTGCATTGTATCATTTCTGAGCGTCCCACCACGTCTGTCGACTCTATTTATAATGTTAGACATCTTAATAAAAACAGAGTTACTGTCAACACGTTCGAGGTACCTATTTTTTGTTAACTATTAATTATTATTTTTTATTTTTTTATTTACATTAATTATATGTATATATGCATATGTGCATAATATATGTGATGCATATTTATTATAATTTACATTGTATGCATAAATGCATACATCATCTGATTACTTATTATTTACTTCATCCCAAATTATTCATACTTGCATATATTCCTATTTTATTATGCATACATGTAACTAACACTATAACATGCATATATGCCTACAATACCATATGCATACATATTCATATTCATAACATTATACAACATGTACACTTTATGTACATATTCATATTTTAAAATACCGCTTTATTATATTTATATTATAATAATGTACAACACACATTTATTACATATTTTTATAACTATCCATCATCAAGCATGAACATACGTCGTATGGAAGTCGTACTCCATATGTAATCATATATTCTCCCATAAATTGTTTACATATTTTTTTATTATATTAAGTTATATGCATATATGCATATATACCACTTTATTATGTTATTCAATACAAACGATACATCATTTATATTTATACACATCCACTTCACTTATATAGTTATTTAACTTACACCATTCATATTCATGCAGGTTTACGCTGATATCCCATCACACACTTATACTTGTTCCTGCATAGGATTTACACGTATCGGTTATTTGTGCCGTCATATATTTTGCGTATTTTGGTTCAAATCAATTGATCGTATTCCCATCCAATACATAAGTGGGCGATGGAAACGTGATGCAGTCCCATCCAGCGTGTACAACTTATCACACATGTATTCAACAGAGATGAGTGAGACTGGTACAATAAAAACTGAAATACTTGATTTACTTACCCAATGCATGAATCGGATTGGAAAAAACCCTGATCGACTTCGTTCACTGTCTACACAAATACGATCTATCAGAAATGAAATATATAAAGATTTACCTGATGAACCAGAACATAATCCAAAGGCTGTTAACATCAGTGATATCCTCAACCTTCCAATTCAGTCATCTTCAACAATCCAGCCGCCTATGGGCATACGAAACAAAGGTTCGGGCACAAAAAAAAGACGGGTCGGGCAGGGTGAAAAAATTGTTAAACGTCGTAAATGTCCTGCACGTTTGTGCAACCATTGTAACAAATACGTATTTGATCATGATAGTCGCAATTGTCTAAAAGTTAAAGAGGCAAAACGGGCTGCCTACAAGGCCAAATGCGATGCTGCGGCTGCTGCCAACCTTCCTCCTCCCCGTTATGATGTATCGGACAATGAATTCGATTGTGAACCTACATATGCATCTTTCGATTCTGATGAAGAGTTCTACAACGACAACCCTATTGATATAGTGGACGATCCGATTGCAACAAATACTCAACAAGTCGACCTGGCACCTTCAAAAACATCTAACCAACCCATTAGACGTTCGTCCAGAACCCGTCGTGACCCCAACTATGTTTACAATACTGAATCAGAAGACGATGTTTGATATATTTTTCCACTGTTTGACCTTTTCATTTTTATTAGTAACATTTGATCATCTTTTTATTTGTCTCTACTATATTAAACATATCGTTTATCACGTTTTACATTCTGTTGTGTTTATCTTTTCAATTTCATTCACCTTTTAACATGCATATCATTACAATCTATGTTTACCTGTTTAAATATGCATATATGCATATTAACACATTTTTTATCACATGCTACCTTCTGTCATATTTATATAACTATTGCAACACCACATCCACCATTACAACCCTACATATAATCGTTCCATATATATATATATATATGCATATATGCATAAACCCTTATGTACATATTGATATACATATGTACATATAAATTATTATATATTTCTATATTGTTATCAAATATACATCCATTTTACATAATATTATTTCTATTTACATAACTAAAACCATTTATAGTACAACATACTACATTATTACACATCATATGCATATATGCACATATAACCGTATCTTGTTACATCCTATATATATAATTTTATATATATGTGCATTCATTCCGTATGTATCAACACGTTTGTTATATTCATTCATTTATATTCTTCTAATTACCATATTCATATATGCATACATATATATGTCAATACGTATGTATCAAATTAATTTTATATACATACATTTACATCATAATACTTTCCATATATATTTGTTCGCATTTACCCTGTTCACTTTACAATATACATACAACATTATAAATACAACAACATTTACCGACATCATTCAATATCAATCAATAAACAAAAAAAACAATAATAATAATAATAATTAACAATCCATTTTATAAATCCAACAATATTCATAATATCATACCATTTTCCAATTGTTAGACTACCTATCCAATTACTTAACAAACCATATCATCAGTCTATCTACCATTTTCTAAACCTGTTCAATAAACCATATAACTTCCAACCACCCTACTGTTTCGCTAATCCTCTCCAGCACTCCTCCTGCAGTTTTGATATTGTTTTCAATTTACCCTTTTTCTCAACATTCTTCACATTCTCAACCGCCACCTTCGCTAACTCTAACACCCTTTTTCTATAAATGTTTGACGGTGATAACATCAATGTTGTTGCTATTCGCATTCGCATGTTATTCAATTGATGTTGTTTCACATCCTTCAAATCACTGAACCCACAATCAAACTCCTTTTTACTCCCCTTGTAACATTCCATATGGCGCATTGCAAATACCCCACAATCTTTCACATTGTCATTTGTTCCCCACGTAATCTTCAATCTCTTTATTACACCTTTTTTAAGCTTTTCTGTATCCGGGTGGTTTACAGAATTCATGTATGTACACATGTAATTTTTCTGCATAATAAACGCCAAAACAAAAAAATAAAAAATTAACATCAGTTGACAATATACATAAATATTACATTAATTTTACATACCACTTTGCATGGTGTCCCCATATATCTAAAATCTGATGATGTCTTTACATGCACTGCATCTCTATTTGAATCCATGTTATCTATCACCTGCACATCTCCTGTATCCAAATCCATACAAATAAGATAAAAATGTGCCTTCTCGATCATTGGTACCACTATTATATTAAAAGCTCTCAAATCCAATAGCGTGTCGTCCCTTTCAAATATTTCTCTCAAATACTTTTTCATAGTTCTCAAAGCCAACTCTTCATCTTGCTTTTTCTTCAGCATATATTCCGGCTGCAATTTGTTTTTTTTGTCACATCAATTATATATATATAATATAACACATATGCATATCTGCATATTATAATATAATCCATATGCATATATGCATATTATATTTTCATTCATATGCATACATGCATATCATAATTCAATCCATATGCATTAATGCATATCACTTGTTTTATATAAATACGTATAAATGTATATATATATATATTAAATTTTATTCTGTATACATATATACATATCCAATTACTTTGTTATTAACAATCCTATATGCATATTATAATTTAATTCATATGCATAACATAATTTTCTTTATATGCATATATGCATATTAACTGTTAACTTGACATATTACATTATCCTATATATGCATATATGCATATTCACATATCATCTTATTATCCAGCACGTGTTTACATTTGCATATTATACATATGTATTTATATTAATATATAAACATACTATCCACTTACAAAGATTGATGTATAACAAAACAACCGTCTTTTCCCGCTAACCACCATCCTTTTCTCCTTATCATTTAACATTGCTGCCCAACAATCTATCAGATTCGTTGATATCTCCTTCCCGAAATCTAGCGTGTTCATTGTATGCCCCAAAGCACACAATCCATGTTTTGTTTCAAACATCTTCAACCTGTATGCACATATATTTTTTCAATTATCCAATAATAATTAAATTGTTTTAACAATTTTTTTTACAACTCTATACAATTTATATGCATTACGCATATTCGTAACAAATATACATGCATATAAATTACATACATAATTATATATATATACAACTTACATAAAGCTTAATCCGGAATTTTCCTTTTTCATTTCTGTGTCAACTTCGCCTTTCCCATCTTTGTCATCCTTCTTCTTTCTCTCCATCCTACAATATATTTTTTTGTTTTTTTTATTAATCAATACAAATGAAATATACAACACGCTACCTAAATATATACATATATGAATTCATATACATGTTTATTTATAATTATACACACACACGCACAACAAACAATAATTACCTTTTTTTTTCCATCCCAATTACCATCACAAAATTCCATAACAATTTTTCTGTCTCATCCAACGGTTTATTCATCGGTACTACCTCCTCGCACTCATCATCATCTGTTTCTTGCGAACTTGGGGTCAATAATAAAAATGATGGCATTGACTTATCAACTACCATCACCCCTTTCTTACGATACTTGTTCGTCACCTTTTTTTGTGCTACCGATTTATCATCTGCCTGTACATCATTAGTACCCTCACTTTCATCATTTTTCTTCCCACATTCCTTCCCTCCCTTTGTATCATCCGTCATTACGTTTTTCTTTAACATACTAATAACATCATCTACAATTTTATCCACATTCTGTTCAACCTTCTCCATCTTTACACCTTCCTTGAAAGTCTCATTAAACATCCCAATCACTTTCAACAATTGTTCATCGTCTGGATTAAGCAAAAACTGTCTTTCCAACTCTTCCTTTATGTCATTCATCTGATGTTTCAATGCGATTACCGTATCTTCTATATCATCCATATGTGTCTGCATTTATTATTTTTCATTCCTTTTTAGTATTAAAATAACAAATTTATTATATATATTATATAAAAATATTACAATTATTATAATTTTCACATCTTCCTATGAATTACACGTCATTATTCAATTTATACATCATTATATGCATATATGCATATAATATAAATTTGTTTATGCATATATGCATATACATTATATACCCTCCTATGCATATGCGCATATGCATATGTGATTTTACACACAACTTATCATATCTAAAAAAATAATAATAATAATAATAATAATAACACTAATAATAATAATAACAATAAATTTTTTACACATTTATATATTAATTAACTACATATACATTCCCAACACATTCACATGTTTTATTAATTTAATCTTATCATTCATTTATGCATATACATTTCATATACTCATATGCATATATGCATATTAATTATATACATACTATACTCCTCTGTTTATACTATTACCAACTAATATCCATACGTTATATGCATAATTAAAATAATATACACATTTGTTTATACCATCATGTGCATATGCATTTATGCATAGATAACATTTCAAATATTATATGCATACATACCTTTTTTATACCCGATATCTCTGTTTCAATTTCACCTTTCTTTTTAACATCTCCTTTCTTATCAGCGTATTTCTACATTACATCAAAAAAATACATCATATAACAATTTTATCCTATTATATATGGAAAATATACATTTTTTCATCACACAATATTCATATACCTCAGACGTGCTTCCTTCATTCCATATAACTTCATTCGCATCCTTCTTTGTATCTCCCATTTCAACATCCATTTGGTCATTTTTGTATTCAACTTGCTTAAAGCTTTCCCTCACTATTGCCCTTCCAAAACCGCCATTCACAATCTCATATTTTTCCCTCTTACTCAGCATATCTTTTGTCCAAAACTGTAATGGACCATTCGTTCTTTCTTTGTTCAATTCTCCACATACCGTCATATCCGCATATAACATCTGCAATCACACATTAAACAACATAATAATCATCCAAAAAACAACCGATTTCATTCATAAACATACACACATATACAATCATTTATTATAAAAACCAACTTACAGTCAATATTGGAATTGGCCCGTTGTACGAAGTATTGTTTCTTCCTTTTTTCCAACCGTCTTTACAACACCTTATCTTATTGCATATGTATGCACACCAATTTACGTCCTCCACTTCTGTACTATCATCAAATTTGTTGAAATAATCTGTTATGCACCGTCCATCCATATTCACCCCAACAAGAGTATTCATAAATACTGTCAAAAAATCGTATTTGAATTTCCAGCTGACATCATCCATATTCGCTTCGATCCGTTTTACAATGTTTGCTGGTGTTATCAATTTCCCTTTGTACAATGCTTCCCATTCTTTTTTTTTTTCAATAATTCAGCATCTTTCTTTTTTTCCTTATCATCCAGTACTATACTGACATTCTTTAATCCTAAAAGATTGCTCACCTCAGTCTCATTGACTTTTATGCTTCCATTTTGCATTTTAATCTCCATTGGTGATTCATCAAAACTATCCATTATGAAATACACAAGCTTTGATGGTATTGAATCTGTATTAATTGTCAGCATCCTTCCAAAACCCATGTTTACAACCGTTTCCCTTTGTGCTTTTGACAACATTTTTACCACATAGCTCAACTGGTGTGGTGATATTCTACACTGCAATGACATTAAAATGTTCTCTTTTTTTGATTTAGCGTTTGTTTTCTTCTTTGCCACCCTCTTTATCCGCTTGTTCAACCTAACACCTTCATCATTTTCTGCATTCAAACCAATGAGATATTCATTATACGTTTATGTTACATGGGATCCCTATGTTACATACACACTTAATATTATTATATCAAACAAGTATGTCATACCTTTGCTTGGTTGTTCAACTGTTGTTGTGTTTTTTGCATTCTCCACATCTTTATTATTAACGTTACTTTTCCTTTTTCTAATTTGTGGTTTCTTAATCATCGACACAATTGGTTCATTATCTTCTTTATCATCATCAACATCGGCACTAAATGTCACTTTCCTTTTTTCCCTTTCATCACCTGTTGTATAAACATTCAATTAAACAATGTTAATATATTAAAACTGATAACATATACGTTTACATATTTTACCGTTATTTTATATGCATAAATGCATACCATTAATCTGTATGCAATTGTACATGTACATATATTATATATGCATCAACATGTATGCATAAATGCATACAATTAATCTATATGCAATGTACATATAAACATACTTTATATTCACCAACTTGTATGCATAAATGCATACCATTAATCTATATTCAATGTACATGTAAACATACTTTATATTCAACAACTTGTATGCATAAATGCATACCATTAATACGTATGCATATATGCATACCATTAATATGTATGCATATATGCATACCATTAATATTTATGCATATATGCATACCATTAATCTATATGCATCTGTATATGTACAACATATTGTATATTCAACTGTACATGTATACATATTACTTTACATACTTTATATGTACATATCACATTGTATGCATATATGCATACTTTGTCAAAACTAACATAATCATACATTTGTGTACTAAATTACATGTGTATTCATACAACATACAAAATTAATCTTTGTTCTATTCAACAAACTGTATGCATAAATGCATACCATTAATATATATGCATAAATTCATACCATTAATATATATGCATATATGCATACCATTAATCTATATGCATATGATTAATATATATGCATATATGCATACCATTAATATATATGCATATGTAAAACATATTGTACATTCAACTGTACATGTATACATATTATTTTACATACTTTATATGTACATATCACGTTATATGCATACTTTGTAAAAACTAACATAATAATACATTTGTGTACTAAATTACATGTGTATTCATACAACATACAAAAATTAATCTCTGTATCCATAATTTTACACAAAAATTGTAATTATTTAACTATTATCACAAAATATACAAGCTACGTCTATTAACATACTAAATACTGTATTTAACACAAAAAACGCCATTAAAATACCATATTATTTTTCAGAATTGACCTAAAAATGTGTTATTCGGGTGAAATATGCCCTAATTTGTTGTAATTGTACAAATATGTGTTTCAATTTCAAGTTGCTATACATATTACATGTGTAAACTAAAAAAATACAATAAATCTATGTATAATTTGTTACATGTAGTCTTCTTCCTCAAAATTTATGTATAATTTGGTACCTGTAATCTTCTTCCTCAAAATGCCCTTCGATCTACCCTGTCTGGTTTCACGTTTGTCCTCCGATTCACCGATTTCATCTGTAGTCATTATACTACTCAACAACTTAGAACAACCGTAATCGTCGCCGTAATCGATCGTAATCGCCTCCGCAACAACTTAGAACATCCGTATCGCCGCCGGTTATCGAACGTATTCGCCTGAAATTGTTACAAATCGCCGCCGGATGAGTCGTTTATGTGTTTGAAACAACTTGTAACAGCCGTAATCGAACCGTAATCGCCGTCGGGTTCGCCTGGAATTGTTATAAATCGCCGCCGGAATGAATCGTTTGTGTGTGTATTCGAGTATCTTACAAAAAAAACCCTAACTACATTACACAGTTACTCGTTATTACATGTATAGCCCTTCCGCCTTTTTTTTTTTATTTTTTACAACTTTAATTAAATTTCATATTTGGTCCTTGTAAGTGGTTCTCGCGGTTCTCACAATAAGGGTGGTTCTCGCATGAGCCCCTCCCTATATATATATATATATATATATATAAATTTAAGCACTTAAAACTCGAGAGAGTCAAAATAATATTTATAAAGTTATGAGAAAGTTAGGAGATGTAAGTGTAAAAACTGAATGAAAATTGAGGAGTCAAAAGAAAAAAAAGGAGAAAAAAAAAGAAGTTACACTGACTTCAACTTGTGTTTTAATAATATTTTATTCATGTTGGTTTAGTTTAAGTTGATTTTAAATATTAAATTTTACAGTTTTTTAAAAGTGTAAATTGCTATTTTAGTCTCTGAGTTTTAACTAAAATTGTCATTTTAGTCTAAAAAGTTTTTTTCTTGCCATTTTAGTCCAAATAGTTTTTTTCTACCATTTTAGTCCATGACTTTTGTCATTTTTTGCCATTTACATCTACCAACACCACAATATCCCACCAACCACCCATCACAACCTTCTATCATCGTCACCACCTGACTGCATCGTCACCACCCACCCACCCCACCACCATCACCACCCATCATTTCCACCACCACCGGCCACTTTTCCGCCACCCACGTCATCAACCAACACCACCGCCATCATCGTAAGCTAGCAACCACCGCCATCATCTTCACTATAAACCGACAAACCACAATCACCATACCATCGCGCCTACAAAAAGAGAAAGAAAAATGTGGTGTGATCAAAATTCACCTAAGTTAACTAATTTTTTTAATGGAGCTAGTGGGTTTGATGAAAATGACAAAAAATGATAAAAGTCAGGGACTAAAATGGCAGGAAAAAAAACTATTTGGACTAAAATGACATGAAAAAACTATTTAGACTAAAGTGACAATTTTGGTCAACCCTCAAAGACTAAAATGACAATTTACTATTTTTAGAAAGTTTTATTGCAATGTTACTTGTAGGGCTGTAAACGAACCGAACGTTCAGCGAACAGTTCGTGAACCGTTCGGCGGGAAGTTCGTTTATGTTCGTTCGTTTAATAAACGAATGAACATGAACACGAAATTTCGTTCGGTTAGTTAAATGAACGAACATGAACAACGGTCTCGTTCGTTCGATTATGTTCGTGAACGTTCGGTAAGGTGTTCGTGAACATTCGTTGATTTGCGTTCGTTTATGTCCGTATGTTTGTGTTTTAATTGAAGATCTTTGTACTTTCTTATATTTTATTTGTACTTTTTATATTATTACACTTTTATTTATTTTATTTCCCTAACAATTAAACTAGAAAACCCACTTTCACCTTGTTTATGCATTATTTCCCTTTCATTTCTCATTATTTACATCCACGAATACGATCGACCTCCGTTCCACAATAAGGGATTCAAGTTCGAGTGCTACTCTCTCGGCCATCTATCTTTATCCTTCGTCGAGTTCGCCAAATTTATTTGTGTTCGTTTGTGTTCGTGAACCGTTCGCGAACACACTCATTTCCTTAATGAGCGAACACGAACACATTTATTTCCTTAACGAACGAACATGAACAAGACCTTGTTCGTGTTCGTCCGGTTCGTTTACAGCCCTAGTACTTACGTGATGTTGGTAATTTAAATTAGAAACAATCATTATTCTATAATTTATATCTATCTATCCATAATATGTTATAAAACATTTTATGCACACCATAGTAATTTCACAAATGTTTTTAGATGCCTGTTATTACTTTCGAAACATATGATACAAATGCTCTTTGCAATAGTTTATAATTTGCCTCCATTTACTAAACTTATTCTAATTCATAAATTATTTAATAATGCATATAAGATTATTTAATACATTACATTAAATACTATATTATTTATATTTATAATTATAATACTTTAAAATGAAAATTTAAGCTTACATTTACTAATTATATTTTTTATGACTAACTATTCAAATAAAGTATTTTCTTACTTAAATATTTAAGTATGTAATAATTACTATAATTTTATAATAAAATAATAATATAATCAATAATACACAGATATAATCAGTATTTAAGACATGTCGGCTTAGATTCCGCTCCCTTGGTGACACGCGTGTATCACGAACGTCTACTCAAATATGAGGTAAACAAGGGTGCTACTAAATACACCCCCTAATTACTAACTATACCCCTCCCTATAATAACATCACATCATTACATCACAAATCAATATTTTATTGTTTTTTTATCTTTTTGTTGTCTTTTTAATTATTATTATTATTATTATTTACTAGTAGTAATCATTTATTATTATTATAATAATAGTAATTATTTTTATTATTTTAAAAATATTTATTTGAATAAAAAATAATTTTTAAAAAATTCTTTTGAACGAACTCGATTTTTAATAAAACTTATCTGAATGTTCAAAAAAAAGTAAAACAAGGCTGTCTTTTCATATTTTTTAAAAGTAAAATATTAATAAGTTATTAAAGAAAACCATATTTTAGGTGAAATTAATTGTTATAAAAGAGAAATGAAAAACAAATTTTATATATAATTTAGTAATTTTTTATTATTACACCCCCTATTATTGCATTTACTATTAGAAGCATTGTCGTTGTCAAGCTCGTAGGTGTTATGGATTACCATGTGCTTGTGAAATATCAAAGTATAAGAAAGAAGGTCAGTATATTCCTTTAGATTCGATCGACGAATTTTGGAGGAAACTCGAGTTATCGGTATATGATGACACTCAAAAGAATTGATCGAGTCCATACGTGAACTACCAAGTGCCTGGTGAACAAAGAATATGATGACACTCAAGATCTTTGGAGGCATAGTTCATTTGGGTATCCAGAGGCTGCTACACAAAGTTCATTATAATGATTATGTTGGTTCTATCAGTCCATACGTGAACTACCAAGTGCCTGGTGAACCAAGTCCGTTCATAAATCAAGATAATAAGGGAAAAAACCATTCAAGGAGTATGATGATAAAGTGGGTTACACCAGTCCATTTGTGAACTACCAAGTTCCTGGTGAACCAAGTCCGTTCATGACCCAAGATACCGATGGAAAAGGTTTTTTTGCCAGCCTTCTAAACACATCGGGCTATGATTTCATGGGGTTAAACCAAGATGTTGTCGGACAGGGTTCTTTCGCCAACTATACAAGTGCGCCGCACTATGATTTCATGGGGTTGAACCAAGATCATACATCACAAGTGATACACGAATATATTGAGCAAATTCCAAAAATCTTCCATGCGTATGTTACACGCATACATAACGTGTTAGGTGAGGGAAATTGTGGATTTCGGGCGACGGCTTCTGCTCTAGGGTACAATGAAAATGAATGGTTATTTATCCGAAGATCACTGTTGGAAGAACTACTTCAGTTTAGAAATAAGTACACTAAAGCTTTCTGTGGCTCATTTGAAAATGTGTTTACGTCCTTGGCTTGGTCAGGGTCGGGGGTTGCACGAAAAAAAACATTGGATGATTATGCCAAAGGCAAGATTCTTGATTGCGAACAAGTTTAACGTAATCGTTCAATTTTTATCTAAAGAAAAAAGAAACAGTTCGACTTGTTTTTCGCTTTAGAGAGGCCCTTACCAGTTCCCAGAAAAAAAATTCAATTGCACACGTGAATGGTGCCATTTTATAATGGTAGAATTGCAAGGAGAGTATCCAATTGCCGCCACAAACAGCCTATGGACAATAATGAGAGAAAATGATGCGGCTGGCTGGGAGAATATATTTAAATTACGTCAAAATATGTATAATTTTTTGATAGCACAACCAGCTACATATTATGTTGTAGATTAAAGCTCGGTACGTAAAATGCTTAATGATATAATTGTGTAAGAATGCACTTATTTTTTTATAGTTTCTGTTCTTACTATAAATGTAATTGGATAAATAATTAGTTATAATAATAATAAGTAATATATAACTAATCACTAAATAAAAGATTAAAAAAAAACAACGAAAAGACAAAAAAACTAAAAACTTAACAAAAGTTATTAACTAAAAGACAAAATAGACTAAAAACAAAATAAATTTTTTTATTAATTGATGTGATGTTTTTTTAGGGGGGCAGAGGTGTAAATAGTAATGGCCCCCCTTATTCCCACATACCCTATATCTTATTTTCACATCCCCTATTGTATACTGGCCGTATACAATTATACGGCTCGTATAGAATGTTTTTGAATAGGAAAATGCGCAGGGAATGTTTTTTTGTTTTATTATATACGGCCCGTATACAGTTATACGGGTCGTATACATGTGTATACGATTTGTAAAACGTATACGGCTCAATTGATTTATTTTTGTGGGTTTTTGATGTTACCACATGTATACGGGCCGTATAACTATATACGGGCCGTATATATTGGCGTTTTTTTCAAGTATCACTTTTTATTCCCGTAAAAACACAATCATTATAGGGTTTCTAAACTCTTCATCACATTTAACAATGTCGATAAACGTTGATCAGAACATGCCGCTTAAATCGGAGCACAGGTAGAGTAACGTTACCGATCAGTCCGTTGATGGAAACCTTAGCGATCGCAGAGATCTTCGTGTTGGTTATTTATCGATTCCGAATAAATATCAGAAGAACCCGACACAAACAAGTTCTCCACAGTTTGTTATTCAGGTCTCTATTCGGTCATTTTTCCAAACTACAACACACGATAACTTTAAACTTTATATTGTGTGATTTGACCAGGAAATGATTGGAGGTGATTGCTACTTTTAATAAGCTGTCATAGTTGTCAAATTCGATTTCAACAAATTTTTTCCTTTTCCTTCAATTTCTAAAACATTCTCCGGTACATGAAGACGTGTCGGGTTCTTGTACTGGTATTTTAATGAAGTATTGAAGATTGAATGTGCAAACCCAACCGTTTTTTACTACGGAAACGGTGGCTATGCGAAATACAAACCGCAATCTTTTGAGACTATGGGAAACACAAGTTTTCTTTTTGAGCTTGATGGATGTCCGTTATCTCAGTTGAGGCGGGCATTGTTTAAATCTGAATATAACTAGATGTTACGTGTATCAGCGTTGTTTATCACCCTGTGTGAGCATTGGAAACCCGACAAACAGTCTTGACAACTGTGACATTTTATCTATCTATGTGTGTCACATCCATCCTGTTATAGCAATCGATATGATTAATTTTTACAGATTTTTTTCTAATTAGCGTTGTTAACTACCAAAAGAATGCATACACAAATAGTTCTAGTGGACGAAGCAAAGAGACCGTTGTGTATCTGAATCAGGTTCTCAAACAAACACTACCAAAGATGAGTTGGTGATAAATACCGGAGCTGTTATCTCGGTTGTTCAGTACTTTCGTGATAATAAAACAAGCAGGCATTGATTTTGCCAAGATTGAAGGAAAGAATCTGGCCATAAGCGTCGTGATAATAAAACAAGCAGGCATTGATTTTGCAGGAATCAATTCAAAACCCTCACCCTCAAAATCAACCAGAAACCAAAGGAAAAAAGGGTTGATAATGGCTGATGGTTCTTCGTTGAGGAAACCAAACGTAGGCGGAGATGATAGGCCTGGTAACCGGAAGAGAAATCAATTATATTTTTTTAGTTGCTTCTCTTGTTAAGTTTCTGAACCAACCGAAATCCACAAATTCCAACAGTTTCTTCATAGATTCCGTCCGGTTTCCAAACTCTTTCACTCAAAGTTAATATTCACTGTGGTGGATGCAAGCATAAAGTTAGAAAAATATTCAACAAGATTGAAGGGTACACAACTGAAGGTTCAGTGCACGAACAGTTTCTTACGAACGATATGTATCAGGAAGCTCAACTTGAACGGACGATATGTATCAACAACTTGTGAGTAGGAATATGGCTATGAAGAATAGTATGGATAAACAATCACCGGTACGGGTTTTGGTGTTTTGGTAGGTTGAAAGACGTGTCGGGTTCTTCTGCTAGTTATTCGGAATGTTTCGAATCATCACAGAAGATGTGTAGGGTTCTTCTGCTAGTAGTATGAGTCTGAGTCCATTGTGGTTCGTGAATGTTTCGAATCATCACAGAAGACGTGTCGGGTTCTTCTGCTAGTAGTATGATCCAAAAATTCCGTTGTTTAAATCAGAATCAGGTTATCAAGACAAGGATCGTTCTAATAGATTAAAGAGAATAATCCCCTTTTTACCATTTTTTTACCCATAGTATACGAGCCGTATAATAATATACGGCCCATATACAACCATCGTATACATTGTATACGATCGGTAAAAATATTTTTTACCAATGGTATACGGCCGTATAAACCGTATACGACTCGTATACATATGGTAAAAAATGGTAAAAACCTCTTTAATCTATTAGAACGATCCAATAAACGAAGAACAAAGCCTATTTTCAAAACGCAGGTTCATACAATGCTGTAATAGGTTGTGGTTCAGCCAAAATGACATCTAGCATTACTAACGGTTCAAGTAAGTGTCTAAAATTTTGAAAATTAAGGTTTACCTTGTTAGTTTCTCAAACACTACTAAACATCTGCTTTCTGAATCTGAATCAGAATTAGGGGTGTTCAAAAAACTCGTGGCTCGCAGCTCGCTCGAAAAAAGCTCGAAGAAAGCTCGGCTCGAAATTGGCTCGGTTTTTAATGAGCCAGCTCGGCTCGGTTTGTAAACGAGCCAAGCTCGAGCTTGGTCTGGCTCGGCTCGTGAGCTCGCGAGCTGGCTCGATAAGGTTTACATCCTTCATTTTTTTTGTCCCACATCGCTTAGAAAACAAAAACTAAGGGAGTATTTCCCCTATAAAAGAAGCTAAAGACAATGTATAAAGTGAATTAACTATTTATACTTGCATATTTAGCCATATGGTTAAATTAAATGGCAATTATGGCCCTTAGTCTATGAAGAAATTCATTTTAAGGGCTTTTTAAGTAGAAAATTGTGCGGTTTTTTGTTAGTTCGAGCTAGATCGAGCCGAGCCGAGCTAGCTCGAATTCTTATCGAGTCGAGCTCGAACCTCAAATCTCAGCTCGATTTGAAATTCGAGCTCGAGCCGAGCCAACTCGAATCGAGTTCGAGCCGAGCTCGAGCTGGGTCTAGCTCGGCTCGACTCGGCTCGTTTACATCCCTAATCAGAATGTTAACTTTTTAGTTGCTTATCTTGTTAAGTTTCTGACCCAACCGAAATCCACAAATTCTGTCACTTTGTGTATTGACGAAGCTGACAAACACATTGGTATTTTCTCAAAATGTGCAAACTTGAAGAATCTCACATTAAAGGAGTTTGCAACAACGGGATCAGATGGTTTGGGTATCTTTCATCCTCGTTTGGCTAATCTCACACTTGAAAATGACAACTTTGTGAGGGTCGTATATTGTTATTTCTGTAGTTCAGTACTTCCGAGATCTGACTCATGTTCAAGTAAGTGTCTAAAAATCTGAAAATTCAGGTTTACCTTGTTAATTTCTCAAAACAAACTCTTGTTTCTTCACCTTCATCTTCAAGAACAATGATGAACAGATGATGTCAGATAATACTTCATTTGTCGAGAAACCATTATCTTGTGATACATGAACGTTGTATTCTTGTCTTTCAGAAGAGTTTGTATTGAACCAAGAATACTTCAAACATTCTATACCTTGCAATGTATACAGGTGCAAGAGAATGGTGAGTTATTTTCAGTTATTTCTGTTGATCCACAAATTCCATTGTTTAAACCAGAATCAGGTTCTCAAGACAAGGATCGTTCTAATAGATTAAAGAGAATAAACCATTTTTTACCATTTTTACCCATAGTATACGAGCCGTATCAGAATATACGGCCCATATACAATCATCGTATACATTGTATACGATCGGTAAATTTGTTTTTTACCGAGAGTATACGGCCGTATAAACGGTATACGGCCCGTATACATATGGTAAAAAATGGTAAAAAATTTCTTTCTTTCATTTTCATGAGGTAAAACCGGTTTCAACATCAAGGGTTGTATCGGAATCAGGCGTTGGAAGGATTGTAGTAGCAGGACATTGGTACCACTGTGAAAATTACATCAGGAGGGGAGAGAGTCTGATACAATAAGGATGTTGGGAATTAAACGCATGTACGTGACAAAATAAGGATGTTCGCATAAACATATATTCGTTTCATAACCTCCTCCTATAAATCAACCACAACTGACAAAGAGCCTGTATTAGAAGCCATCCTATGTCTTTTACCAACCGAAGAGGCAGCAAAAGACGTGTCGGGTTCTTCCAACATTCACGAACCACAATGGACTCGGACTCATACTACTCACCCTCCCCTGAGGCAGCAGATAATGAACGGATTGTTGGTGGATAACGCAAACAAGTTCTCCACAGTTTGTTATTCATATCTCTATTCGGTCATCTTTCCAAACTACAACACACGATAAGTTTAAACTTTATAGTGTGTGATTTGACCAGGAAATGATTGAAGGTGAAGGTTCAGTGCACGAAAAGTTTCTTACGAAATGTACGTGACAAAACAAATATGTTGGGAATTAAACGCATGTCCGTAATCCCGCGTTGATAGCTTCCGTTTTATTCAGACTCCTTACAACTCTCATCAAATGCCTCACCCTTCCTTTTATTGTATAAATATTAAATAAAGAATAACACCATGCCCGTAATCCCGCGTTGATAGCTTCCGTTTTATTACAGTCATACGACACGTTTTCTTGTTCTTCAATCTTTGTTACTTGTTAATGTTTTATTTTTTTCTACTTTTAGAAAGTTTGAGCACCTCACGACTGTAAAATACTTGAAAAATCAAATTTTCTTTCCATACGGGCCGTATAACAATATACGGCCCGTATACACGTTCGTATACATTGTATACGACCAGGAAAACTTATTTACACATGGTGTATACGGGCCGTATACTGTTATACGGCCCATATGGAATAAAAAAACTGACAAAGTCTGCTAGCACAAACTTTGTCAGTTTTTTTTTATTCTATACGGGCCGTATAACAGTATACGGCCCGTATACACCATGTGTAAATAAGTTTTCCCATGTGTTAATATTAGGACCCTTAGTAATTATAGGGGTGTATTTAGAATCTTGGGGTTTACAAGACCACATACTCTGAGAATGTGGTGGGGATGTTTTAGACTCCGATTACAGGAGTGCGTTGGACCTTTTGCATAGTTCTCTTCCCAACCTTGATATTGGCGGTTTCTACATTAAAGACACCGCCCCTCCTAAATCCCAGAAAATTCTGGCGAATGCCTTATATGGCGAAATTGTCAAGAGGTTTTAAGAGAAGTTTGTTTTATCCACTCGGCAAAGAGCTGTGTTTGAATGTCTACGTGCCACACATGCTCAGGATTTTCTGTCTGTCGCACCTATTGAAGGCTTGGGGCAACACATGTCGGCTGTGGAATATCGTGCTATCCTTAGATACCGACTGATAATTCCTTTGTTCCCAGTTGACGAGCCATGTCCGGTATGCCGCAAAGCGTGTTTGGATTCTTTCGGCGAGCACGCGATCCACTGTAAAGAGCTACCAGGGTTTAAATATCGGCATGATTGGGTGAGAGATGTGTTATGTGATGTTCTTAAGCGGGCCGGGATCTCTGCCAAAAAGAAGGCTCCAGTAAATTTCTTGACTGACCCCTTAGAGGGGAGGTCCACTTTACGCCCAGCGGACATCCTTGTGGTTGGATGGGAAGGGGGAAACACGCTTGTGTAGATCTAACTGGAGTCTCCCCCCTTGTCGGGATCAAGGACAAGTGCTTTGTCGTAGGGCAAGCGGTGCTCAAGGCAGAGGCGAGCAAAGTGGCAAAACATGAGAAAGCATGCCTGGAGAATCAACATGTGTTTGTCCCGTTTGCGTTTGATACCTTTGGTGGTCTCGCTCCTGATGCTGTGCGACTTTTGAATCGGGTTCAAAAAGTCGTTAATAGTAATTCTTCGTCGCTAAAGGTTTCAAACTTTGTATTTAGTAGAATTGGTTTTTCTATTCAAAAGGGGGTGGCGGCGCAACTTGTTGCCCGACTACCTGCCATTGCTTTGTAATTGCCATTTTTTCGTGTGGAATGATATTTTAAGAGTTAAATGCCATTTTAGTCCCTGTGGTTTGGGCCATTTTGCCAGTTTAGTCCAAAGGTTTCATTTTTAACCTGTGGGTCCAAAAAAGTTTCACAGTTGCTATTTTAGTCCACTGGGTTAACTTCATCCATTTTTTCTGTTAACCAGAAGGCCATTTTGGTCATTTTATATGGCTGAATTGCCCTTTTAGTTAACAGAATTACATACAAAATGACCAAATTGGCCTTCTCGTTAACAGAAAAAATGGATGAAGTTAACCAAGTGGACTAAAATGGCAACTGTGAAACCTTTTTGGACCCACAGGTTAAAAATGAAACCTTTGGACTAAACTGACAAAATGGCCCAAACCACAGGGACTAAAATGACATTTAACTCATGTTTTAATTTAGAATTTAGAATGAGCCGGTAAACAATGCATTAACATTCTTTTCGAAAGGGTCTAATATGAAAAGACATCACAATTCAAGGGAACAATACAAACAAAATTTTTAGGGCACAAAATATCTTCATCCCCACGCTAAACCCTTGATGTCACTGTATACAAACACGAAAACCCTAGCTTCTTTAATCAAATTCATCACCACAAACACAATTCCTGCAATGGCGACAAGAAAGCTGGTCCGAGACTTAGTTCTCCGTAAGCAGCCGCTGTATCAGCATCTTTTAGCTTACAAACAGGTGTGTTTCATGCTCAAATTTTGATTTTTTTAATGTTTAATAGCTTGATAATAATGGTCGATTGTTGTTTATGTGTTTAGGTTTCAACAACAGCTTCGAGGTTTAGGTTAATTGATGGTGCAAATGGAAGGTTAATGTCTCGTGAATTCAGCGTGTTTAAGGAGTTTTCGGAGAAGATTAAAGGTGAAGTGAACAGGTATGGTGCTGTGTTTGTTTTGGAATTTGAAGGTGGAATTAGTTTTTTTTTTTTATGTTTTGAGGATGAAGAATAGTTATTTTAGTGATTGCTTTAGGTTTGGTTTTGTTCAATTAGTAACATGAAAACCTAGAATGAAGAAGGGAATAAAAGGGTCATTAAGATGTAAAACTTTTGATTTTTAGAGTAGTATGTGATATGATTCTGACTGGTGGGCTTCTTTTTATTTGATATGATCTCTGTTTATGACAAAATCATATTGCTACAATTATTTTACTTCGATTGAAAGAACCTTGGTTTTCAAAAGTACGGGGCGACAAGGAAAACACCTAGGTGAAGCGATGGGTTGTTCTCTTGAAGCGTGCGCTTGTGTATGGTGCGGCGGTTCAGACGCTTTTTGTATAAATTGTAGGAGACAACCATACTTGTTTTTGTGTTTTAGAGAGGTTACTGGGAAAAAGAACGAAAAAACACTTAACTAATAGTATAATACCCACCCTTAGTGGGTTATAAATGTCTAAGTTCAGTTTGTTTCTAGCATGTGTAACATGGTTATAATATACCTGCTTTCAGAAATCAGGAGCTTCGAAAATCTGTAGAAGAATTGAAGGAAAAAACTGAAGAGCTTAAAGGGGTGAAAGAAGATCTAAAAGTTAGGTAATTTGTACTACAAAACCTTTATTAAGTTTGCAACTTTCACTTTGGTTGCTTATAGGCTGAGACATACTGTTGTATGTCAAAGCTGAGCAGACACTTGTATTGAAGGCCCTGAGATGGTGAACTGGCGAATGCAGAACGAAGCAGACAACGGAGCAGCTTTACAAGCATGTGGATGGCGTGTGGACCGAAGCCGAAGCTACAGCAAAAAAGGTTCCACTCTACTTACTTTCATTAAGATTTTATCATCATAATTATATCGGTTCACTTGAAAATATTAATATAAACATTATGATCACCTTGCAGGTTTCCGAGAATCTTAAGGAAAAGGTTTCTGCTGCTACGGAGGAGGTATGTGGGACCCTTTTAATTTTCTTTTATTCAAAACATTTATGTTAGTTAATGAGCTTATTATTGTCTGATTCATTATGTACAGGTGAAAGAAACGCTAGGAATTGGGAAGCAGGAGACCTCAGAATCTGCCAGCTCATCAGCTAGCGGTGCTTCGGCAGAAAAAGAAGGCGAGAATGATAAACAATCAGCAAGTGGAGAAGATACGAAACAGCAATCCGGGTATGCTGAATCAGCAGGAACGATATTTAGCAAGGTTCGGTCTGGAGTTTCATATTCATATCAAAAGGCCAAAGATGCAAAGGTCCTTGATTTGGCCAAAAAGGGTTATGACATTGTGAAAGACGAGTTAAATGGTAGCTCGAGTAAGAGGAAACGGGCCCAAGCCGCCTCTACTGCTGCCTCTCAAGCTACTGTTGAAAGAAGCGATAGAACAGATATCACCATTGTGCCTGTAAAACAGTCACCGTTTAGCAAGAAATGGGAGGCGTTCAAGGCGAAAGTAATAATTCGTCTTTTCTAACTCTAATTTAATGTTTTTAGTTTTTATGTGTTCTTTAGTCGAAATAATTTGTTGTATCTTTTAGATGCAAGGTAATCCAATCTTTAAGCGCGTTAGCGGCATAAGTGAACCTGTCATGACAAAGGGTCAAGAGGTATGAATAACTTTTGAATATCAATTATAGCATTTTATGCTGACGTGGCAGTTTGGGCTGTTCATTTCTGATGTATTTTTTCGAATGAGATTTTCAGATTGCAGAAGATATGCGTGAAAGATGGGAGACTAGTGATCATCCTGTAGTTCATAAAATCCAGGAGTATGTTTTCTAACTTTTTACCTGGCTAGAATAAATGTTTCTTAAAATTTAACATATAAAGCTTTTGTTTCTATGATTCTGAGCAACTGATATGTTTCCCTTTTTGCAACAGTATTAATGAAAGTGTTTTTAGAGAGACAGATGCTGCAATGTCTTTTAAGGAAATTCGTCAGCGTGACCCGTATGATTATCATTTTGGTTTACCATTTATTCTTTTTGAAAATTTGACAACCCATTATTCATTTTATATATTTTCAGGTATTTCTCTTTACCTGACTTTGTATCCGACGTCCAAGAAATTGTGAAACCCGTCCTTAAGGCCTACATCAAAGTAAGTTTGAAATTTTATTAAAGGGTAGATACCATGAAAAACAACTTACATTTTTTCGCATGAAGAAGCCACTCAACTTTAAAATTTTATTTCTCATGTGACTGTTCATAGGGAGAAACCGAGGTACTGGAGAAATATTGTTCCCCTGAAATAA
Source organism: Helianthus tuberosus (assembly GCA_030545235.1). NCBI lineage: Eukaryota > Viridiplantae > Streptophyta > Magnoliopsida > Asterales > Asteraceae > Helianthus > Helianthus tuberosus. Next base: position 66,217,292 of record CM060412.1, on the reverse strand, counting down.
TTGAGAGATGTAAAGCCGAACATCAAGTTTGTGAGATGCAGGGCACTTTTTATGACAACAAGGTTAGTCGTTATTCGTTAATTACTTGTATATTCCACAAAGCAAAAAACAAATACAGTAGATTTTAAGTTGAGAAATGTGACGGAATTTGCTAATGGCTCTAATGATGCAGATATTACATATATCTGAAGTCGACGTAAGAGAGACCAAAATGATGGGCGACAGTCCTATAATTATTGTCGGGGTACGCACCTTTTTCAATTCGATTAAAAAAGAAAAAAAAAGTTGATTAAGTTTGTACTGAGTTGGGGTAACTTTGGCTGTACAGTTTCAAACACAACAGGTGTATTGTGTACGAGATAGACTTGGTGAAATAACAGATGGAGGCAAGGTAATTTGGTTCAAGTTTCGGTGTCAAGAAGGTCATGCTTTCGTTGGTTGACTGTCTTTGACTTTGACCCTGTTGGTCAATGATTTGGTTTTGCAGGATACTATCCACACGGTTCATTATTTGTGGGCAATGCAGCTTACGGAGGCAGAAGAAGGTTCTCATATGCCAGTTTGGAAGCTTAGAGATATGCAACAAGTTGGCATCCGGGCGCTCATTTGATCATGAAATCGGTTCGATAAGGTTTTTTTACCTTTCATTGCATTTAATCATTTCGGTTGCTGGAAAAATTTTGGTTTTCGATATATATTTGTTAACTTCGTGCTGATTAAAGAAGGAATGAAATGGAACATGAGTTCCTGTATCTGTTTTTTTATAATTGTCATCCATTGTAATAGATTTTGACTTGAGCTGTTTCTTCATGAAACATAGTAGCAAAATAATGTCATATTGCCCGAGAATATGCTAACTGAAGGTGTAAATGTTGAGGTAAATTTTAGTTTATCATTATTGTTAATTTGATAACATGGTTTTTAAAAGTGTGCCCCAAGGGGATTGGAAAAACACTCAAGGGCCTTGAGGGGCGGCGCTTAGTGATGTCTTTTTCTGACTGTGCGTAGAGCATTTGTTGCCTACGAACACGAAGCTGTTGCTTCATGCTATATGTCTTTGATTGTTTCACACTATTTGAAAAGATCTTTGATACTGAAGTATACTCCATTGTTGGTTACCCTAGAATAATAGGGATGAAATCATCGATCCGAACGGGAGGACCATGGTCTTTGGGGCTAAACGAGTTATATGGTTGCAAATGGTTAAAATCAAATTCGTAAATATTGATAAGTTAGGAGATGAAGAATAAAACATGAAAAATGCTACATTAAGTTTTATTAGAGTTAATTATGTTTTTTTGTTCATGTGGTTTGTCAAAAATCACTATTTCAGTCAATTAGTTTAAAAATTGCCAAAACAGTCTTTGTGGTTTCACTTTCGTAACTATTACAGTCCACTCACTTTAACACCGTCTAATGCACCATTATATTTTTATTGAAATGACTATAATACCCTTTCATTAGAAAACTATTTTTTTTTTAAATATAAATCTCTCTCTCTCTCTCTCACACTCACACTCGGAAGAATATGGCATTTCAGATTCCATTATATTGGTAACTTACAATTCAGAATTCAGATATGGCATTTCAGATTAGATTATGCCCCCAAACACAAACGACAGAGAGAACATGTTTGCTATGCCCCCATAAAAATTGCAGCACTTTCAAACTTGAAATGACCCAACAGAAAGATCTTGTTAAGTCCTGCGTTGCATTTTGGTTGATAAAATTACCAGTTACGTTCCAATGGTTAACCGTAAAAGTTTCACCTCTCAGTTGTGGTTTATGTGGCTGCTTGAGAATAAAAGAATGATGATATTGACTTGTGTTCATGATACTGTCTTCATTTTGATATTAAAAGTTTTTTTTTACATCATAAAACAGATAGCAATTTTTCTGAAGTACAGTCGAACAATACAGCATTCATCAGCAAGACAAGTACAGTCTTATCATGTGTTTTAGAATACATCACAGAGCCGTAACAATAACGAAAGCAAGTGAAAAAAAAAAACAACTTTTATATAGCAAAATATTAGGGTCGTCGGAGAAGATGACCGGAAAAAATGGGGTTGCCGGCGAAGATGACCGGAAATGTGGGAAAGTGAAGTCTTGAAACATTGTGAAGTGGGACCCATCTTTAATTGTTTTATGAGTAAAGTACAATTTCAATCCATGTGGTTTACACCCAATCACACTTTCGGCCCTCATTTGAAAAAAGAAACGAACAATCAAGTCGTAGTGGTTGTCAATTGCTTGCAATCAAGTCCCTCTCACTAACGTCCACGTTAGCATTTCTGTTAAAAAACCAAAATGCCCCTTAGTGACTGAAATTGCAAATCCAATTTGTCTTGCCTTCTTTATAGACTGCAACTCACAACCCACCTTCATCCTCAATTCAACTTACCCTAAATTGCCGCCACGAAAGCTGAGCCTGAGGCTGAGTTACTGGATTCAAGATCAGGCGATCAACAGATCAAGAAAGAACACTAAGATTACACCGAAACCGGCCACTCATGGATCTGAAATATACCAAGATCGATCTGAAAAATATCGATGAGGGGGATAGGGTTTTGCTTACTACTGAATAATCTCGTTGGTGTAGTAAGCCATGCCAGGTCAGTGGGACAAAAGGTAAATTAATGCAACAACATAGTTATTGAACAATCAAATATGATAATACCTTTTTACAGTGATGATTTTTACATGCATTTTTAGGTGTTGAGATTGCATTTAGACTACTCTGATTTTGGTTAACCGAAAAGAGAATCACAATTAGGAACGGTTATGGAAGAACGAACAATAGAGACCCAAAATCGAACCATCTTCAGACACAATACTGAAGGCTTTAGCATTTAGCTCGAATTTTTGATAATCTTGCTCAGAGTAGTTCTCCGGCTTCTTTCGCTCAAACACATTTGGGTTCTCGGCACTTGGTACCATTGGAATATGTGGTCCGAATACAACGGACTTCTAACACCCTGTATTTTGCTGAGCAAGTATATGCCCCATCCTACATTGCCAGATGTTAAATTCTGATCTGACAAGTATAGGTGGTTTATTACTGAAGCCGGTATTGTAGGGATCATTTTGTGTCATTTTCTCTTGTTCTTTATCAGAAAAACAGAGTATGTGATAGCCACTATTTAGTTCTTCACTATACAACTCTGAGCTATGAACAATATTAGATCTTTGTTGAGCTGATCTTTGTGTGTTAAACTGACTGTGAAATGAAGTTTAACGTGACCAAGCTCTGATACCAATTGTTAGGTCTGAGTTTACAAGGTTTGTGATTATAAAACAGTTTAAGCTCAAGACAATATTGAATTGTATAAGTAAAGATAAATAATCACAAGCGAGAAGTCATCATCAACAATAGTTTTTCAGTTATAATCCAATGATTACAAATGTTTTACAAAAGATTGACTCTACAGACTCCCCTTAGCCGATCACTTAACAATTCTGTTCATACAAGAGAAAATGTGATGTATGTGATCAAATAGATATTTAACATGTGAGATCTATTTATACTAAGTACGAAAGCTCTGTTGGTGATTGGCTGACATCACTCTGATAGTGACATCTAACATTCCTAACAGAAAAGATACTACGGATGTTGCAAACATCTATGCAAATCTAACATCTGATCTAACTATGCTAAACACTGATAAAACAAGTACTTAACATTGGGAAACATCTATTTGAGCTAAGATAGATCTTTGCTCTTCAACATACTTTAGCCTTCAACAATGGTTGTTTCTTCGTGAACAGTGGTTCCAAGGTTTTTATCAGATGGTTGCTTTGTCTTCGATAGATGTTCAGATTTAGGTGTTCAAGATTCAATATCTTTGGGGAGAATCTGGTTCAAACTCTTGTTTACTTCTTGATCAGATATTCAAGTTTTGGCTCTTAGATATCATCTGTTATTTTTTAGGTCCTAACACTTTTTTTATTATGTTTTTTTTAGTTTCTTTAATTAAAATATTTGTAAAAAAATGCATTTTAATATAAAAGGAAATTCTAGAAAAGTGCTATGAAAAATGTTGGTTTTGTATAAAGTGGCGCATAGAACAGTACCCGTAAACTCGCAGTCGCATTTTTTTATGAGGGAAAAGATCAAATAGGAAGTTTATTTTGGCTAGGAAGTGTAGGAAGCAATATGATTAGGACATGTGGCAACATTTAAAATAAAGAAAAATTGTATTTTAGTCAATCCAACCCTTTCTTCTTCCTTTTCAAAACCCAGTAACTTCAAAACCCACCATTTTCAAAACCCACCATCTTCAACCATTTCTTCACTTTCTATCTCAATAATCACTACATTATAGTGCGATTTTCATCACCAATCAATTATTCAAACACCCGATCAACGTGTTCTTCAGCTTTTTTGAAGAAAACCCAGTTTAATTTAATACAAAATCTCATTTTTTTCGGGTGATTTTGAAGATAATCACTCGATCCGTTCGATTCGAGCGCTGATAAGTGTTTCAATCATTCAAAATTCGTCAATTGTTGAAGAAATCACTTCGATCCATGTAAGAAATTCTTTAATTTCATTTTTACGATCTGGGTTTTTGATTTAGTCATTGCGTTTTACGATCTTGGCGGGGGTCCGGGGGCAGCGCCCCTGGCTGGGGTTCGGAAATTTTTTTTTCGATTAAATTGCTGTAATAAAAATGCATCAGAAAAATTAATTTTCTGTAAATTGCCTCTAGAAACTGCATTGGTTCAGACAGTTCACAGCACAGACAATTCACAGCACAGACAAAACTATTGTCATGGTTCAATGCGTTTTAGAGAGAACACTTTCTTTGGTGTTTTTAGGCCATTGCGTTTTAGAAAAACACATTCTTGAAGTGTTTTTGGTGCATTGCGTTTTAGATAAAACACCTTTTTAGGTGTTTTCAGTACATTGCATTTTACAGAAAACTCTTTCTTTTGTTTTTTAGGCAATTGCGTTTTAGAATGAGTCATTTTTAAGTGTTTTATGGCCATTGCGTTTTACAAATAAGACATTTCTTTGTGTTTTTTGTGCATTGCGTTTTAGGTAAAACACTTTTTTATGTGTTTTCAGTCCATTGCGTTTTAGAAAACAGACATTTTAAGTGTTTTCTGGCCATTGCGTTTTAGAAATAAGACATTTGTTTGTGTTTTTGGTGCATTGCGTTTTAGGTAAAACACATTTTTATGTGTTTTTAGTCCATTGCGTTTTAGAAAGTACATTTTCATTTGAGTTTTTAGGCTATTGCATTTTAGAAATAAGACATTTCTTTGTGTTTTCTGGCCATTGCGTTTTACAAATAAGTCATTTCTTTGTGTTTTTTGTGTATTGCGTTTTAGAAAAATGCCATTTTTAGGTTTTTTTTAATTGCGTTTTACGATACTGGGGGTTTTTCTATTGCGTTTTACGCAACTGGGTTTTTAATTTTTTTTTAAATATAGCAATAGTATACTCATTTTAAAGATAAAAAAACGCTCGTTTTTTTGGTGCAATTTTTATAAAAAATAATGTCGTATGAAAGAGTTATTAACGTTTAAAAAATGGAGGGGAATTGGAGGAGAGAGAAACTATTGGCTTGGATTGACTAGAATGCCCCTAAACAAACTCACGCGCCTCTTTTCTTCCTTTCAATTTCCCTGATTTAATCTTAGCCATTGATTAACTAAATGGATGGTCAGGATCATTTCCTAGCCTTCCTAGCCAAATAAACTTCCTATTGTATCTCCACCCTTTTTTATAATAGTATTAATTGTTTTATATTTAATATAACATGTGTATTTATTTCAAGCAAATAATAGTAATGGTTCTCATTAACAAATATACGATAAAAGAAATAAATATTTATACTAAAACAATTTCCTATACTCTTTGCATTTTGTATTTTCTCCTGAAATTGATCTGTGAAATGAGTCATTGTTAATTAAAAAAACTGGGTTTCTAATATATGTATAATTGCTTAAAAAAGTCGATCTTTTTGTTTGTACATGGATTTTTTATTAAAAAAACTTGGTTTTTAATATATATTTTTTTCATCATCAACAGAATATTCAAACGAATAATCAACTAAATACTGTTTTTTGTCAGTCATCCTATTAATCACCATGTCAGCGTCATATTCTCCTATATAGCTGTTAATTCGCTTCCTAAAATTTTTGCAATCATCAACCGTGGCACCAACGTTCTCGAAACCACCATAACGTTTCCTCATTATATGGAAAGCTTTGACAGGACCAAGGTTTAAAGTGCCTAGTTTCCAAACCAACTCCTCCTGGACATCTGACAATTGTCTGTAAGCTGGCAACATGTGAATATCATCTTGGCATACAAACTTATGATTATGGCCATCAACAAATCTCTTTACTATATATAATCTACCATCCACAGTGCAAATCATAAGTTGAGCTTTGTATCCAGTTCTAATAGTCCCCCTATTCCTTGTTTTGAATTGCTTTTTTGACTTCGAACGATCGTCAATACACAGTGGCTTATGTCCCTCTTTAGAACAAACAAAATACTTAGTTTTGATTATACCACCACTGTGTACTTCACCACCTTTCCGAATAGAAAAACTAGCTAACTTAGCATATGATTGGTAAAATGCATATGCTTGTTCAATAGAGATAAATTGCATTCCAACAACAGGTGTAGCTGATGCTTGAACCTCCGGAGTGTAAACCCTTTCATCTACATGAACCAAAATCAGAAAACAAAAACACGTGCGAATTATCGGACTAGTACATGCGACATATTAATTTCATCATAAAAGAACAAACACACATGCGAATTGTATGAACAATAACATGCGAAAATGATGATTTTGATTAATCTGTTTTATATATGTGATTTATTATACCATAACATGCGAAAATGCATAAAGAAAAAAAAATCAAATGCGAATTGTAAGAGTAATAACATGCGAATTTGTGCATGTTGCTTTCATATCAAAAATATAATCTGTTACACCTCGAAAATTCATGTCCAATAATGTATTGACACGTGTCATAAGCTTTGAACGTGTGAAAGAATACTCTAGAAGGACTAAAGTTGGCAAACAAGGAAATTATGTGTATATAAGGGTTCAAAATATCAACAATGGATAATTATACTTTACAATAACCCTACATGATGTTTATACCCTTAAACGAATGAATCATGGGTCATACGAAGCTTATTGTGAAAGAAAGTGAGAGATTACAAACTACAGGGGTTAAATGTGTCAACATGTTTAAAGTATACCTCTGAGTGACCTTTTAGCGAACCCGAAGCTTTGTAATGATTAATTATGCTCACTAGAATACATGATAAAAATTTCACCAAGTTTCGTTATCATATGAGAAAGTTATGATAAAATTCGTATACGAGGGGTTAAAAGCGTCAATGATGAAATTTATGACTTTTCGGGTAATCAAAAATTAACCAAGGACTTAACAAAGTTGGTATAAGTCTTGAAGCCCTTGGAAATCAATTTAGAGGGCTCAAAGTGCAAAACAAGAAGCCAAAACAACTTTTAGGAGGACCGGGGACCAAAAATGCAATAAACGGAAACTTGTTAACCTGAAGCCAGGCCTCAGGCGGGGCGCGTAAGACTTGTCCAAGGTCTTACGCGGGGCGCCTCAACTTCCCAGATATAGAAAACATGGACATGTGTCTGTCCAGCCCTTTTAACCGACTTTGATGACTTGTTTCCAATACCATGTGCAGCCCAAACTGGTTTTTAGAGTATAGGGACACTTGGGATGCATCAATGATCACTTATAGCATTGCTTGGCATGATCTAGTGAGATTAAACTCACTATATAAAGGTCCACATTATTGCAATTTTGATCATCCATTCCCAACTCAACTCCTGAAGGTTTCTGGAGCTCAAGGCCACTCCCTAAGCATCTTTAGTCGTACATTAGACCTTGGTAAGCTTCCATAACCTTCCTTAACCATGTTTTACTTAGTTATTAGCTTAAAAGTCAAACCGTCGTAATTAAGGTTTGACTTATCGATTAATCACTAATGGTCTGATGTTTAGTCAAATTGAAAGTAGTTATAAGTTGGTAATTATGTGGGCACTACACCCTTAAAAGGGCACCATCTGATTCCCGCTCTAACTAGATCATTTGTCGGGTCAAAGTTTGTTATAAAAAGTCAATAGAAACTTAATTTTCGAATTAACACATAATTAGCAATGTAGAAGACGTGTAACCTATTTTATCACTCATATAACTTGGTAATTAGTATAAGAACTGGTCTAAGCTTGTTTGATCCGAGAATTTTCTGTTTAGGCTCGGTTCGGAACCGAAAGTCGCAAAACTTTGACTTTTGTTTTGACTTCAGTTCTGACCCATATTAGTATGATTTAGAAATGCCTTAGAGCTCCGTTAGGACCAGCTTGTATGATAGTATAACCCTCTGCGTTTATACTACTTAACTCGTTGATTGTCCGATGTTTCCGTTAAATGCCTAATGTTGACCAATATGCCCATTTGACCTTGAAACGAGAATTTTGGAAATGTGAGAGGGCAATAATCTTTGTTACTGATTTATAAACATGTCCCTAAAATTTCACATCAGTTGGAGGTCTAGATTAGGAGTTATGATCAATAGCGTAATTCGAAAGCTTTTTATTAATTAAACGGCATAATTAGCGTAAAGCCTATCTAAACCAAATTTTTAACACCAAACCTTTTACCCACTGATATAATATAATATTTTGGGATTTTTGAAGATTTTTAATTATTTTTAATCTGATCATAACATAGGATTATTACCTTGATTCGGTAATTACCGATTATACCCTTTTCGTTTATAAAATGAGTTATACACGATATTTTGACACCAATTCAATTGCTACTGATTTTATATAATAAATGAAGTATTTTGAACTTTATAACCTAATCAGAAAACTCAGATTTCCTGTTTAACCCGGAAATCGCTTAAAACGACTTTTTTTACGCGTATTAAACACATAGTATGGGTTTAAAACCATTTTGTCATATAAGACTTATCACCAACTAATATAACCTATTAAATTAAGTTGTTTTACTGATTACTTCAGACCCGAAACTCAGAATTATAATTAATCTCTTTTATAATCTTTTAAATGACCAAATTACCCCTACGGGGCTTAAATTGAGATTAAACTCGTTTTGGGCATAATGGAAGGTATCCTACTGATATCACAACATATTTAAGGCATATTAACTTAGGAAACCTGTTCGTGACTCATTCGGTTACCCGTTATGCGTTATTCGCGTTCGGTTCGGTTTATGTAACTAGTTTGCATAAATTAGCCGAAACGGGTCGAACCTTATCATTTTTATCTCAAAATCCAGAATGTGTTTAGTTTACCCATATTATACAAGTCTTCAAACTTTTTGGGTCTAAATCACATTCTATTCCGGTCTTCGCTTAATCATGCGTTCAAACCGTATCTTCCTTTAAAACTAACCGGTCTAAGTTTAGGCTTAAATAAGACCCGTTAGGATTCTAATAGGTTATTATAAACCTTCGATCCAGAATAGGAGACCTGGTAAAAGCTACGTGCACTTGCTTGTTGTGATTATTACTTGCAAAGGTAAATACTTTTAACTTATTTTCCCTATACGGGCTTGGGGTACGGTATATAAAATACCACTTGGTCGGTGTCACACCCCGACTTTCCACGTGTCACCGGTGGGCCCGGTGGGGGAGTATCGTGACGTGGTTGGCAACATAATAGTCAAACAACACAATATAATAATGCACAGCGGAAGCAAAAGATAAATATATTACATTCCGAATATAAGTAATGTCAAAGTATTACAACGGAAGGTAAAGGATCCACAGGCGGATCAATAAAAGAAAAACTGTTCAACAGATATTAGGCATCTAGAACTTGCAAGATTCCCTAGTGACGCCCTGAGCTCCCAGCCAATTACGCATAGTACCTGTCACTTAACCTTTTGGAAAATACGTCAGTTTACACTGGTAAATACAATTAACTGACTCATTTTGGAAAAAGAGTTTGAAAAGTGATTCGAGTGCAAACGGCACAAAATATCTTGACACATTGATTAAAATGCACAGAGGCAAAATTAATCTTTTATACTTGGGACAATTTTATTAATAAAAATCTTGTATCCGATTTACATGGTTGTCCAACATTTAGGGCCGGTGATTATACAATACAAGCCGGACAAGATTAATCGACAATATAATCTCACAAGAAGATACCCTTACGAGTGAGTATACGTTATACATATGCAACAGGAGGTGTTTTGCCTACACCTTGTGCTTACGTCGTGGCCATTCACTTTTTAAAATGAGCCAAGGATATCCAGGACACGGTCATTAACCCCCAATGTTATTTGTTATCAATCAATACAGATTAAAACGGGATTATGCAATTTAATCATCTCTGATTAAAAGGTTTCTACACCCGACCAAGCGGTATTTTTATAATACCGTATCCCAAGCCCGTATAAGGGAAAATAAGTTAAAAGTATTTACCTGAGCTAGCATTGCAATTTACACTCAGCCGTATATCTTAATCAGCAAGCACAAGTACTTCTACTGGGGCTCTTAATCTGGAACGAAGGTTTTATTAACCTATTAAATTCCTAACGGGTTTTATTTAAGTCGTAACTTAGACCGGTTAGTTTTAAGGAAAGGTTTACGGTTCAAAACGCATGATTAAGCGAAGACCGGAATAGGATGTGATTTAGACCCGACAAGTCTGGAGACTTGTATAATATGGGTAAACTAAACACATTCTGGATTTTGAGATAAAAACGATAACGTTTGACCCGTTTCGGCTAATTTATGCAAACTTGTTACATAAACCGAACCGAACGCGTAATAAGTATAACGGGTATCCGTAAGAGCCATATACAGGTTTCCTAAGTTAATATGCTTCAAATATGTTGGGACATCAGTAGGATGTCTTTCATTATGCCCCGAACTAATTTAAACACAAACTATGCCCCGTAGGGTTAGTTTGGTCATTTTTAAAGTTTGTAAAAGCGTTTAGATGGTTAACTGAGTTACAGGTCTGATGTAAACAATAAACATACTCAATTTGATGAGTTATAACAGTAGGCTAAAGCATATATGTGAAATTTATCATTTTTAACCAAACTATGCCCCGTAGGGGTATTTTGGTAATTTCACATAAGCCGAAAAGCTCAAAAACGAAGTCTGAGTTAATCAACCTTTTCTTACTATTAAAATATCATAATTTGCCTTATATATCAGTAGGTATCAACCCGGGTATGTTCAGTATGATTTTAAAACATACTATGCGTTAAAAACGCTAAATAAGGCGATTAAAGGCCATTTCCGGGTTCGATACTTAAATATGATATTTTTATATTTCTAGAAGGCTTAAAATAATTTATTTAACATATGTGATCAGTAGCAAAAGGTTTGGAGTCGTTTAGATATGTAAAACTCATTTTATGGCCCGTAAGGGCAAAACCGACAATTACCGGATTAAGCCTACGACCATGAGTTATGCTCAGCCTAAAATTAATTAAAAATCTTTAAAAATCCCAAAATAATATATTACATCAGTGGGTAAAAGATTTGATATTAAAAAGTATGTTTAAGTAGGCTATACGATAATCGCGCCATTTTAATAACATAAAGCATTAATTTTTGCGATAATGAGCATAACTCCTAACCTACAAGTCAAACTGATGTCAAACTTTGCATACAAGTTTATATATCAGTAACTAAGGTTTCTACACTTTTATATTTTCATAAATCACGTTTTAAGGTAATAAGGGCATAACGGTCAACATATGAGCAATTAACGGAAATATGCATATTAATTGGATATCTAGTGAACCAAGGTGTGTAATCACAGAGGGTTGTTCTAACAAGTAACCTAATCCAATTTAAGCTCTGAGGCATTTCTAAAACATACCCGGACGGGTCAGAACTGAAAGTCAAAGTGAAAGTCAAACTATGTGACTTTCGGTTCCGAACCGGGTCTAAACAGGAAATAGTCGGGTTGAACATGTTTAGACATGTTCTTACACTAATTACTAAGTTATAACAATGATCAAACAGGTTATATATGTTCTAGATAGCTAATTATGCATAAATGACATTTTAAGCATCCTGTTGACTTTTTAATTAAAAGTTTGACCCGACTTTTGACCTGGTTAGAGTGGTGATCAGGGGAAACCCTTTTGAGGTTTTATTACCCACATAAATACCAACTCATAACTACTTTTAATTCGATATATGACTGAGCCATTAATGACTAATCTCGAAGTCAAACCGTAATTACGACGGTTTGACTTTTAGCTAATTAAACAAGCTAAACTCAATTAAAGAAGGACTAGTAGACTTACAAGAGTCCTATGCACGACTTAAGACCACTTGGACCTGCTTGAGAGCTCCAGGAATGATCAGATTGCAAGGAAATTGGTGTGAGGAACTTGTGTGCACTACATGGCCTTTTATAGTAAAATTCTCACCACAAATCCTTGACAACAAGGTCTAGCACCCACCACAATTGATCAACACTTGTTGTCTAGTGCTTAGGGATGTCTAGGGGTCGCCCACATGTGAGAAAAACCGGCTAGATGGGTCAAATTCGCGCATAATAGGCTGCTGTATGTTTTTTTTCTGGTTCTGGGCGTCCCACGCGGGCCGCCTCAAGATAAGCTTAAACCCACGCGGGCCGCTTGGCCCCAAAAATCAGATTTTCATTTTTTAAATGTTTTGCAGCTTGACCTTTGGTTTCACGAAGGGGCAACTAGGGTTATTTCTTGCATTTTGACCCCCTTATATTTACCCACAAGGGCTTTAGGACTTATACCCACTTTGCCAAGTCCCTGAACACTTCCGGTTAACCCGAAAAGTCTTAACTTTCAATGTTTGCACTTTAACCCCTTGCCTACGAATTTGGTCATAACTTTCTCATACGATAACGAAACATAGTGAAATTTTAATCGTGCATTCAAGTGAGTATAATTAATATTTACAAAGCTTCGGGTTTGTCAAAAGGTCACTCAGAGGTATATCTTTAAACATGTTGACACATTTAACCCCTGTAGTTTGTAATCTCTCACTTTTAGCTTCGTATGATCCATGATTTATTCGTTTGATGTTATAAACATCATGTAGGGTTATTATGAAGTATGTTTATCCATTGTTGACATTTTGAACCCTTATTTTCACATACTTTCTATGTTTGTCAACTTTAGTCCCTCTAAAGTATACTTTCTCACGTTCAAGCTGATGACACGTGTCAATACATTATAGGACGTGAATTTTCGAGGTGTTACATCCTCACCCCCTTAAAAGAAATCTCGGCCCGAGATTTACCGAAATAAAGGAAGTATTCTCTGCCTAATAATGGCAACTTACAGATGATTAGGAATTTGTATGATCTTATTTGTTGTTTCCAATGCAACTTTCAGATCCTGAATATTGGACTTACCAATCTATTGTCCTAACAACAGATGTTTAACATTTCATCTATACAAGGTCTCCAAAGGAGTAGCCTTAATACTTACATATCAATTATTAAAGAAAAGCTTATCTTAAGGTGGTTATTCCAACCATTACTTAACTAATATTAAGGAATAGCTAATCCTTGTCGTTAGTCGAACAATTCGACGATCCTGGGTAGCTGATGGCAATTTCTTAATCGTTGCCTATTTAGGGTTGCGGCATGCATGCATAAGCAATATGAACCGTCTTTCTTATTTAATAATATAACACCCTCAGAATATTGAGTCTGGCTATATGAGCCTATGTCTTAAAACCTACTTAATCAAGGTTTCGTTTATTCCATAATTAATATGGAGTTTTCACAATACTCCAGCCCACGGCGGGCGACAAATCTTAATTCTACCTGCCTTCCAGGAGGTAAGCAGGGACATCTTTTGAGAAGATAATTAAGATACAAGGAGGCTACAGAGATTTTCCATATCTCAGGCTCCAGTTCATCCATCATTGTTCGTGTCAAATGAGTGACACCTTTATGTTATAAGTCCTCGAATTCCTTAATCGGGAACATTTACTTGGAAAAAAAAATTCCATTTTTGGATATCTTCTTTGAATACTACTAGTCGACTTTAGTACAATATGATCATTGGGATATCTTGGGGTTCCATGTATTAAACCTCCATGTTGATCAGACATGGAAATAATCTATGGGACACACTAGGATACGCCAATCCTCATATGACACTTTTATCAAACATAGTTTGGCATTCGCAGGCGATAGAAAACAATGAGAAAAATAATTAAAATAACATATGTTGTCGTACTCTATGCAAAGAAAGAGTGCTCTTAGATTTTCGGAAGGATTCCTTGCCGATTTATAAGAATCGGTTACTATGGTTTCCTTGGTAGTTATACCTTGGGGATGATAAAAAAAAAATTTGCTAAGTTTATGGTTCATGAAGATTTATTATTGCCTGTATTAAAAACAGGACACTTAGCAGAAATTATCATTGATAAATGATAAGAAGTTTATTGTACAAGTGCTTATATTTAATCAATAATGGAAGTTTCACAAACTAGGCACCTAGCTCGGTTGGCTAGGCGCGCGAAAGGGTGCGGCCTAGACCCAGGTTCGATTCCGGGGACGGCCGGTTCCACCATTTTTGCGACTTATCGATTTTTTTTTTTTTTTTTACAGAAAATAGTTCTGGTAAATTTTTCTACTTATAAGTTTTACCTTACACTTAATATATATATAGTCCTTATGAAGGGTTTTAAAAACTTGTTATACTTATAGTTTATGAAGGATTTACTAGTATCCGAACCAAAATAAAACTCTTAGCATTTAAATTACTGATAAAATGCCAAGGAATGTACCTGATGTCATTATTTATGGGCTAGCTTAGGCATTTTAGGCGCTTTCAATTTTTGGCTTTACTTCCTCCGCCGCATTTCCTTTGGCATATTTAGGGCACGTAGTCTTGATGTGGCCTTTCTCATTACAGCCGAAACAGACTGCATTCTTCATGTCCTTACAGTCCAACGTTTTATGTCCCTTAGACTTGCAGATCCCACAAGCCCTGGGCTGCGATTTGGATTTTGGTTCGAACCTTCATTTCCCATAATGGCGCTTCATGCAGGTCTCACATACTGGTTTCTAGTCGGACTTTTGTTTGTTCTTTTTCTTAGAACTCTGGGAGTTATCTACCTCCCTTTTTCTTTTTAGTTCATCCTTTGCATCAGAGGCATGAACGAGATCCTTCTTAAGAGTAAGGAAATGTGGTCCTAGATAAAATTTGGACTGGGCAGCATGGGTCTCCTTTAACTTTTTCACAGCTCTCTTCACAGCTTTCCCAACGGCTGCGTCTATCATAGTTTGAAGAACATCTTTGGAAATTCTAAGGTTTACAATTTCAGCATCATTAGTCTGCGTCGCGTCATCAATGGCGCGATTGACTGTTGTCTTATCCGAGTTTGCCATACTCGATATTGGTTCCTAATACCAATAAAACAATTTCTTAGTTGAAATCCAACAACTACTATTTTTATTCTGATGGCCTTAATATATACTAACCATGGTGTCAATAACCTATACAGGCTATTATAGCACTAACATTCTTAATGAACGTTATTTAAAATATATTAATATTACTTAGCCTAGGTCGCAAAAGACCATCAGTGGCATTAAAGATTTGGACCTAGTCCATCACTTTTCTGACTGAGGATCAAAACGTCACATCTGTCTTTATTATTTTAAAGAATTTAGGTAGCTTGAAAGCTTGCCATAGGAATATCAGAAAAGAGTGATTCCTATTTAGATATAAAATATCCATCTAAGGTTTGTTGGAGCATTTTCTAAAGTATCATCGGCCAATTTCTACTTCGTATAAAATGACCGAAGTCCTACTAAGACGGAGACAACAGTTCTCAACAGTGATCGTTCATTATTGAATCACATGTGTCAGCATCAAATAAATTTCTGCGTAAACTGCTTGATAAGGAAAAGTACCTGCTATATAGTTACCCTTCCTGGCGTTCATCCGGAAGACTCATGCGTTTGTTTTCTTGGCCTCTCCAGGCTTCTTTATAAGCTTTGGGCAGTTGGTTTTGATGTGCCCTCCCTCGTTACAATTGTAGCATGTGGCGTTCTTTAACCCCTTGCAATCTAAGGTTTTGTGACCCTTGGTCTTGCAAATTCCACACAATTTAGCGCGTGGGTCTATTGTACATTTTCCAAAATGCTGCTTTTTGTAGTTATTGCATTTGGGTCTGTTATCAGACTGACTCGAGTTCTTCCTAAACTCGGAATCCTTCCCGCGCTCCGAGCTTCCCTTCTTCTTCTTGTTAGTTTGATGAGAGTTTTCCTCCTCTCTTTCTCTTCTTCTCTCGCCAGAAGCCTTAACAGACTTGATTGCGTCTAAGGTGAGAGATAAGGATAAGTCCACCGCGGACCTATATGTGGTTGGCCTAGATGCTTTAACATTCCCTTTTATCTCTGGTGCTAGGCCTCCAATGAAACGCGCTATGCGTTTAGGTTCAGGGGTGACTAGATAAGGAACTAGGCGGGACATAGTGTTGAAACTTGTCACATATGCCTGACAATTCAAATTTTCCATGACCAAAGTCAAGAAGTCCGATTCTATCTTTTCTACTTCATGCTGAGGGCAATAGTTTTCCTTGACTAATGCAACAAATTGACCCCAAGATAAGTTGTAGAGTAGAACTTTCCCCATGGCTTGGAGCAATGATCTCCACCATGCCAACGCTTCTCCTTTAAATGATTGTGAAACAAATTTCACAACACCTTGCTCCGCACAACCGCTGTTGCCAACAACAGCGTCCATCTCATCGAGCCATGTGATGCAATCGATGGCTCCTTCTTCTCCTGTAAAGTCTCTGGGCTTGCAGGAGACAAAATATTTATATGAATAGGTCTTAATTGGTGCCTCTTGATGAAACACAACTTGTCTAGACGGAATACTCCTTTGATTTGACAAGTCATGAACATCGTCCTCCCTTGACTCATGTGTTTTAAGAGGGGGCTTACAACTAGCCGCAGATAGAGTCTTAGAGTGGGTATCTTTTGACTCATCATACTGCCGATCAAGTGCTTGAGTAACAGCATAATCTATTATTGCCTGTAGTTCTGCTCCAGTTACATTAATTCTGGTAGTATCATTGCTTTCCTTCAAGTGACTGTTAACTTCATCTAATCCAGCCATGTAGCTTGATTGCTACATAAATATTAACAATGATTTATTCAGAGATTATTATGGAATCATCATCTTTGACGATTTATCAACCATGGTAATATAAACCATATTGGTTAACTTGTTAGTTATATTTAATTAGTATTTTCCATTATAATTTATCCTAGTTATAAAACATTAAGGATATTAAAGTGGCGCATAAGGCCTAGTCACAAGGACAGTTCTAAATTTTATAAGCCATGATTTCAGAGAATCGAGGCATTAAGGTCTGAATCAAGTTCATTACCTTCTTTTGACAGGGAGTTGTAGACTTCAACTGTCTTTTGTCTTTTAGGACAATAGATATAGCCCGTGGGCATTTCCCTTCTGAGGGATGGTTATAATATGATCATCTTCTTAGATGCTATTAGTCGGGGTCATATGGATCCTACCGACTATTATGCTTGGACCTGGTCCAACATTTTTAGACAGGAGGTCAAAGACCACCACTGTCGTTGCCTTATCGGACAACAAGTTTAGCCCGTAGGCACTTCATCACTACTGGATGTTTATAATGTGATCATCTTATAGGATGACACAAGCCATGATTTCTAAATCACTAGGCTAGATAAGAAAATTGGAAGAATCTAATATAAGGATGACTGTTGTGATTTTCTCGAGTCACATTTGTCAAGAGTGCTAACACGTTCTTAGGTGTTAACAAGGATCTGAATCCCTTGGGTAGGTTTCACCATCTTGGCCGCGTAGGCTAGATTTCGCCTTTAAGATTCTTTTTAAAATGCCTACTGGCAGGGAAGGAAGGATATTTATTTTATTCAGGATTTTTATCATAATCCTAATTTATAAGTTAATAATAGCACAATGGCCTGGTCGCGTAGACAAGTTTAATTTATAAGCCATGATCGTCTGGGATCGAGGCATTTAGTAATAGCACAAAAGGCTTAGTCACGTGGACAAGTTTAATTTATAAGCCATGATCGTTTAGGATCGAGGCATTTAGGTGTGAATCAAAGTTCATTACCTTTTCTTGACAGGGAGCTGTAGGCTACCACCGTCTTTAGTCTCAGAGGACGTTAATTATAGCCCGTAGGCACTTCCCTTCTAAGGGATGTTATTTTCCATTCATTTCATATTTCATGTTTAGAATGAAAACTTAATTTAATCAATCCATTATATGAAAATAAAAGTACAAAGTTGCCCTAAGCGGGTCTTTGAAGGGATAATGTGTCCTTAAAGGGACTGAAAGATAAATATGTCCTTATAAGGACTATCAAAGAAACGATCTGTAGCAAAAGGAGTTTCCTCTTCATTTTATGTCTGAATGCTTTCTCTTTGGTTGTACGTTTCATCCTGGCCGCGGTACGCAGCTCAGCATTTCAAGGCTCCGGATGTGGAGAATTTCTAATACAGTTTCTTCGCTTGGCGACGTATCCAATATATATAAAATTGGAAGCAAAAATTTCAGATTAGGATTGAGAATATTCCTATGTTAAGTCTAGACTCAGAAGATTTAGGAATGTGCAATTGTGTCATTGAGATTAAACACGAAAAGCTAGTGTTTAATTCACTCAATGTTGGCTCTGATACCAACCTGTCACACCCCGACTTTCCACGTGTCACCGGTGGGCCCGGTGGGGGAGTATCGTGACGTGGTTGGCAACATAATAGTCAAACAACACAATATAATAATGCACAGCGGAAGCAAAAGATAAATATATTACATTCCGAATATAAGTAATGTCAAAGTATTACAACGGAAGGTAAAGGATCCACAGGCGGATCAATAAAAGAAAAACTGTTCAACAGATATTAGGCATCTAGAACTTGCAAGATTCCCTAGTGACGCCCTGAGCTCCCAGCCAATTACGCATAGTACCTGTCACTTAACCTTTTGGAAAATACGTCAGTTTACACTGGTAAATACAATTAACTGACTCATTTTGGAAAAAGAGTTTGAAAAGTGATTCGAGTGCAAACGGCACAAAATATCTTGACACATTGATTAAAATGCACAGAGGCAAAATTAATCTTTTATACTTGGGACAATTTTATTAATAAAAATCTTGTATCCGATTTACATGGTTGTCCAACATTTAGGGCCGGTGATTATACAATACAAGCCGGACAAGATTAATCGACAATATAATCTCACAAGAAGATACCCTTACGAGTGAGTATACGTTATACATATGCAACAGGAGGTGTTTTGCCTACACCTTGTGCTTACGTCGTGGCCATTCACTTTTTAAAATGAGCCAAGGATATCCAGGACACGGTCATTAACCCCCAATGTTATTTGTTATCAATCAATACAGATTAAAACGGGATTATGCAATTTAATCATCTCCGATTAAAAGGTTTCTACACCCGACCAAGCGGTATTTTTATAATACCGTATCCCAAGCCCGTATAAGGGAAAATAAGTTAAAAGTATTTACCTGAGCTAGCAATGCAATTTACACTCAGCCGTATATCTTAATCAGCAAGCACAAGTACTTCTACTGGGGCTCTTAATCTGGAACGAAGGTTTTATTAACCTATTAAATTCCTAACGGGTCTTATTTAAGTCGTAACTTAGACCGGTTAGTTTTAAGGAAAGGTTTACGGTTCAAAACGCATGATTAAGCGAAGACCGGAATAGGATGTGATTTAGACCCGACAAGTCTGGAGACTTGTATAATATGGGTAAACTAAACACATTCTGGATTTTGAGATAAAAACGATAACGTTTGACCCGTTTCGGCTAATTTATGCAAACTTGTTACATAAACCGAACCGAACGCGTAATAAGTATAACGGGTATCCGTAAGAGCCATATACAGGTTTCCTAAGTTAATATGCTTCAAATATGTTGGGACATCAGTAGGATGTCTTTCATTATGCCCCGAACTAATTTAAACACAAACTATGCCCCGTAGGGGTAGTTTGGTCATTTTTAAAGTTTGTAAAAGCGTTTAGATGGTTAACTGAGTTACAGGTCTGATGTAAACAATAAACATACTCAATTTGATGAGTTATAACAGTAGGCTAAAGCATATATGTGAAATTTATCATTTTTAACCAAACTATGCCCCGTAGGGGTATTTTGGTCATTTCACATAAGCCGAAAAGCTCAAAAACGAAGTCTGAGTTAATCAACCTTTTCTTACTGTTAAAATATCATAATTTGCCTTATATATCAGTAGGTATCAACCCGGGTATGTTCAGTATGATTTTAAAACATACTATGTGTTAAAAACGCTAAATAAGGCGATTAAAGGCCATTTCCGGGTTCGATACTTAAATCTGATATTTTTATATTTCTAGAAGGCTTAAAATAATTTATTTAACATATGTGATCAGTAGCAAAAGGTTTGGAGTCGCTTAGATATGTAAAACTCATTTTATGGCCCGTAAGGGCAAAACCGACAATTACCGGATTAAGCCTACGACCATGAGTTATGCTCAGCCTAAAATTAATTAAAAATCTTTAAAAATCCCAAAATAATATATTACATCAGTGGGTAAAATATTTGATATTAAAAAGTATGTTTAAGTAGGCTATACGATAATCGCGCCATTTTAATAACATAAAGCATTAATTTTTGCGATAATGAGCATAACTCCTAACCTACAAGTCAAACTGATGTCAAACTTTGCATACAAGTTTATATATCAGTAACTAAGGTTTCTACACTTTTATATTTTCATAAATCACGTTTTAAGGTAATAAGGGCATAACGGTCAACATATGAGCAATTAACGGAAATATGCATATTAATTGGATATCTAGTGAACCAAGGTGTGTAATCACAGAGGGTTGTTCTAACAAGTAACCTAATCCAATATAAGCTCTGAGGCATTTCTAAAACATACCCGGACGGGTCAGAACTGAAAGTCAAAGTGAAAGTCAAACTATGTGACTTTCGGTTCCGAACCGGGTCTAAACAGGAAATAGTCGGGTTGAACATGTTTAGACATGTTCTTACACTAATTACTAAGTTATAACAATAATCAAACAGGTTATATGTGTTCTAGATAGCTAATTATGCATAAATGACATTTTAAGCATCCTGTTGACTTTTTAATTAAAGTTTGACCCGACTTTTGACCTGGTTAGAGTGGTGATCAGGGGAAACCCTTTTGAGGTTTTATTACCCACATAAATACCAACTCATAACTACTTTTAATTCGATATATGACTGAGCCATTAATGACTAATCTCGAAGTCAAACCGTAATTACGACGGTTTGACTTTTAGCTAATTAAACAAGCTAAACTCAATTAAAGAAGGACTAGTAGACTTACAAGAGTCCTATGCATGACTTAAGACCACTTGGACCTGCTTGAGAGCTCCAGGAATGATCAGATTGCAAGGAAATTGGTGTGAGGAACTTGTGTGCACTACATGGCCTTTTATAGTAAAATTCTCACCACAAATCCTTGACAACAAGGTCTAGCACCCACCACAATTGATCAACACTTGTTGTCTAGTGCTTAGGGATGTCTAGGGGTCGCCCACATGTGAGAAAAACCGGCTAGATGGGTCAAATTCGCGCATAACAGGCTGCTGTATGTTTTTTTTCTGGTTCTGGGCGTCCCACGCGGGCCGCCTCAAGATAAGCTTAAACCCACGCGGGACGCTTGGCCCCAAAAATCAGATTTTCATTTTTTAAATGTTTTGCAGCTTGACCTTTGGTTTCACGAAGGGGCAACTAGGGTTATTTCTTGCATTTTGACCCCCTTATATTTACCCACAAGGGCTTTAGGACTTATACCCACTTTGCCAAGTCCCTGAACACTTCCGGTTAACCCTAAAAGTCTTAACTTTCAATGTTTGCACTTTAACCCCTCGCCTACGAATTTGGTCATAACTTTCTCATACGATAACGAAACATAGTGAAATTTTAATCGTGCATTCAAGTGAGTATAATTAATATTTACAAAGCTTCGGGTTTGTCAAAAGGTCACTCAGAGGTATATCTTTAAACATGTTGACACATTTAACCCCTGTAGTTTGTAATCTCTCACTTTTAGCTTCGTATGATCCATGATTTATTCGTTTGATGTTATAAACATCATGTAGGGTTATTATGAAGTATGTTTATCCATTGTTGACATTTTGAACCCTTATTTTCACATACTTTCTATGTTTGTCAACTTTAGTCCCTCTAAAGTATACTTTCTCACGTTCAAGCTGATGACACGTGTCAATACATTATAGGACGTGAATTTTCGAGGTGTTACAGTCGGGCATTGAATCCTTAATCGTATGATGGTTAATTTATTGAAATGACCCGTTTAAATTTTTTTGTTTGCTTAAAGCCTTTGGGGGGTTAATGACCATGTCCCGGATATCATTGGCATCATTTTAAGAAATGGCTACGACTTAAGCACGGGGTGTAGGCATACACCCTACAGTGTATATATAAATAAGAAGGTATAACCGCCGGTTACGAGAATAAACTCGCCGCGGGACTATACCATGTGGTGTGTCTATTAATCTTTAATCCGGCGTCAATCCGGGCTACTGAACGTATAACGAACAATTAATTCTTTTACAAGTTTATATATAAGTAATTATCCCAAGTTATAAAATGTTTTGTGCCTCGTGCAATTAAATCAACTTTCTAAGCCTTTTCCAAATGAGTCAGTTGATTGTATTTATCAGTGTAAACTGACGTATTTTCCCAAAAAGATTAAGTGCAGGTACTACTCGGAATAGGCTGGCTTTCTCCTTAGCATCAATAAGAGTCTCGCAAGCTTGGATGCATTTCAGTCTGTTGAACAAAGTTTCTTTTTATTTGATCCACCTGTGGATTATTTTCAACTATTTTGTGATACTTAATATTACAATTTTATTCGGTTGAAATGAACCTATCTTTTGCTTCCGTTGTGCATTTAAATATTGTGTTGTTTGACTATAATGATATCAACTACGTCACGATACTCCCCACCGGTAATACGTGGAAATATCGGGGTGTGACAGGTTGGTATCAGAGCCAACGCTGAGTGAATTAAACACTAGCCTTTTGTGTTTAATCTTAGTTACACAATTGCACATTCCTAAATTTTCGAGTCTAGACAAAGAACTTAGGACTAATCCAAATTGTTTTTAATTTTAACTTTGTCCTTTATATTCTTTGTTGTATCCTTTATTTGTTTTGACAGGAAATATGCCACCGAGGTTCCGAAGAGGAGGACGAGGTAAGGGGCCAATCAACGCCCCCAACGATCACGAAGCCGGGCCTTCACACCGGCGAACTCCTTCTACTACTATGAGCGCCGATCCTCAAGGAAACTGGAGGACCCATTTGGAGCCCGCTAGACGATCTATCTCGCATAGCTCAACGCCTCCTTACCGCCACTCCTTTGGGCCACAATCAGAGAACGAGCCCGATGACTCACGCCACTCCTTTTTGCTATTGCAGCGATCCCTTTCGCACCATTCCTTTGGCGAGCCTACTCCTGTCTTTCAGGGCCGGTTTAACCCGGCAAACTATATTCAAGAACAAGTGGGTTTTAACCCATTGGGACCAGAGGATCATTTTTCCGGCGATCATGCAATGGACATGGACGAGGACACGGATCCCGTCGAGCCTACAACCGGGACCCCTAACCATCCCATCGAGATTTCGGATGGTTCATCCTTCCACGGATCACCCTACCATGGTCCAGACAGTTATCAAGCGAGGTTCAACCAATATGAGTGGTATTTTACACCCTCTCATAACCCTCAACAACAACAGCAGCAGGATCCCTCCTAGGATTCACGTTTCGTGGCAGTCACACCACCGCCACCGCCGTCGTCGGTTCATCAAGCACCTCCAGAACCACCAAGGCGTAGAAGAACAGGCTCAAGAATGTCCGTGCAAGAAAGGGGTTTTCACTTTAGCACCCCCCATCACTCAAGTGGCAGTCACTATCCGCCACTGCATGAAGACCCTCAAATGGGTGGACCTTCAAATCCAGTTTCAGAGGTGAATTATGCACCTATTGCGCCGCCACCATTGGGTTTTGATAACCCGATTCCTACATACGCCGGTCCAACGGCGTACAATCCTTTTGAGCAGCCGGCTCACACTAACTACAACGCCCTTCATCCTGAAGGACCATATGGAGCCCCCTGGGGAGTGGGATACCCAGCTCGTGGGTATCAAACACCTGCTCAACCTCAGTTTCAGCACCAGCCACAACCACCACGGTTTTCCCCACCGGAACAGGAGGAAATCCTCCACAGGCTAAACAGGGTGGAATGAGAATTTCAAGAAGAACGTAGGAACAACCGGGGATTTCTCAAAGGCCTAGCAAGCTTGTTAAAAGGAAAGAAGAAGAGGGATCATTGAATCCCTATATGTATTGTTGTATTTCCTTATTTCAATCAAGTCCCTGCGTGGACATTTATCTATGTACTTAGTCCCTGCGTGGACTTGTCTTTCTGTAGTCCCTGCGTGGACACCTATCTTAGTCATCAGTCCCTGCGAGGACTTGTATTATCAGTTTAGCCCCTGCGTGGGCAAGTTATTTCTGTTAAAAGTCCCGTTTAGGGCAATATGTACTCCTTTTAATGTTTAATGGAATGTCAAGTTTAAAAATTTCATTTTTGTCATTATGCATAAATATATTATAAATGAAATAAATAAATTAAAATCGTTCCTTTTAAAAATAATCTGCCTATTTAAATATTAAATAAGAATCTTAAAGGTATAACCTAGCCTGCATGTCATTATAAGACTTGGCCAAGATGGTAAGACCTGTTTAAAAAGATTCAAATCCCTGTTAACATCTGAAAACATGTTAACGCTCCTGGCAGACGTGATTCGTTAAAATCACACACGTCATTCTTATAATAGGATTCTTCAAAAGATTCCTACCCTAACCTGATGATCTATGAATCATGGGTTTAAATCATCAATTAAGATGGTCATATATTAAACATCCATAGGTAATGTAGTGCCTACGGGCCATACCCATTGTCATATAAGACAAAAGACAGTAGTAGTCTACGACTCCCTGTCAGAAAAAGGTAAAGAACTATGTTCAGACCTTAATGCCTTGATTCTCTGAAATCATGGCTTATGATTTAAAAATGTCCCAGTGACTAGGCCTTTTGTGCCACTAATAATACTGTTATTGTTTGATAATTAGGATAAGTTATAATAAAAATCCTAAATAAATATGATTAACAAATTAACCAAATATGGTCTATGTTTACCATGGTTAATGAATTGCCATAAAAGACAATTCCATAATAAACTCCCAAGTAAATTATTGTCGATATCTTATGTAACAGTTCAAACTACATGGCTGACTCGGAGGAGATCAACAATCACCCAAGGGAGAATGATGATAATACCCGAATTAACGTAGCGGGTGCAGAACTGCAGGCAATGATAGACAATGCCATTAATCGAGGTTTGGATAGACAGTTCCATGAATCCAGTGGTACCCATGAAAGGACCCAATCTGCACGACACTCTAAACCACCCTCTAAAACTCACACTGCTCACAACAGTAATTCCCATCACTCATCAAACCAAAGGAGTGTTCCATCTCAAAGAGTCGTACTGAATCAAGAACCCCGTGATAAAGGTTGCTCCTATAAGTATTTTGTCTCATGCAAACCCAGGGATTTCACTGGGGAAAAAGGAGCTGTAGACTGCATGACATGGTTGGATGAGATGGACACTGTGGTAGATATCAGTGGTTGCACTAATAAGGACGTGGTGAAATTCGTGTCCCAGTCATTCAAGGGTGAGGCATTAGCTTGGTGGAGGTCTTTGATCCAAGCTACAGGGAAAATTCCATTGTACAATATGACTTGGGAACAGTTTGTGTCATTGATCAAGGAGAACTACTACCCTAAGCATGAGGTTGAGAAGATTGAAGCCGATTTCTTGTCTCTGGTTATGGAAAACCTAGACTGTCAGGCCTAACTTACAAGTTTCAATACCCTGTCTAGGTTGGTTCCATACCTGGTTACACCGGAACCTAAGCGTATAGCTCGATTCATCGGGGGTTTAGCCCCAGAAGTTAAGGCCAGTGTGAAAGCCTCTAGACCAGCTACCTTCCGGTCTGCAGCTGATATAGCATTATCTCTTACTCTGGACGCGGTCAGGCAGAGATCGCTGAGAAACACTAATGCTTAGAAAAGGAAGCGTGAGGATGATAGCTCACGACGATCGGATAAGAGACATAAGGGAAACAATGACCACAAAAAGGGTTCTGGATCTAAGAAAGATGGTCATCAGTCGGGTGATAAACCCAAATGTAAGATCTGCAAGAAAGAGCACTTCGGGAAGTGCAGATATGAGTCGAAATCCTAGTCACATCCAAGGGCATGTGGGATTTGCAAGTCTTCTGAGCACAAGACCCTAGACTGTAAGAAAATCAAGGATGCTACGTGCTATAGCTGCAATGAAAAAGGGCATATCAAGTCCAACTGCCCAAAACTTGCAAGGAAGACTGAGGATGGGAAAAAGACCAATGCAAGGGTCTTCCGGATGGATGCAAAGGAAGCTATTCAGGACGACAATGTGATCACAGGTACCTTCCTCATAAATGATGTTTATGCAAGAGTGTTATTCGATTCAGGAGCTGATAAGTCATTCGTAGATAATAAGTTTTGTAAGTTGCTGAATTTACCTGTTAAAACCTTAAGTGTGAAATATGAGGTGGAATTAGCTGATGGCACCTTAGAAACCGCCTCAACCGTGTTAGATGGATGTTTCATATCCATTAGGAACCATTCTTTTCCTTTGTCCTTACTTCCCTTGAAATTAGCCTGTTTCGATATAGTAATAGGCATGGATTGGTTGTCTCGCAACCAAGCCCAGATCGTTTGTGCTAAGAAGCAAGTAGTTGTCAGAACTCCTCATGGCGAGCCTCTGACGATTCAAGGAGATACTAAGTACGGAATGCATGAGCAAGTGTCCATGCTCAAGGCATCAAGGTGTTTGACGAAGGGTTGTGTTATCTACATGGTGCAAGTAACTATTGATGAACCAAAGCCTAAGATCGAAGACATACCCATTATCTCTGAATATCCAGAAGTATTCCTTGAAGAACTACCTGGTTTGCCCCCAGATAGGCAAGTGGAGTTCAGGATTGACATTATTCCTGGAGCAGCACCTGTTGCAAGAGCGCCTTACAGATTGGCACCAACGAAGATGACAGAGTTGAGGACTCAACTGGATGATTTGTTAAGCAAGGGATTTATTAGACCTAGCTCATCTCCTTGGGGAGCACCAATCCTGTTTGTGAAGAAAAAGGATGGGTCGATGCGTCTGTGCATCGATTATCGATAACTTAACAAAGTTACTATTAAGAATCAGTATCCTTTGCCCAGGATCGACGATTTGTTCGATCAGCTTCAAGGAGCGAGTTACTTTTCCAAGATCAACTTAAGATCAGGTTATCATCAACTGAAGGTCAAGGATGAAGATGTACATAAGACTGCATTTAGGACTCGTTATGGCCACTACGAGTTCTTAGTGATGCCTTTTGGACTCACTAATGCACCAGCCGCATTCATGGATCTCATGAACCGCGTCTGCAAGCCCTACATGGATAAATTTGTCATCGTCTTCATCGATGATATTCTTATTTACTCAAAGAGTCAAGCTGACCATGAGAATCACCTCCATTGCATTCTGAAACTGCTTCATCGAGAAAAGCTCTACGCCAAATTCTCTAAGTGTGAATTTTGGCTTCGTGAAGTCCAATTTCTTGGACATGTGGTTAGTGAACGCGGAATCCAGGTAGATCCCACTAAGGTTGAAGCTGTCATGAATTAGCAAGAGTCGAAGACGCCCACAGAGATTCGCAGTTTCTTGGGATTGGCAGGATATTACAGGCGTTTTATTGAAAATTTTTCAAGGATTGCTGCACCCCTAACTTCTTTGACTAGGAAGAATATTAAGTTTGACTGGGGCCCGAAGCAACAAGAATCCTTTGATATCCTTAAGCAGAAGCTAAGCAATGCACCTGTGTTGACATTGCCTGATGGAATTGAAGAATTTGTAGTATATTGCGATGCATCGCACACAGATATGGGGTGTGTGCTTATGCAGAAAGGCAAGGTCATTGCCTATGCTTCTCGACAGTTAAAGGTGCACGAAAAGAACTACACCACCCATGACTTGGAGTTGGGTGCCGTTGAGTTTGCACTAAAACTTTGGAGGCACTACTTGTATGGAACTAAGTGTGTGATCTATTCTGATCACAAGAGCCTTCAACATCTGTTCAATCAGAAGGACTTGAACATGAGGCAGTGACGTTGGATGGAAACTTTGAATGATTATAATTGTGAGATAAGATACCATCCTGGCAAGGCGAATGTAGTCACCGATGCCTTAAGTCGAAAGGAAAGAGTGAAGCCTATAAGAATCAATGCCAAGAGCATTGAGATAAAGAATAGTTTGAATGAAAGGTTGTTAGCTGCGCAGAAGGAAGCTGTGCTAGAAGCTAACTATCCTAATGAAAAGCTAGGAGTAACTGAAGAACAGTTATCCTATGGCAAGGACAGAATCCTGAGATCAAATGGACGAATATGGGTTCCAGTTTTTGGAGGACTTTGGGATGTCATCCTCCAGGAAGCCCACAGTTCTAAATACTCCGTTCATCCTGGAGCTGACAAGATGTACCAGGATCTGAAAGCAAATTTTTGGTGGATAGGCTTGAAGAAGTCTATAGCTACCTATGTAGCTAAATGTTTGACGTGTGCGCAAGTCAAAGTTGAACATCAAAAGCCGTCAGGTTTACTACAACAACCTGAACTTCCCACGTGGAAGTGGGAAATGGTGACAATGGATTTCATCACCAAGTTACCAAAGACAAAGAAAGGAAATGATACTATATGGGTGATAGTAGATAGACTGACTAAGTCAGCACATTTCCTACCCATTAAGGAGACCTATAGCTCCGACATGTTAGCCCAATTGTACGTAGATAAGATTGTATCTCTGCATGGTGTACCAGTATCTATTATCTCTGACAGAGATACTAGATACACATCACATTTTTGGAAAAGTTTCCAACAATCTTTGGGCACGCGCTTAAACTTTAGTACGGCTTACCATCCGCAGACGGACGGGCAGAGTGAGCGTACAATCCAAACTTTGGAAGACATGCTTCGTGCATGTGTGATTGACTTAGGTGGTAGTTGGGATAACCACCTACCACTAATCGAATTCTCCTATAACAATAGCTACCATACCAGCATTAAGGCTGCGCCTTTCGAGGCCTTGTACGGTAGAAAGTGCAGAACGCCCGTTTGTTGGGCGGAAGTTGGAGATGTCCAACTGACAGGACCTGAAATAGTCCTGGAGACGACATATAAGATTGTGCAAATACGCGAACGTCTCAAAGCTGCCAGGGATAGGCAGAAAAGCTACGCGGACTTAAGGCGTAAACATCTAAAATTTGAGGTTGGTGATAAAGTTCTACTTAAAGTATCACCCTGGAAAGGGGTAATGCGATTTGGTAAGAAAGGCAAGTTAAGCACGAGATACATAGGACCATTCGAGATCATCGAATGTGTCGGATCAGTTGCTTATAAGTTGAACTTACCTGAAGAGCTCAGTGGTATTCATAACATATTCCACATCTGCAATCTGAAGAAATGTCTAGCTGATGAATCACTAGTCATACCACATACAGATGTGCACATTGACGAGAGCTTAAAGTTTTTTGAAAAACCTTTGTCGATTGAGGATCGACGGGTCAAAAAGCTTCGAAGGAAGCATGTACCGATCGTAAAGGTTAAATGGGATGCCCGTAGAGGTCCCAAGTACACGTGGGAGGTAGAGTCCACAATGAAAGAAAAGTACCCTCATTTGTTTCAGTAAATCTCGAGGTCGAGATTTCTTTTAAGGGGGTGAGGATGTGACACCTCGAAAATTCATGTCCAATAATGTATTGACACGTGTCATAAGCTTTGAACGTGTGAAAGAATACTCTAGAAGGACTAAAGTTGACAAACAAGGAAAGTATGTGTATATAAGGGTTCAAAATATCAACAATGGATAATTATACTTTACAATAACCCTACATGATGTTTATACCCTTAAACGAATGAATCATGGGTCATACGAAGCTTATTGTGAAAGAAAGTGAGAGATTACAAACTACAGGAGTTAAATGTGTCAACATGTTTAAAGTATACCTCTGAGTGACCTTTTAGTGAACCCGAAGCTTTGTAACGATTAATTATGCTCACTAGAATACATGATAAAAATTTCACCAAGTTTCGTTATCATATGAGAAAGTTATGATAAAATTCGTATATGAGGGGTTAAAAGCGTCAACGATGAAATTTATGACTTTTCGGGTAATAAAAAATTAACCAAGGACTTAACAAAGTTGGTATAAGTCTTGAAGCCCTTGGAAATCAATTTAGAGGGCTCAAAGTGCAAAACAAGAAGCCAAAACAACTTTTAGGAGGACCGGGGACCAAAAATGCAATAAACGGAAACTTGTTAACCTGAAGCCAGGCCTCAGGCGGGGCGTGTAAGACTTGCCCAAGGTCTTATGCGGGGCGCCTCAGCCTCCCAGATACAGAAAACATGGACAGGTGTCTGTCCAGCCCTTTTAACCGACTTTGATTACTTGTTTCCAATACCATGTGCAGCCCAAACTGGTTTTTAGAGTATAGGGACACTTGGGATGCATCAATGATCACTTATAGCATTGCTTGGCATGATCTAGTGAGATTAAACTCACTATATAAAGGTCCACATTATTGCAATTTTGATCATCCATTCCCAACTCAACTCCTAAAGGTTTCTGGAGCTCAAGGCCACTC
Source organism: Helianthus tuberosus (assembly GCA_030545235.1). Taxonomy (NCBI): domain Eukaryota; kingdom Viridiplantae; phylum Streptophyta; class Magnoliopsida; order Asterales; family Asteraceae; genus Helianthus; species Helianthus tuberosus. Next base: position 66,186,367 of record CM060412.1, on the reverse strand, counting down.
CCTAAGCATCTTTAGTCATACATTAGACCTTGGTAAGCTTCCTTAACCTTCCTTAACCATGTTTTACTTAGTTATTAGCTTAAAAGTCAAACCGTCATAATTAAGGTTTGACTTATCGATTAATCACTAATGGTCTGATGTTTAGTCAAATTGAAAGTAGTTATAAGTTGGTAATTATGTGGCCATTACACCCTTAAAAGGGCACCATCTGATTCCCGCTCTAACTAGATCATTTGTCGGGTCAAAGTTTGTTATAAAAAGTCAACAGAAACTTAATTTTCGAATTAACACATAATTAGCAATGTAGAAGACGTGTAACCTATTTTATCACTCATATAACTTGGTAATTAGTATAAGAACTGGTCTAAGCTTGTTTGATCCGAGAATTTTCTGTTTAGGCTCGGTTCGGAACCGAAAGTCGCAAAACTTTGACTTTTGTTTTGACTTCAGTTCTAACCCATATTAGTATGATTTAGAAATGCCTTAGAGCTCCATTAGGACCAGCTTGTATGATAGTATAACCCTCTGCGTTTATACTACTTAACTCGTTGATTGTCCGATGTTTCCGTTAAATGCCTAATGTTGACCAATATGCCCATTTGACCTTGAAACGAGAATTTTGGAAATGTGAGAGGACAATAATCTTTTTTACTGATTTATAAACATGTCCCTAAAATTTCACATCAGTTGGAGGTCTAGATTAGGAGTTATGATCAATAGCGTAATTAGAAAGCTTTTTATTAATTAAACGACATAATTAGCGTAAAGCCTATCTAAACCAAATTTTTGACACCAAACCTTTTACCCACTGATGTATTATAATATTTTGGGATTTTTGAAGATTTTTAATTATTTTTAAACTGATCATAACATAGGATTATTACCTTGATTCGATAATTACCGATTATACCCTTTTCGTTTATAAAATGAGTTATACACGATATTTTGACACCAATTCAATTGCTACTGATTTTATATAATAAATGAAGTATTTTGAACTTTATAACCTAATCAGAAAACTCAGATTTCCTGTTTAACCCGGAAATCGCTTAAAACGGCTTTTTTTACGCGTATTAAACACATAGTATGGGTTTAAAACCATTTTGTCATATAAGACTTATCACCAACTGATATAACCTATTAAATTAAGTTGTTTTACTGATTACTTCAGACCCGAAACTCAGAATTATAATTAATCTCTTTTATAATATTTTAAATGACCAAATTACCCCTACGGGGCTTAAATTGAGATTAAACTCGTTTTGGGCATAATGGAAGGTATCCTACTGATATCACAACATATTTAAGGCATACTAACTTAGGAAACCTGTTCGTGACTCATTCGGTTACCCGTTATGCGTTATTCGCGTTCGGTTCGGTTTATGTAACTAGTTTGCATAAATTAGCCGAAACGGGTTGAACCTTATCATTTTATCTCAAAATCCAGAATGTGTTTAGTTTACCCATATTATACAAGTCTTCAAACTTGTCGGGTCTAAATCACATTCTATTCCAGTCTTCGCTTAATCATGCGTTCAAACCGTATCTTCCTTTAAAACTAACCGGTCTAAGTTTAGGCTTAATTAAAGACCCGTTAGGATTCTAATAGGTTATTATAAACCTTCATTCCAGAATAGGAGACCCGGTAAAAGCTACGTGCACTTGCTTGTTGTGATTATTACTTGCAAAGGTAAATACTTTTAACTTATTTTCCCTATACGGGCTTGGGGTACGGTATATAAAATGCCGCTTGGTCGGGCATTGAATCCTTAATCGTATGATGGTTAATTTATTGAAATGACCCGTTTAAATTGTTTTGTTTGCTTAAAGCCTTTGGGGGGTTAATGACCATGTCCCGGATATCCTTGGCATCATTTTAAGAAATGGCCACGAATTAAGCACGGGGTGTAGGCGTACACCCTACAATGTATATATAAATAAGAAGGTATAACCGCCGGTTACGAGAATAAACTCGCCGCGGGACTATACCATGTGGTGTGTCTATTAATCTTTAACCCGGCGTCAATCCGGGCTACTGAACGTATAACGAACGTGTAATTCTTTTACAAGTTTATATATAAATAATTATCCCAAGTTATAAAATGTTTTGTGCCTCGTGCAATTAAATCAACTTTCTAAACCTTTTCCAAATGAGTCAGTTGATTGTATTTACCAGTGTAAACTGACGTATTTTTCCAAAAAGATTAAGTGCAGGTACTACTCGAAATAGGCTGGCTTTCTCCTTAGCATCAATAAGAGTCTCGCAAGCTTGGATGCATTTCAGTCTGTTGAACAAAGTTTCTTTTTATTTGATCCACCTGTGGATTATTTTCAACTATTTTGTGATACTTAATATTACAATTTTATTTGGTTGAAATGAACCTATCTTTTGCTTCCGCTGTGCATTTAAATATTGTGTTGTTTGACTATAATGATATCAACTACGTCACGATACTCCCCACCGGGCCCACCGGTAATACGTGGAAATATCGGGGTGTGACATAATCAACATTCAAACTTCAAAAAACAGCTACAACAATATAAAATGATTGCAACGATTAAACAAAAAAACAAGTATACGAACAATTTAGAGATCTGAATTAACATAATTACCATTAAAAAACTCGTTTACAGCACTTGTACTTGCAATTGGATTTGGATTTGGATTTGGATTTGCAGGTGGCGGATTTAAAACATCCTCAATCGAAACTCTCTGATATGCAGATAATTGAGCATGATCACCGATCGGTCGAGTTTCTTCAAAATCAACATCTGTTCGTCCAGTGCTGCTCTGTGGATCCATCGAAAAAAAAAACAATTGAATGAAACCCTAACACAGAAGAACGAAAACTGCAATTTGAGAATTATAAAAAATTTGAAACTGATTCGAATGATAATTACCGGGATATTAGTGTAACGAACATCTCGCTAATTGAATGAAGAGACGAATTTGCCCTCAGATGATTGAATTAATTGTCTGATTTAACCTTATTAAAGAAAAACTGAATCAGGACACGTGTACGGCTCAAATTCTCGCGTATGTAATGTACGATAACCTTATGTGTACCATACTCTTTACCTATATATATATAATATAATATAATTTATTGAAAAAACTCAAACTATTACATCAAGTTGTATTTTAATATAATAAAAAATATAATATAATATAATTTAATTTATATAACATATCTTTATAAAATAAGACGGTGACAACAAATTGTGATATAGTTATCTTTATTTTCTTAAATGTGTAAGAATCATATACAAATAAGTGTTATGGTGTGAAGCGTACGAAATCAAAGAAAAAAACACAATAACATTTTCGTAATTACTGTAAATAGAGTAATTACAGTACAACAAAAATTAAACTAAAGCAATAATAATTACGCTATTTGTAAATTGTAGTAAAATTTTTATTACTTTAGTTCAATTTTGTTGTAGCGTAATAATTGTTACACTACAACAAAATAAAATATAATGATAATAATCACAATGCTTGTAAATTGTAGCGCAATTATTATTGGGTCTACATATTTACACACCTTCATGCCTATTTTGACACCCTTCAGGACGCCTCGTATAGACCTATACGAGGCGTATAGGGTTACTTTTCCGACCATCTCTGCACCAAAGCACAATGTCAAATCAGTCACATCAGACGGGGAGTCTAGGTCTGTACGAGGGATGGATACGAGGCACTAAGACGCCTCGTATAGACCTATACGAGGCGTCTTCTACAGCTGACAAAAATATATACGAGGGGTCTAGAGCTATACGAGGCGTCTAAGGCTTATGAAAAAGTGCAACATACAGTGTATGGTTTGTCCCGAGCATCCAACATTTAAGACATGTATTATGTCTCTACGCTTGTTCTTGTTCTTCTTCTTCTTTCATTCTGCTACATCTTCTTCTTCTTTCATTCTGGGACGGCATTTAATTTGTGTTCTTATCATCCCGAAGTGTTGAAATGTCATCATACTGGGACGGCAACTATGTCTTCGGGCAGTATTATAGCGAGAACTGGGTGCCCGAAAGCGATCCGGTAACGGTACAGGTACTTAAATGTTTTAATTAGTTTTTGTTTTAGTTTATTATTTACTAATGATGATACGGTTCTTTATTTTGGAGGAGTCTTGCGTTCCCGATTCTAATGAGCAAGAGGAGGTTGTGTCTAGTATACAAGGAGAACAAAACAAACCGTTTCTAGATTTGAACAATCATCCCCCTGTTGATGAAACAGCCCTTGTAGATGACTCATACCATGCTTGTCAACCAAGTTATCCGACGCAACAAGGGTATCCGGATTATAGATACGGGTGTGAATACGGAGGAGACGGTGGATACGGAGGAGACGGTGGATACGGAGGAGACGGTGGATACGGAGGAGACGGTGGATACGGAGGAGACGGTGGATACGGAGGAGACGGTGGTTACAGAGGAGATGGTGGATACAGAGGAGATGGTGGATACAGTGGATACGGAGGAGACGGTGGTTATGGTGGATATGGTAGATATGGTGGTGAGACACCTCCCATCCAGGACAGTCCGTACTTAAAAAAGCAGGTATTAATTACTATTTTTGTATTATTTAATTATTATTATTAGTATTATTATTAGTATTATTATTAATATTATTATTATTATTATTATTTATTTATTTATTAAAATTATTTATTATTATTGTCGATGTTACAGGTTTTCAACTCTTTAGATGAACTAAAGAATCGGATACAAGAAATAGCAAACGCGGATGGTTTCGTTATTGTCACCCGTCGATCAAAGAAAACCGGTGGAAGAATCCGGAGGGTATGGCTTGAATGTGATCGTGCTGGTGAGCACCAGACTACAGCAACACTTAGAAAAGCCGGAAGCAAAAAAACCGGTTGCCCGTTTTACCTGCTGGCTGTGCGAAACCACCCGTATGAAACCTGGGAGATTAAAGACGGAAAAATTGAACATAACCACGAACTTTGTGAGGACCTATCGGCCCACGCGTTTGTGCGAAGGTTTACTCCAAGCGAAATGAAACTGATCGAGCAGCTGACAGCTCAAAACATGGAGTCGCGCAAAATATTTCAAACGATAAGGAAGCAGGACCCCGACAGGTTTCATGTTCTGAAAGACGTTCAAAACGTTGTGGCGAAGATTAGAGCCGAACAAAGACAAGGATTGACTCCCATGCAGTCACTAGAAGACAAGCTGATAAACAACGACTTTATTTACGAGACACGGGAGGAACCCGGAACAGAGATCGTAACAGAGATCTTCTTTCTTCATCGGTACTCGAGAGACATGTGGCGTGCATTCCCCCACGTCATGCTGATCGATGCGACGTACAAGACAAACATATACAATATGCCCTTTATCCAGATTGTTGGTATGACGCCTACCAACAAATCGTTTATTATCGCGCATGCCGTTGTTAGTAAAGAACGGGGTGATAACTTTGTGTGGGTGCTTGAGAGGGTCAAGTCAATGTTGGATGAATGCATGGAGCCACGTGTGATTTTAACCGATAGAGACCTAGCCCTTATGGGCGCGTGTGCTAAAGTATTTCCAAACGCCTCCAGGCTTCTTTGCAGGTGGCACATACAACAGAATGTTATGAAGCACTGCAAGGGTGCCTTCACAGACGAAGACTGGAAGAAATTTTTGTCATTCTGGGGGACATTGATTGAGTCTCCATCCATACTCATCTACGAGTACCACTTGCGCAACATGCGACAACGACTTGTGGAGTGCAAACGTTCTAGTAAGTTTTTATAATAACATACGACTCACCTATGCAAATTTTATTAAATTATTTTTACATTTTAGGGGTCTTCAAATACGTGTACGATAACTGGCTAAAAGACTATAAGGAGATGTTCGTCTTTGCGTGGACTGATAAGAGGCGCAACTTTGGTAATCGTACCACAAACAGAGTTGAGAGCCAACACGCCAACTTAAAGAGATACGTTGAAGATAGGAGCTCGCTCGACCGTATAGTTGGTTGTGTCCATGATATAGTTGAGGCACAGTTCGGTGAAATAAGGAAGACTTTTCGAGATAGCATCGAAAAAACAATGACCCACCACAAACACCCGTTGTTTCAACACCTACTTGGTAAAGTTTCCCATACAGCCCTTGACTTGTTGAGGAGCGAGGCAATTAGGAAGCTAGATGTCTTGGAGCGCTTTCATTCATCATGTGGTTGCCAAATGTGGCACAGCTGTGGGTTGCCATGTGCTTGCAGGATAGAAAAGTACATGCTTGAAGGTAATAATTGTTAAACGTACAACACTTGTGTGATATATTTCCGTTAATCATGTGACTTAAACAATGTTGTTTTTAACCGTGCAGAGCGTCCGATTCAACTCGAAGACGTGGACGTCTTCTGGCGGAAACTTAACTTCCAAAGTTGTAAATTGATAGACGATGACGTGGACGTGGTCGAAGAGCTAAATATTGTTAGACAACAATTAGAGTCGCACCCCCCAGCTCAGCAAAAAAGCCTGATTTCAAAGATTAAAGCGGTGTTGACTCCAAAGAAATCTACCAAGAAACCACCGGTTGTCCAACAAAATACTCGTGGCCGACCAACAACAAAGCAGGTACAACAAAGGTTGGACGAGGCCTCTCGTATAGATGAAGAATTGAGGAGAAGCTCATTCGGTGATGCAAACACATGCTTTGAAGGTTCCCGACAAACTAAGTACGACAAACCTCGTCACAGCTCGTACGTTCCGTCACAGGCCTCTCAACAGTCGGTTATAAGGTCCCAAAAACCCAAAGCGAGCCTAAGCCGTTCAAAGAGTTCTAAGAAGAAAGAGACACGAGATGCTCACGGTTTTCCGTTAATCATTGGGGACAAGTACGTGGGAATCATCGAACAGTTTCAGGATGACATTCCGCTAGTGTTCCATCCGTACGTCTCGTGCATACGAGATGTGATGCCGGACGGTCATTGTGGGTTTCGGTCTGTGGCTGTGGGCTTAGGTATGGAACAGAGTTCATGGGGGCTCATTCGAAGGCACCTTGTTCAAGAAATGGACCAGAACAAATCGATCTGGTTCCCAATATTTGAAGCATGGGATAAAGGTTATTTTTACACGCATCGTCAGGGCCTAATTTGGGATTCAGTGTCCGGTTGTGGGGGGGATCACTGGATGGACTTCCCCTATGCAGGACTTCTTATTGCACAAACGTACGGTATCGGGGTGCACCTGTTAACGACAACCATGGGTGCGAGTTCCACTTTCTTCCCGATACTAAGTCCTCCGGCTAATCAACAACCATTGTTCATAACGCTTACACATGTAAACGAGAACCACTTCATACATGTTAAGCTGGAAGGGGATTATCCAATGCCACCAGCACACGGGCTATGGTTGACCCACCGAACACCCCATACGAAACAATGGGAAGATATGTACTTGCCACGTCTAGAATGGTATACATCGATAATGAATCCTCCGCCAAGATCAAACCCCAGTCTTAATTACATCGATAGTGATACGGAAGAATGATTTTTGTAATTTGAATGTATTTTTTTTATTAATTCCTATAATTTTCTACAATTTCTATAATTTTTTTTTATAATTTGTATCATTTTTCAATATTTAAAACAGTTTAAAATCATTTTAAAAAAAAATTAAAAATATACGACGCGTATAGAGCTATACGCGTCGTATAATTATGCCCAAAAGACCATTTTGCCCCTGGTATGCCCCCAATCAAGGCTTATTTCAAGGGCTAAAAGGTCATTTCCTAATCCACAGACGCTTCGTATAGATCTATACGAGACGTCTATGTGAGCGGGTTTTTGAAATTTTGAATTTTGAAAATTTGAAAATCAAAATTTGAATTTTTTGATTTAGGACGCTTCGTATAGATCTATACGAGTCGTCTACAGTGTCGGCAACAATTCTTTTAATTAAAATTTGAATTTTGAAAATATTTTATGTTAATTACCATTTTGCCCCTGAAAGTCCCCAGTATAGGCCTTTAACAGGGGCTTAAAGGTAATTTTGAAAAATCAGACGCCGCGTATAGAGCTATACGTGTCGTCTTGGAAGGCGGCAACTTTTTAAAGTTTTTGTTTTTTAATTTGGAAAAAAGGTTTATTAAATTACCATTTTGCCCCTGTAAAGCCCTCAGTATAGGGTTTAGTCAGGGGCAAAATGGTAATTAACCATTCCAGAAATATCTTTTTGGAATGGTTAATTACCATTTTGCCCCTGAATAAAGCCTATACTGGGGGCATACCAGGGGCTAAATGGTCATTTAATAAAAAGAAGGGACGACGCGTATAGACCTGTACGAGGCGTCTATGCCTCGTATAAGGCTGGGGGGTCTATACGAGGCTGGTTGTAGCCCCCAAACAATAAACACACACACATACGGAGAATACACCTCTATACGCCTCGGATACGTATTTCGACCGGATTTTCGAAGATTTGAAGCATCACCGGTATGTATTTCGCCCCGTAGTTTAGTATTTTTGCCACGTTTTTGCCTTTAGACCGTAGGTTTGCCCTGAAATTTGATTTTTGTGGGGTTTGGGGGCTTGAGTTTAAGGTTGAAGATGAATGGGGAAGAACAGGACGCCGAGTATAGCCCTATACGAGGGCTATACGAGGCTCTGTAAATTTTTTTTTTCTTATTAATTATTATTATTAGTATTGTTATTATTATTAGTATTATTATTATTATTATTATTATTATTATTTATTAGTTATTATTATTATTAGTATTGTTATTATTATTATAATTATTTATTAATTATTATTATTATTAGTATTATTTATTAATTATTTTTTTTTCTTATTAATTATTATTATTAGTATTATTATTATTATTATTTATTAGTTATTATTATTATTAGTAGTATTTATTAATTATTATTAATTATTATTATTAGTATTATTTATTAATTATTAGTTATTATTATTATTAGTATTATTATTATTATTATTTATTAATTATTATTATTATTAGTATTATTTATTAATTATTTTTTTTTCTTAATATTTATTATTATTAGTATTATTATTATTATTATTAGTATTATTATTAATTATTATTATTATTATTATTAGTATTATTATTATTATTAGTATTATTATTATTATTATTATTATTATTCTGATTTATTTATTATTGTTTTTATACGTATACGTTATTTACCTGCAGATTGATTATGGAGGGCGACGACATTCAGATAGATCTTGATGCGGTACTGGCGGTTCAGCAGGTTCAGGAGGGTCCACGACGGAGACGGCGGCCGGATCTGGATACGCTGCAGGGTTGTCCGTACCTAGAGTTTCCCGACGGCACCGATGCCGCCCGCCATTGCCAGAAGCTTAGGAGGATGTACATTGGATCGCATGCATCGATCGACTGGGGTGCGATGGACCAGCTTGCTGAGACGGATAGAGTGCGTCGGTTTATACCTCTCGATTCGCCGTGGCATCGTCTTTTTGATTTGGCGCACACGCCGACCTACAGGGAGCTGCTTGTCGAGTTCATTTCGTCATTCACATTTCACCCTCCTGGGGTCCCAGTGGCGCTTCCGTACCCAGATGCTCCCCCTCCGCCTGAGATTTCTTTCAGGCTCGCTGGCGTTTTGCGTACGATGACGCTAGCAGACTTTGCGGTGCGTTCTGGTTTATACATGCAGGGGGAGATCGAGACTGAGATTTACACAGCGGGGCAAGTGGTGGTTGACAAACCCATTCTTCTAGGGTTTTGGCAGGTGATTGCGGGGCCAAATACTTGGGAGCACGACAAGTCGAAGGGGAGGGTGTCGTTTGTTAGGGACCCACTGTACAGGTACGTACATTTATTACGGCAATTATTGTGATTATGTGCATTGTTTATTAATCTCTGTTTCTGTATTTCGCTAACACTATCTGCAGGTATCTGCACCATTTGCTCGCTACTTCGATTTCAGCGCGCGGCTACAGCCGTGAGTGGTGTACGACTACAGATCTTTTTTTCCTTTATTGTTTGTTGTATAGGAGGCCGTGCGCGCTAGCACACGGTCTAGCCCAGTACTACGCCTCCGCCCATCACAAACAGGAGCGCGGATTTTTGTATGGCGGGGCGTACGTGACCGTCATTGCCCGTTCATTTGGCCTCGTACTGCACGAGGACCCACATCTACGGACGCCGCCAGTCATGCCGACGCGGATGGGCATGCAGTCGCTGTGGGGGATGAGGGTAATCAGGAGGTTCGCAGTTGGCACGCGGTTTAAAAACCGCAACGGGGGCATATGGACAGAGGAGGCCCTACCAGAGCATTTCGAGCCCGTTTATCCTCCTGCAGATCCTGCTGATGTAGTGCCCGTGGAGGAGCCTCCGCAGGATGTAGACGGTGCAGCGATGCCACAGCCACCGCCACCTGCCGGGGCGCCTCAGTTTCCACGTCACGCTATTCCAGGTCATGCCCCAGGAGCTGCGCCGATACATCCGGAGGTACGAGCAGAGCTTGACAGGCTCAGCGATTTGATAGGTTGGGTGGTTCGGGAGCTGCAGGATAGACACGAGAGAGATGGGTTACCCGCGATACCGCTCCCACCACCTCGAGCACCACATCAGCAGCAGCAGCCGCAGCAGCCAGATTCGGATTCGGATTCGGATGCATAGACCTGTTGTTGTTTTTATTTTTATTATGGATGTACAAACTTATCTTATATATTTTTGTTATGGATGTACAAAGTTATCTTATCTATGTCATATTTATGTTTGTTTTCAATTATTCGGTTACTTAATGATTGTTGTCTTAAATTGAAATAATACGGAAACAAAATATGTTTTGAATATTTGAACGAGATAAAATTTTAATCGGAAGAATAATATTTAAAAAAGTAAAATGTAAAAAACATTATAATATTTAATCGATATAATATATTTAAAGAGCCGATTTTTAAAATAGTTCATTTTTAAAAAACAAAAACTTTTTTATAGTGTAAAAAACAAAAAAAACATAACTTTTTTTAAAAACAAAAAAATTTTCAATAAAAAACACATCTTCAAAAACTATCCAAAAACCATACCAAAACCCACCAAAACACCCCTCATTTCAGCAAAAAAAAAAAACCCAATCTTAGACGCCTCGTATAGCTCTGTACGAGGCGTCTAGGGTTCCTTAAACTATGTGCCTGACACCCTCGCAGGCCCCCTTGAATTCAGTGCGTAGACGCCTCGTATAGACCTATACGAGGCGTCTAGGGCACCAAAGGTGTGAAAATAGGCGCGATGGGTGTCCAAATATCTCCAGCCTTATTATTACCTAGTTCAAATTTTGAAAGTATGTGTACTCTATTTATTATTAAAAGTTATTTGTAGGATCTCATCCCTTTATAAATAATCAAAAATTGTGAACCATCGTCAATTTATTTATTAAACAACAAACTACACTTCAAACACTACCGTTTTGCCATGTCTTTGTTCCAACCAATGATGCAATTATAACTATTCATTATCACATAATCACTTTCAAAACACACATTCAAACACCCTTATTCTTCATTTGCACGTCCACCAGAACACAAATATTCATCAAAATTCATACTTCCTCTGTTACAGCAGACCCTACATTCACAACGGTTTCCGTCAACAAATCATGCAGTTTCCTTGTCTCCACCGCAACACACTCCCGATCAAACAATGCAGAAACGACCGCCACCCCTTTAAGATTCACCACCCCAAGTTCCATCACAGATCTCGCATTTGAAAGATTTATGCCGCCAATAGCCACCACAGGCAGCTTTGAAGCCAAACAAACGGTTTTCAAACCATCCAAACCAATGGTGCGGTTATTTGCTTTTGTGTTGGTTGGAAATACACCACCTGACCCAATGTAATCAGCACCATCCGCCCATGCTTTTAGAGCATGTTCTGGTGTCTTGCATGATACACCGATGATTTTTTCAGGTCCAAGAAGGGCCCGGACTGTGTTGACCGGCATGTCTGATTGACCAACGTGGACCCCGTCAGCATCACACGCTAGTGCAATATCAACTCTGTCGTTTATCAGTAGGGGGATGTTGTGGGCACGACAAATTTCAAGACATGATTTGGCTGCTTCTAGAAACTCTCCTGTTTCAGCATCTTTTTCCCTGAAACAATCAGGAAAAAGAGTCTACATCAGCGGTCGGTTGTTAATGCTAATGGGTCAAATGGGTAAAAAGGGTAAAAAGCTAAACCTTAGCTGCACAATGGTGGCACCTCCTTCAATGGCGGCTTTAACTGCATCTGTAATGGAATGACCCCATTTTTTATTCATCCCTGAATCTGTGACAGCGTATAAGAAGAGATCACTAGGTTCAAACAGTCGCAACTTGCTTGAATTTTTCCTCTTAAGCTTAAACATGTGATCCAAAGGACCCTGAGGCCCGTTGCCAATATTAATGCCTTTTCCATACTCCAGTGCAGTCTCAACATATCGTTTTGCTACCTTAACAGCTGACAACATTGAAGAACCCTTTGCCAGCTCAGCCGCTATACATGATGCCATGGTGCAACCCGTTCCATGCGTGTTTCTAGTCTGTATCCGTGATGAACGTAACTCATAAAAATCTTTACCTGCATCAACAATATATAATAAAGTGCATAAGTAGCTACCACAACAAACACATAATCTATGAGGAAAAAGAATATCAATGGCATACCATCAAAGAAAATGTCTACGGCATCTGAGGAAGAAGGGAGATCGCCACCTTTGACTAGAACATTCCTAAAACAATGTGAAAATTTTACTTCAGTTATAAAAGAGAGGAAGATTAATGTTGACTTTGGGAAGAGTTCATAGAAGAGGTTAGGGCTGCAAACGAAAGTTCAGCGAACAGTTCGTGAACCGTTCGGCGGGAAGTTCGTTTAACAAATGAACGAACATGAATGATAAAAATGAACAAAATCCGCGTTCATTCATTTATGTTCATGAACGTTTGTTATCGTGTTCGTTTGTGTTCAATAGTTCATCAGTGTTTTTAGTTTTTATATTTTATTAAAAATAAAATATATAATAAGTATCAGTGTATTATATATTTTGTTCATGAACGCTTGTTTGTGTTCGTTTGTTTCCATTTGTGTTCAAGAACGTTCTTTGCCTAAAATTAACAAACGAACACGGACACATTCATTTCCTTAACGAAGAACACGAACATAAAATCTTGTTCGGTAAATGTTCATGAACAGTTCGTGAACAAATGTATTCCTTAACAAACGAACATGAACAAGGTCTTGTTCGTGTTCGTTCGGTTCGTTTGCAGCCCTAGAAGAGGTGAACCATAGTGCATGGTTTAAAAATTACCGTGGTCCCATATCATGTAAAGATTTTGCTGCAGAGCGCATGTCGGTAACTGTTTCTAATTGCACGCCACCAAGTAAAATAGAAGCCTCTTTTATATTCGGGGTCACAATGTCAGCCATAGGAAGAAGATCTTGCCTGCATACATGGCGTACATCATGAGTGTTTTCTGATACACCTTAAAACAATATGGGTAGATGCAAGTAACAGTAAATATATTTGCATGCAAAGTAAAAAAGAATGCATGAAATGGATGTATATATCTTACCTAAATGTATCAAGTATTGAAGAACCAGCAAGCACATGTCCGCTAGTAGACACCATGACAGGATCAACCACTAAAGCTGCCTTTAAAAGTTAGTCTGAGTCAACTCTGAAGCGACATAGAGTGTCATATACACTAATTTAGATCAACGTGTCATAATACCTTGAACCGGAAACTGTTTTAGACTATCATGAAGTATCTTCACCATGGCGGTTGATGGAAGCATGCCGGTTTTCACCTAAATAGACATCAGAAATGAATTATGGTCAGTATTTATGACCAAAACAACTTTGTCAAGAACTCTATTTACAACTAACTTACAACATCAACATGCATATCTGACAGGACAGACTTCAACTGTGCTGCTATAGATTCCTCTGGAAGAATGCTCACATCCTAATAAGACGCAAAACGAATCATCAAAAAATTTTTAATATTAAAACTAAAAGTTGAAAGATGCATATAATGTATATATGTGTGGCGCTCAGGGGGCAAAAGTGAAAGTGCACTAATTTTAACATTAATTTTCTAATATCATGAAAATAACGTTAAAAGACGGGGATGGTTAATCATGCATCATGTGGTGGCGTTGATAGACGAAAGACAAGGGGGTACATGCACTAATCGGCCTTTGTCTCAGTTGCTGAGTGTTATGTGCCTTATGTCCAAGGCTTGATGCAAAACTACTATCGAGCCGGAGGTCTCACTGGAAGCAGCCTCTCTATTCCTACGGGGTAGAAGTAAGGCTGTCTACATCTTACCCTCCTCAGACCCTACCTTAGCTATTTGTGGAATTTACCGAGTATGATGATGATGATAAAAACTAAAAGTTGAAAGAAACATAAAATCAAACATCTTATATTGTTAAACCTGGACCCCAAGGGTATTCTGTGCAGTAACAGCGGTGATCACAGTAGAACAAAACACTCCACGTGCAGCGCAAGTTTTAAGATCGGCTTGTATTCCTGCACCAGCTCCTGAATCAGAGCCAGCCATGGTCAGAACATGCGGGATCTTATTGTTACTGGACCCATTTGTGACGATTAAAGCCATCTCCTCCGGCATTGCCTTGAGAGTCAAACTGCCAAATTGGTCAAATGCGTGTCTGCTACCTTGTTTCGAACTGAATACTGTAGATATCTGGCCGTAAAAAAATTACTTAAATACAGTTTATGATCAGATGAGATATGATTCAAATGGGAAAGAAACAGAAGTTTTAAAGGCACATATTGGAACTAAAGCAGCTTTATGTTTAGATACAACATATATTCAAAGTGATTATTATTGGTATATGAAGTTTTATTTAGAGAAAATTATAACCCTAGCTAATTACTTTATATCAAACGCTAAATCTGAAAAGCAACAGTAATTAAAGGCACATCCAAACACCTCCTAGGTCTAAAATATGAACCGAAGCTATGAGCAACATCAAAATCAAACATCATTATACAACCCGATCATTTATTTTATACGAAAGCCAGCGATAAGTTATTTAATAATAAGCTAGAACAGATAGCAGCAATGAGTGAATTTGGGGCAGAAATCACAGCGGAAACAACTTTGATTAGTGTGGATTTAGTAGAAATCCTATGAACGTAGGATTATTCATCTAATTATTGAGGAGAATAGGTAGCAGTAATCAGTGAATTTCGAAGTTTGAGTTGTGAAATGAGTAGAAATGTATTTAAAGAGTAAATGGAAAAGATATGAATGAAAAGGAGAGAGTGGAGAGTAGTACCTTGTGATGAGGAGCAATGGGGGTGGAGTAGGAGAGGAAGAAGGCCATATAAGGAGAAAAGGTGGATGATATATTATACACTGGGCTGGAATAAATTAGTCACCACTCATGTCACGGAGATACATACAATGCACTGCCCTTGCTTTAAGACCTTGCGTACTGGGGCGCGAAATGCCCCCATAGCGCCGAGATGGCGCCGGCCACACCAACACGGAGGGCGCTATGCCCAAAAAAAAATTCAGAGCGCTATAATTTTCGCGGCGCTATTCGATGCATCTTTGAGTTTTGACCGTTGTCAAACGGTCATGTTTAAAAAAAAAAAAAAAATCAATTTTTTTTTTATTTTCACACTATAAATACATTCCAACTCTACCATTTTTTTTACAAATCAATACATTCCAACTCTCATTCTCTCTATATTTTTTAAAAAGTGTTGAAGCTACTCTCACCTTATTCAAAAAAATGGGTTCCCCGTCGGAAGACTCGTTCACCGATATTTACCGAAGATTTTTTTCGCCCGAAGAAGACGCGGAGGAGGAAGAAGCGGTTACGAGTGTGTGTACTTTTATGATACAAGCACTTGAGCACGTTCGGCCTACTCCCCCTCCACGACCCATCTTGCGGCGCACCTATATCTTGCGAGATCGTGAAGCCGCGAACGAGCGTTTGATGAGAGACTATTTTGATGCGACACCGGTTCACGGACCCAATGTTTTTAGACGGCGTTTTCGTATGAGCCAAAGGTTATTTTTGCGCATTTCTAATGATTTGGAAAATACGTATGATTTCTTTAAGCAAAGAATGGACGCGCGAGGATATTTAGGCTTCACCTCAATTCAAAAGGTCACATCCGCGTTACGCATATTAGCATACGGAAACACGTACGACATCAACGACGAGTACTTGAAGATGGCGGAGAAAACAACCCGAGATTGCTTGGAACATTTTTGCTATGGTATTTTTTATTGACTTTTATTTATTTACTTACTTTTATATATTGATTTTTTAGTAGCTTACTAGTAAAACTTTTATATATTAAATTATATTTTAGGTATATGCCAGTTATATGGAAAACGTTATTTGAGAAATCCCACTTGGAACGACCTTCAACAAATATATGAGGTGCATCTAGAAAAGCATGGAATACCCGGCATGATTGGTAGCTTGGATTGTCGTCAATGGCGTTGGTATAATTGTCCAACCGCATGGCGAGGTCAACATACACGGGGTGATAAAAAAGGGCCAACTTTGGTATTACAAGCTGTTGCGTCATACGACCTTTGGGTTTGGTCGGCCTTCTTTGGTGTAGCCGGGTGTTTTAACGATATTAATACGTTAGAGGCTTCACCATTAATAGAGAGCTACATTTCTGGAACTATACCAAAGGCCGGTTTTCATGCGAACGGGAACGACTACGAGCATGGCTACTATTTGGGCGATGGTATATACCCGGAGTATTCGATTATTGTTAAAACGTTTTCTGAAACGTTCGATGAGAAAAGAAAGTATTTTAAAAAATTACAAGAGTCTTCAAGAAAGGATATCGAGAGGTGTTTTGGGGTTCTACAGCAACGATGGCATTTTATCAGAAATCCTTGTCGCATGTGGCATAAGGATAAAATACGAATGACCATGTATGCTTGCATCATTTTGCATAATATGATCATTGAGGATGACGGAAAAGCGATATGCCAAAACTACATTCCGGAAGATTTAGTCGAAGGAACCCAAGCAACAATGGAAGAGAGACTCGCAAATGCTCAACTATTGCGATCTAGGGACTTACATAACACGTTAAAGGCAGATTTGGTTGAGCATGCTTGGGCGATTCGCCCAATTCGATACAACAATGAAGACGAAGAAGATTCCGAGGAAGAAGAGGTTGAGGAATTCGAAGACGGGAACTTTGAAGACGTAGGTTTGGATGCTGGAGAAAACGAAGAGGAAGAAGGAGAGAACGAAGACGAAGAAGATTAATCTTTGAAGTGTTGTTTTTTTTATTTTTTTAGTCCAACTTTTTTTTTTGGAACCGTTTTTTTTTTATGTGTAATGTTTTTTTTTTTATGTGTAATGTTTTTTTTTTTATTTTAGTGTAATGTTTTTTACTTTAATGAAATGAATTTTAATTTTATAAAGTTAGAAAATAATTATAAAAAATTAGAAATTAATAATTGAGTAATGATTAGACGGGGGCTTTATGACTACGGGCTTAAAATGCATAAGGCCCCATAACGCCCCACGCTGACGTGGCGCGCCACGTGTCGCATAACGCCCACAAAGGGGCGTTATGACTACGCATGGCCTAACTTTAATCACCTATTGGCTGTGCTCTCATTTTCCAATAACATCACATTATGGGTTCCACTGCATCTTCCAAAGAGGCTTTTTGGGTTAGCTTATTTATTTGGAAGAACTTATAACTTATTTGCATAGGGTGGAGTTATCGTAAAAAAGACCAAAAGTGTGAGAAAGGTAAGAAAGAATCTCAACCATTAAATCTAAATTAATTGAAAAGGGTATAATTGTAAATGCATTAACAAATTCAAATATGGTAATCCTTGATTTAAGGATTTGGCTGTGCTCTCATTTTCCAATAACATCACATTATGGGTTCCACTGCATCTTCCAAAGAGGTTTTTTGGGTTAGCTTATTTATTTGGAAGAACTTATAACTTATTTGCATAGGGTGGAGTTATCGTAAAAAAGACCAAAAGTGTGAGAAAGGTAAGAAAGAATCTCAACCATTAAATCTAAATTAATTGAAAAGGGTATAATTGTAAATGCATTAACAAATTCAAATATGGTAATCCTTGATTTAAGGATTTGGAGAGAGAAAATCCTTGATTTAAGGACTTATAACCGTCCATAAATATAACATCATTCAGAGCATGTTCATACATGGTGTTTTAAATATAACACCATTCAGAAAATATAACACCATTCAGCACAAACATAACACCATTCAGCACAAAAAAACACCATTCACACAAAAATAACATCATTTAGCACAAAATATAACACCATTCAGCACAAAAAAAACACCATTCACACAAAAAATAACATCATTCAGCACAAAAATAACACCATTCAGCACAAAAAAAACACCATTCACACAAAAAATAACATCATTCAGCACAAAAATAACACCATTCAGCACAAAAAAAAAAAAACACCATTCAGCAGTAAATAAAATAAACACCATTCAGTACAAGAATATAACACCATTCAGTAAAAGAAATATAACACCATTCAGAAAAAGAAAAAAAAAACACCATTCAGAAAAGAAAAAAAACACCATTAAGAAAAGAAAAATAACACCATTCAGAAAAGAAAAAACACCATTAACAAAGGAAAATAACACCATTAATGAAAAGAAAAATCAGCAACCCTAACATCACCCCATCTTTTCCTCCTCTCACACAACAGCCTCCAACCGCTCATCTCCTCGAGAGCGTCACCTCACCACACCGGAATCGCTGGCGCCGGACCCTAATTCCCCATCGGACATCAACATCGCCCGTCGTCGGCCTTCGTCCACAGCTGTCTTCTTCAGTCTCCGATCACCACCCTTCACACCGGAAACCCAAACCGTCGCTGGTTCAGATCAACATCCACCTTCTTCGCTGCTCAAGAAGAAAGAGAGAGAAAGAGAGAAATTAGGAACGTATGATAGAGAGAGAACGAAATTGTAGGGATTTTGATTTACAAAATGAAGATAAAAAGATACAATTGCCCCTAGATATTTCAATTCAATCCAAATTAATAAAAATATTTTACATTTTGGTCCCTATTGATCTCAACCATTAGATCAAAAGATCTAATGGCTGAGTTTCTTTCTTACCTTTGTCACACTTTGAGCCTTTTTACAGGATCCTAACTCTATTTGCATATAATATAAAAGTTAATAAGTTGTTTTTATAGTGTTTGGGTTAACTTATTTAAGTTGTTGAGAAGTTAAAAATGATAAGTTTTTTTTTTTGAAAAGTGAACGTCATTAAAACAACGCCAAACCTCAAAACGAGGCGGCAACAAAAAACCCAACTACAAAAACATTACAAAGATAAAAATTTACACCACTCTTCCCAACTCATATCTACATTCTTCGATCTACTATTAAACCACAAAAATCCGACAGTTTTATCTCCCGAATAATCCCCTCTAATTTTATAATCTTGTTGTTGAGCCTTGCTTCGTTCCTCGCTTTCCAAATGCTCCAACAGCCGATTCTGATAATACCTTGCACCACCTCTTTTTTGATCCCTTTTAACCCAATGTGCTCATGCATTTCGAGCAAATCCTTAACCGAAAACGCCAAAATATTAGGGATTTTGAACCACATACTTATTATAGGCCATAACATCGCCGCGAAACAACAGGAAGTAAACAGATGTTCCACATATTCTTCCCCTTCACCGCACAACACACAATTAGAATCGCCCCTGTCTATGTTCCTTCTTTTTAAAGCATCCATAGTCGCCAACTTATCCAACCCAACTCTCCATATAAAGACATTGCACTTGCTAGGGAGCCAGCTGCACCAACCCGGATAATTACCCACATTATTCCCAATATTTTTGTTCAGAAGCCTTTTAACTATGCCCACGCTGAACTGCTTATCCGAAGATCCGGTCCAAGCCCATCTATCTTTCTCTTCCTTTAACTCTACACTGTGAAGCAAACTGCATAAGCCGATCATCTCGTCTGTCTCCTTGTAACACCCCAAATTCTATGTGCTAATTAATAAAGGTTAGTGGTGAATATGAAGAAATAAATTGTTAGCCATTAATAATGTAAGCACCAAACTTGAGGGACCAATAATGAATAAGTTGAAAGATAAATTAAAAAAACTCAATTAAAACACACACACACACACACATATCAGATGTGTGTGTGCGTCGACCTCATAAGGGAAGAACAAGGGGAAACCCATGTTAACAAGAAATCTACCAAATCAAAAGGAAACAGAAGTTGAAATTGATGCATGTGCTAAGAATATGAATCACCTAAGTGTTCTTGACATCAAGTAAGTTAAATTTTGTGTTTTAGTAATGTGTGATGAAGTGGGTTATGTATAATCCGTGAATGTATTATGAAATTGAACATGAATGTTAGCGAATGTTAATGTGTAGAAGTTGTAATGTGTTTAAATTTTGATTATATTGATGATTTGGGATAAAACCCACTTGTAATTGTAGGATAATGGAGGTTAGTGAAGTTTATGTATAAATTAGTGTAATGTTGATGTTGAAGTAGTGTTGTAGAAGGTATTTTGGTGGATAATTTGATATAAAACATAAGATACATGGTTATGATGATAATTTGTGAAGATTGAATGATTATGTTAATCTATAGATGAATTAGGAAAAATGTGCTTTAATTACTTGTACATTATGCTTCGCTAATGTTATGCACACCATGTGTTTGATGAAATGCTTGAGTATTAGTTCTTATGTAATGTTGATGATTTCATATACACATGATGGTAATTGATTAGAATTGATGAAATTATGAATTGTTAGCTCACTATGTTAATGTAAATGTGAGATAAAAGCATGAGATTGAAAGAATGTTGAATGCGAAATTGCAGGCGTGAAGGAAGAGGATACAAGTCAATCCGGTTCGCAAGCAAATGCAAAAAAAAAGGTTAGTTCTTATGAACTTTGTCTATCCTTAATGTAGATTATGAATGTTAGTCTCATTATATAAATTCTAGTTCGAAAGTGGTTGTGTAAAACATGGTAATTTGATGTGTTGAACATTTAAGGAATGGTTAAAAAATGAGAAAGTAAAGGAATGTTATGTAGTTGAACCGTATGAACGGGTGACACTAATAAAATGTATGTTGGAATGCTATGTAGTCGAACCGTATGAACGGGTCGCTCTAATAGAATGAATGTTTGAAGTGTTATGTAGTCGAACCGTATGAACGGGTCGTACTAATAGAATGTATGTTGTTCTATGCTCATAAAATTCTATTGTAAGTTGTCGTATGTGCTAAAACCATAATTATGATAGTTTGTGATAGTTAAGTATGAAAGGAATGAATTCGTTCGTCATAAAAGAACCGAATGAAAGTTATGTTACGAATGTTATTATCCGTTATTAACAGATAAGTGATGAATGAATGAAATTTACTTGATCCGTCACTCACAGGTTGGAGTATATGTGTATGAATGAAAGCAATGTATTCGTTTTTTATAAAGAACCGAATGAATGTTTATGTACGAATGTGAATGCCCGTTTCAACGGGATAAGAATGGTATGTTATATCTCAATTATGAGATAGTATGTTTTGACCCGTTCTATCGGGTAAGAAAGTGCGTGTATGAGATGAATGTATAAAATGGGTTAATTTTGATTTACTAGATTAGAAGTAACATAACTGAAGAATTTAATTTCGATGTTTGATGTAGGTAAATCCGCAGTTTAGACGTTACGACGAACTTGGAACGAACACACATGATACACCCACCTCGCGCTTCCGGGGTTATCTACGAATACGGGTCTAAAATTATGATTTTGTTTATAAAACCAAATACGTGTAGTCTTTTGGTGTTCGTATGTACTTAACTTAGTTATGATTAGTAGACCTTGTACCTAAATGTTGTTTTATATGGCTTATAATGTGCTAGAAAGTTAAAGTTTTGCAAATGTTTTAAATTGCTAAAAGCAGGGAATCGTCTATTTTACGAACGGGTCATGCCCAAATTTCATTAAAATTTGTATTTTATTATTTTTATTTTCGAATGTGAAAAGCGGGTGTTTCAAGTTGGTATCAGAGCCTAGGTTTGAGAGATTCGAGCACGTTAAAGTACTCGGACTCAAACCGAAAGCTCGCAGAAGGTGTGTGTTCGCTCCAAGACGCAAGACGAGGTAAACTTGTAAGATTATTTTAGTAAATTATAATATGAATTGATGACGTTATGGAAAGACTAGAAAGAAATGAAAACATAGGAATGTTAGCATTAAGTGCATTTAGAATCCTCGGGGGCTGGCTTGATTGAATTCATTTTCGAAAACGGATCAAAGTGGCTGCAATTAAGAAATTTAGCCAACGTGTACTGGGCTCTACCGTAGCTTACGGTAGCTACCGTAAGCTACGGTAGGTATTGAAATTTTGGTCCACCGTAACTAGAAAGTCACCGTAGCCCTTTTATTGCCACCGTAAGCTACGGTGGTTACCGTAGCTTACGGTGGAGGCCCAAATACAAAAAGAGATACCGTAAGCTACGGTAGAGTCACCGTAGCTTACGGTGGAGTTCAGGTAACAAATGAAAATTTTGAATTAACAAGTAATTGAGCCCCGAACCTTGATGGTCTCCAATAAACCCCCAAAAGTAACATATTATTTAATGAGAACGTATGAGCTTAAACATGTCACGTGTTTACGTGACAAGAAATAAGTAATGTGGAAATGTAAATAAGGAAAGTTAGGGATTTTAAATCCCCGTGATTTGAAGTCATGCCTTGTATGATTCTTATTGATAAATGATGATGATAATGGATAAGAAACGAAAGTTATTAAAAAATAATTGTGATGGCATGGAATAACATGCGATGAAGTAAAACTGTCTAACCCATCAAATCAAATCGTGTAAGGTTGAAATGATATAAAGATAAGTATGATCAAATCTAAAGGTATTGAACGTGAAAGTATGATAGAGTTGCGAGTGTAGTATGGTTCTAAGGATGAAACACTGGTCAAATAAAAAGTAAATGTTAGTAGAACAAAAATTTTAAAGGAAGATATTTATATGGAACGCAATGCTTGAAACAGATTGTAGAATGTTGCGTTGAGATGCAACACATGAAACATAATGTAAAATGTAGTGTTGAAATACAACATTTGAAGTTGAATATAGTAAGGGTATGTTGATAGTTAACCGTGGTAGACCCAAAATGGGATATACGAGTAAGCGTAAAACATTTGACAAATGTGGTAGCATGTAATGGTGTAAGTAAGTATATCTATAGAAAGATGTTGTGGTAATAAAAGATTCTAATGAAAGATGATGCACTGAATATGTTACGAATTAGACATGTAATGTAGTGATCGACTCGTGAGGACCAGAATGGATAATGGGCTAAGATCTTGATGGGTGATTTAAGTACCAACAGTGGTAGAGATTTCTGAAAGAAATGGTAAAATAATAGTAAGTATGTCCGAATTGAAATGAGATGAGGATGTAAAGATCTCGACGTGAAGAAAACTAATAAACTTAGCGAAAGGATGCACACGAGTAGAAACTCATCACAGATATGCCTAGTGAGCATGTGTAAGAAAGAAAAAGAGGATGTAAGACACTCGGGTAATCGAGAACAATCCATAAAAAAAGGGGGTATGAGTGAATAACTAGAAAGGAAGATAGAATACCATTGTGTAAAAATATTAAGAAAGAGACATAGAATTTGAATGTTCGAAATATATGCATGAATTGCAAGAAAGAAAGAAGTAGAATCTGAATGTTAAGATATGCACGAATTACAAGAATGAAGGATGTTGGCCCAACATGTAAGCATAATTACTTGTTGGACTTATTAGTAAACGATTCAAAAGAAACAGGATGGCTAACGGGTTGAGACCCTAACAAGTGACTTAATTTTAACTAAGGAAAGATAATTTTTGCAAGACATGGCAAGAACAACATTTACATAAGTATGTCTAAAATTAACAAGGAAGTACAAATGTACGAATTAGTCCATATTGTGGGGATGGAAGGGAAATGACCAAAAGTCATGATTTTTAATTAGCGAAGTTGAACATGCAATATGGTTGGGAAGGAAAACATTAAATTTGTCATAGTAAGGTAGATAACTAGATATTGCATACGAAAGAAAGTTGTGAATGTTTGAAAACACAAGCAAATAACAAGAATGGAGTTACTAAATGCCTGTGGCGTGTATATACACACACATTTGTTGGTAGTCATAACTTTACATTACAAAGGAGGCGATTAGAAAGAATGAAGATATTAATAATGGAGGGATTGAGTAGTAGGCTCATGATGAACGTTATCGTTACTAATGGTATAGTGAAGGAACAAGTATGGTTAGTAATTTAGAAAGCAGAAGTAAATGACTTATTATGCTGGCAATTGAATTATAAACTTCATATCAATACAGGAAATTAGAGCGGCTCTAAATTCTTGTTTATTGCAAAGGATAGTTATTAGATGTCTTAAAGTGTCGTTGCGGAAAGATTGTAAGAGTCGACTCGCATATAATAAAAGGGAAAGTAAGGAACTGGTAACAAAGCAGGGTAAATGCTTAGAATGCCAAATTTAAAATAATTAGAAAGAATTGTATGGAAGATTTGAAAGGTTAACGTGGAAGGAAGTTAGAATGAAAACAATAGAATGCATAACTATTAGAAGGTGAATCGTTACATAAAGAATAATTGAGTGGAATGTGGCATAAAGGATATTTTGCCCCAAGTAAGCCTTGCAAAGAATGTAAGACGGGTTTACGCTATGGCAAGAAATTTTGGACTAAGTGGGTAAATGAATGGATATTTGAATGAATCCTACCCCTTGTTGGGTTTCCTAACACATGTGAGGACTTATTAGAAGGTAAACCTCTCGAAAAATGTCACGAGTTAGAGTTTGCATACTTAAGGATTCTTGGTTCATTTTATAGGACAACCCTAGGAGGTAAATTATAAACAAATTATCGAATGAATGGTTATACCTAGTTTTATGTAACTAATACGTGAAATGGAATGGCATGTAAAATAAGCTTATAATCTCGTATGTAACAGAACTTTAGTAGGTATATAGGTAGAGTTATCCATTGTGGTACGATGTTAGGTATTTGCCTTTGTACTGCAATGTTAGAAGGACTAATGTATGTATGACAGCTATGGAATGTGATAGCGTGTATAGTTGCGTATAACACCTTGGGTGTAATATGAGTTACATGAATGTAAGTATTGATACACAATTATATTGGTTGTGTGATTAAAGCCTTATGTAGGCCCTTGTAACCAAGGGATAAACGGTAAGAGGGGTTGGAGCAAGATAGTATATACGCGAGTTGTATAAATGTATGCATTGAATTACGGTTAACCATGCAGATATGATAGATTATCAATGAAAGAAATATTGGTCTCGGGTAGAGATCATACGTAGGCATTACAAGAAAAGTGTGAAAAGAATTACCAAGCCAGTGACATGAAAGAATTTTGCTTGATATTGGCTTAGAAAAGGGTGGGGTGTATGTAGAAGTAAAATAGTTAGCAAATATTGAATGGTGTTTGACTTGTGATTTTATATGAATAAATAGGAATGAACAAGCTTGAATATTATTACAAGTGTTTCCCTAAGTGGGTGTTAGAGGTATGTGGGTATGCATAGTTTGACACACTAGATTTAAGAAAATCAGCTCGAACGAATGAACGTTGATCATGGAATAATGTAACATGATCGTATTGAATCATACAATATTGAATTACCAAGTGTATTGGACAAGTTGTAAAGTGGTAGTGACCAATTCATCATGAAGGGTAATCGGATGAAAACTTGTTGTCAAAGTTCGAGGTATGTACTTACGGAAGGATACGAGTAGACTTGTGATAATGTATACTAGCTCGAGTCGGAACGGTGGCATATCGGATAGAACTACCACCGGCGTTAGATGGAATTCGCAACACCTTCCATGTGTCACAATTACGAAAATGCCTCGCGGATGAAATGGCATATGTGCCTTTGGACGATATCGAGGTGGATGAAAGATTAAATTATGTTGAAAAGCCCGTGGCAATAAAAGACTACAAAGTGAAACAACTTCGCAACGAAGCCATTCGACAAGTGATGGTTCAATGGCAACACCGAAAGGGGTCAGATCTTACGTGGGAAGCGGAGAATGAAATGCACGAACACTACCCGGAATTATTTGGTGCGTATTCAGGTTTCGAGGACGAAACCTTCTTTAAGGGGGTGACGTGATGTCGCGGTCACAATCAAATTTAATCCAATTACTACTAAATAGATAGCGGTAAGTGGGTATCGAACACAGGGAGTTTGTGGAATGTGTGTTATTTGAAAGATTATCTAATTTGACTAAAATTAAACTAATTGCACTAAAAGTAAAATTCAAGAGTTTTTGTGAGTGAATTGGTTTTAGACTAAATTAAACTAAGTAAATTGCAAGAGAAAAGTTTGGTTGTAAGCAAATCAGAGACAAATGACCATCCTAGATTTCCGGTTTGTATCGACATTCATATTATCATTCCACTAGAAAGAACTACATAGACATAGCTCATGCTTGATTACTTGCAGTGATGAAAGGGAACTAAGTACTCAGATTCCTAGAACGTGAGGTTGTTACCCGATGATCAATCAACCCTTACCCAATCCTAATTCTACCCATGATATCTCGATTGCCAACGGCACCAAGAACGTATGGTTTCAAACTAGATTAATGTAAGAATTAACAAGTTACTAACAAACAATCACACACCATAACAAACCAACCATAAAGATAAGGATTGCGATTCTAGAAATTAGGAAATCAAATACACAATGTCTCAAACAAACCTTCAATCTAGGACGATCATAAAGTGTTTAGCCACACATGGCTCGAATCAACATCATAACAAAGGTTTCCATGTTCATCCAAATCGAAAACACCAAACAAATGTTAGGAATTGTCCAAAACCAAGCAAGAACAAGCCAAATCGCCCCTAGGATGCTCTCCAAACCGACAATGATCAGAATACTTGAAAAGACACAATAAAAACTGATTTAATGAGGCAGTTACGCATTTGGTCGCAGCCACCACCGTAAATTACGGTCCCACCGTAATTTACGGTGGTCTTGATTTGTTTACGGCGGCAAGAGACTGATTTACGGTGGCCATCAACTGATATTCAGGTCCACCGTAAATTACGGTGAGACCGTAATTTACGGTAGTGACCTGAATGTTCTTCTTTGTTTCATCTTTTGTTCCGCACACGACCCGTTCATCTCCAAACCCTCTAAAGCTGCATTTAATCCATCTTTTAGCTCCTGAACCGCACCTGAAACCTGGGCAACAGTAGTTATCTAATTCAAGATAATTACACGATTAAGCGAGGGATTATTTCGTCTTTTAACATAATTAAGGGTTGTCCAATGGACCACCCGTCACATCCCCACACTTAACCGTTGCTTGTCCCAAGCAACTCATCAAATTATTTTCAAAACAAGTGATCAAATTAAACCAAGCACAAACATGCAATCTTTTTACTAACCCCTTTTTAACACCCAACCAATGCACCCCTCTCTAAATCTCTCCTCTCGGCTACAAGTGAAAACTAGCAAAGATAAGCTAGACACACACTAGGCAAACGGGTGGTTGCACAATCATAAGCTTGTACCGAAATCGATCATTCTCCTAAAATGAGTCAAACATGAATGCAAATCAAAGGGACTTTCAAGGTTGTAACGTGGCTAGGTGTATGGGCAGGAAATGGAATATATGAAGTAGCGAAAATTTAACCCGGTCTTTTATTACAAAAATAAACAAACAAACAACTATCAAACTTAACTACTATATACAAGATAACTAAACATCACTTTTTTTTTTCATTTTTCATTGCTTTTCTCTTCTTTTTTTTTCTGATTTTTCTGATTTTTTTTTTCAAAGCAAGCAACCATACAATAAAACTTTAAACATATCTACCTCAAACTAATAAATCTACTAATACTATCACTAACACTTATAAGACCGAGTCAAATTTGGGTAAAATTTTAAGTAAATAGCTAGGGGTAACAATTGATAGGCTTTTAAGGCACAAAATGGGCAACTAAATGTCCAAACCCCCGCCCCTCTCACTACCATGCTCATATATATAACTTATGAGGTCCAACCCCCCAAATCCCACACTCGCTCACACCAACGACGAGGCTACCTAAATGCCCTTATCCTTTTCGCATTCATATCTAACTAAGGACTCAAATCGCATTCAAGCACAAGTTCTAATGCACCCCCACCCATAGCCACTCTCATCAAAGAAAATCATTATTTATGTACAATTGTGGCTACAACTCTCACCAAGAATGAAAAAGGTATCAAGGGTTGCCGGTGCACCAACTTGGGGTTAATCTAGGGTGTTCAAATTTTCACATCGTTTCGCTTGGCTCAAAATTTTTCAAAAACTTCACAAAATTCCCCCCATCCCCACACTTGGGATACATTGACCCCAATGTATGGTTTTGAGAGGCTTTGACCACTAAAATTTTTCAACATCAACAAAAACGCTTCTTCACTCAAACCCCAAATTTCTTTTTAGATTTTTCATTTTATAATTTTTTTTATGTTTTTCTTCTTTTTAACATAAGACACCACCAACAAGCACCAACCCAAACACAACATATCAAAACACCACCCAACCTCCCATTCCTTAAACAAACCAACTAGCAAATATGCACAAAAATATACAAAAGGAGAAACACAACCTTACTAATAATAGCGCGGTCCCGGAGGTCCAAAAACGGAAGACATCACGTCGTTCCATTCACCGAACGCGAACGAGCCGCTACTACTTCCTCCTTCTTGTTGTTGCGCTCCCTCTTGTTGCCTCGGGTCAATCCATTGCGAGTGGTGGATCGGCGGGGTTGGATACGACATACTACCATCATATGGTGGTAATGACGCATAATCCACATGTTGTGGATCCACAACCACCGGCCGCCCGGCATGATAATCCGCATGCAATCTCCTTTCTTGATCATCAAAATAACGGTTATTTACTTCCACTTCCCGGGAATATGCATTTGTACGATTCCATAACTCGTGACGATCTAAGTTATGTTTCAAGGCCCGTTCTATACTCGCACTATTCCTCGTGTTTTGATCAAAAAGTGTCCTCTCCGAGCCCGACCACGTATCAAACACGGATGCCGGAGGGCGTTGATTTGCAATTACTTCTTGCATTGTGCCTTCATAGGCCCATCCCGGCACATACGATTGCTGTGTATAATCATAAAACATCCCACCATGACCATGACCATAACCACCTTGAACCACATTTTCACCACCATGCGGCTCGTCCGCATAGTCTTCATCTCCACTCGGAACTACTTCTTCATCGCTTTCTGGCTCGTCCGGCTCTCCCGGTAATAAATCTCGTGCACCCAACTTCAGTGCCCTCCACCGTTGCCCTTCCGACTTTAACTTGTGATATCGCTCCGACTGAGTATACGTCCAAACATTCCCCAACTTATCCAACGTAAAAGGCTGATGCCTTTTCGTTGCTCCTCGATCTTCGGATGTAATCGCCTTCTGTTGTTTCATCAACCCCGTAATTATTCGACAGTACGGGACGATGTCTCTTCCATACTTGTTCCGACAGATCCATAAGTGGTTCATAATAAGATAACGTATAGGAAAACGCGGACCCCCGTGCATCAACGAATAAAGAACAGGTACTTCAGGAAGCCTCACCTGTTCTTTATCTCCCCTCCTTGGAATAACATTGAGAAGACATATTGTATGCAACAATTTAGCTTCAATTTTTAAATTCTTCCGGTATAGGATACCACTGTATCTACCGGGTAAGAACAATGCTGCCAACATATCATTCCATCGCTGATGTTTCTCCGGCTTCACAAGAAGATCATCCAAA
Organism: Helianthus tuberosus; assembly: GCA_030545235.1. NCBI lineage: Eukaryota > Viridiplantae > Streptophyta > Magnoliopsida > Asterales > Asteraceae > Helianthus > Helianthus tuberosus. The sequence goes on along the minus strand of CM060412.1, from coordinate 66,156,462 downwards.
GTCGGTATCATATAATCGCGGGCTGGCAAACTATCATACTTTCCAAGCTTCTTCAAGGTATCAAAAGACATTTCCACGGGAACTCCATTCACAACACCCGTCAGCTTCATATTCGATGGCCTGTCATACGTATTGACCTTAAGCGTTGCCATCCACTCTTGGATTTCGGTGATAAACAAATTGTTTTTATCTTTGTCAAAACAAGTAAGTGCCGACTCCCAACCTAGAGCCCGGAACTTATCAAACACCCCAAACTGCCCAAACTCAGCTTCTCGAACATCCCTTTCACATATGAAGGCCGCTGCCTTATTCTTCAACTTATTCATGCAATCATTATATAACGTTGGCTGCCATGCCTCTGGTTGTTCATCCAAAGGCCCCGAGTCCCATTTCGGTTTCTCCGCCGGGTCCAATTCCATCTCTTCTTCGCTTTCACTTTCGCTTTCATCCACTCTACCCAAATATTGTCTCTTCTTTGGTTGTTGTTCCGGCTGTTTACCCTTTCCCTTTGAAGATGAAGACGAACCAGCTCTCGTCTTTTCTTTAGTTCGTGCCATTCCTACACACATTAAAGCAAACAACACAACCAACGAAACAAAATTAAACCCTTTTTTCAAAACATCCCCACACTTGCTTGTTATCATGGTTGTAGATGCTAGTGAACCAAAAGTATATCAAAAATTTTTCAAAAATTGGGCATGATGTCTCTAGAATATAGAGCATCCCAAAAGTTCACTACTTTAACCATAAATCTTACATCTACAACCATTACCATGTTCAAATAACCCATTTCATAATCATATCTAAGAACAAGCAAGTGGGTATGGGCAAATAACCTAAATAACCTTACTTTTCACAATGTAGCATCAAAATACAACAAATAAGCTTTCATACCTTTGCTTGAAGATGCTAAAGTGCTTGTGAAACAAAAGCTCCAAAAACCCCCAAATTTTTCGAACTAGGGTTTAGAATTCGGACCCTTAAATTGCGTTTTCTCTTAAGTTTCTTGGCAAAATCAGAATCTACGTGAAAAATTAGTCAAGATAGACTCCGATTTCACTCAGTTTGGTCAAGAATTGAAGGAGTTATGGAGGTTTGAAGGTTGGGGAAGAAGATGGCTTGTGGGTCTTGTGAGAGATGAAGATGGATGGTGATAAAGGGAGTAAGATTGTGTGGCCAGGGTATACTCACGTGATATGCTTTTGTGTTTTTATTATATATATTTTTTTTATTTATATATACATACGGAACCCAGAACGACGGATCAACATTTTGTGCGTACCGTAAATTACGGTCTGACCGTAATTTACGGTGAGACCTAGAATCACAATTTCCACCGTAAAACAGTAGACTTGCGTCGTAAAACCCAAAATTTTTTCATCATTCACCGTAATTTACGGTCTGACCGTAAATTACGGTACTCCCTGAACATAAATGGTTACCGTAAATCAGTAGAGTTTTACCGTAAAGAACACACAAATTTCATCTCCACCGTAAATTACGGTCAAACCGTAATTTACGGTGCTAACTGGGCATTTATGATTTGCTGAAAAATGTGAGCTTTGTGCCTAATTTTTTATATGTTTTCAATTTTTTTCGATTTTTTTTTTATGTTTTTTAAAAATTTTCAAAAACGTGTAAAAACATGTAAAAATCACCCTACCCCCTCAAAAATTCCGTGTTGTCCTCAACACAATGTTAGAATAATTCGTGACCCGAATATCCCCACACTTGTTTCAAACACGGGTTTCGAAGAAATACGGTAATTGTGCAACTATACAAAACAAACAAAATGAAACACTACTATTTACACTACCAAACCTGGGCCTCTCATGGTTGTTCCTCATCTACCGGGCGTAATATGTAGCCCGCTTTGTCAAGCTCCAAAGTGTTGATGTCATTCCCATCCAAATACGGCTTTAACCGATGACCGTTCACCGTTTGTTGCCTATTGGATTGTTCGTCTTCTATATCAACATCACCAAATTTTCCCACTCTTCGGATGATGTAAGGACCCATCCACTTGCTCTTGAGTTTTCCCGCAAACATCTTCAACCTTGAATTGTACAACCACACCTTTTGACCCACTTCGAAGTTCTTTTTCCTTATCTTTGCATCATGAACTTTCTTCAGTTTGTCTTTGTATGCGGAAGCACATTCATAAGCTTCATCTCTTATCTCCTCGATCTCATTCAATTGCAACTTCCTTGTTCGACCCGCTTCGTCATAATCCGCATTAACAGTTTTAATGGCCCAATGCGCTCGATGTGCTAACTCCATTGGTAAATGACACCCCTTCCCATACACCATCCGATAAGGGGTAGTTCCGATTGGAGTTTTGTAGGCCGTTCGATATGCCCACAACGCATCATCAAGTTTACTTGACCAATCTTTCCGATCCGTTCTTACCGTCTTCATGAGAATCTCCTTAATTTGACGGTTGGACACTTCAACTTGTCCACTTGTTTGCGGATGGTACGGTGTCGCCACACGATGGTTCACATTATATCTTTTAAGCAATTTTGCAAAATTAAAATTTTTGAAATGTGAACCGCCATCACTTATTATCACCCTTGGCACACCGAAACGAGCGAATATATTGGATTGCACAAACTTACACACCACGGAATGATCATTGGTCCTTGTAGCAATGGCTTCTATCCACTTTGTCACATAATCTACCGCAACCAATATATACAAGAACCCATTAGAATTAGGAAACGGACCCATAAAATCTATCCCCCAAACGTCAAATACCTCCACTACCAAAATCGGTTGTAACGGCATTTCATCTCGTTTCGAAATACTTCCCACTCTTTGACAATTGATGCAATTTCGGGCATACTCACAAGAATCCTTGAAAATCGTGGGCCAATAAAACCCACTAGATAACACCCGATAACCCGTCTTGTTCCCACTAAAATGCCCTCCACATGCCGACGAATGAGCATGGGTCAAAATCTCTAAAACTTCAGTTTCGGGAACACACCTCCTTATCACTTGATCGGGTCCAATCTTGAACAAATCCGGTTCATCCCAAATGTATTGTTTAACTTGACTCAAGAATTGTTGCCGTCTCTTCTTCGTCCAATGATTCGGAATTGCACCCTTAGCCAAATAATTCACATAATGGGCGTACCAAGGTGCAACGAAAGTAGAAACGGCTAACAATTGTTCATCGGGAAACCGTTCATTAATCTCACTCGGGTCGTCAACACCTTCCAATGGGATTCGGGACAAATGATCCGCAACAATATTTTCACACCCTTTCTTGTCCCGAATCTCGAGATCGAATTCTTGTAACAAAAGCACCCAACGAATCAACCGGGGCTTTGCATCTTTCTTTTCCATTAGATATCGGACCGCGCTATGATCCGAATACACAATCACCTTGCTCCCCCAAATGTAAGCTCTAAACTTGTCCAAGGCATACACCACCGCTAATAATTCTTTCTCGGTTGTGGTGTAATTCAGTTGCGCCTCGGACAAAGTTTTACTTGCATAGTAGATTACCACCGGCTTCTTATCAACTCTTTGACCCAAAACCGCTCCAATGGTCGTATCACTAGCATCACACATAATTTCAAACGGCTTCGACCAATCCGGTGGCTGCAAGATAGGAGCCTTCACCAACTGTTCCTTCAACACATGAAACGCTTGCAAACATTCGTCAGTAAAATCAAAGGGAACATCTTTTAATAATAAGTTACATAAAGGTTTTGTAATTACACTAAAGCCCTTAATAAACCTTCTATAAAACCCCGCATGTCCCAAAAATGATCTCACCCCCTTAACATTCTTTGGTGGGGGTAGAGATGAAATTACCTGAATTTTTGCTTTATCTACCTCCATTCCCCGGTCCGAAATCACATGCCCCAACACAATACCCTCTTGAACCATAAAATGGCTCTTTTCCCAACTTAGGACCAAATTTGTCTCCACACACCTTTTCAAAACTTTTTCTAACTCATCAAGACAAGAGTCAAAACTTGGCCCAAAAATGGAAAAATCATCCATAAACACTTCAAGAGACTCCCCCACCATGTCCGAAAATATACTCATCATACATCTTTGGAATGTGGCGGGGGCGTTACATAGTCCGAATGGCATTCGCCGAAAGGCAAATGTACCATATGGACATGTAAACGTGGTTTTGTGTTGGTCGTCCGGGTGAATAGCAATTTGGTTATATCCCGAGTACCCATCCAAAAAACAATAGTATTTTTGACCGGAAAGTTTTTCAATGATTTGGTCAATAAAGGGTAACGGGAAATGGTCTTTGGAGGTAGCTGCGTTTAATTTCCTATAATCGATACAAACTCGCCACCCGGTTACCGGGCGGGTGGCGATTTGCTCACCTTGCTCGTCTTTTATTACCTGAATGCCCGACTTTTTAGGCACTACCTGAGTCGGACTTACCCACGCACTGTCCGAAATGGGATATATGATCCCCGCATCCAACCACTTGATAACTTCCTTCTTTACCACCTCTCTCAGATTCGGGTTCAACCTTCTTTGTGTTTCACGTGTCGGCTTTGCATCCTCACTTGTAATGATTTTGTGCATTACAATGGAAGGACTAATACCCTTTAAATCGGCTATTGTCCACCCTATTGCCGCCTTGTGAGCCTTCAACACCCGTATCAACTCCTCCTCTTGAGCTACCTCCAAATTAGAAGCAATGATCACCGGTAAAGTGTCATTGTCCCCCAAAAATACATATTTTAGATGCTTTGGTAGCTCTTTCAATTCCACACTTGGTGGACATTCCAATGACGGCTTTGTGCCCGAATCAATTTCCACCGGTAGAGTATCCGTTTGGTGAGTCCATGGCGGTCTTCCTTCTTTTACCGCAAGAGCCTCTTGCTCTTTCTCTTCTTTTTCCAAATCACATGCGTGCACCTGCAAAGACACACCACGAACACAAGAACCCAAAATCTCTTCCTCGAACTCCTTTGGGTCATATTCATCTATGAAGTTTGCTACAAAACACTCATCATAAACATTAGTACCATTAGTAAAAACTTTCAATCTCATCTTTCTATTACCGAATGTCATGTCGACCGTACCATATCGACAATCAATAACGGCATGTGCGGTGTTTAAAAACGGCCGACCCAAAATAATATTTTGTTGTTGAATTGGGTCCGCGGATGAGTAGTCTAGCACAAGAAAGTCCACGGGATAATAAAACTCATCAACCTTAACTATCACATCCCGTACAATTCCCCGAGGAAGTTTATGAGACAAATCGGCTAATACCACCGTTGTCTCAACCCGTTTCAATGGACCAAAATCATATTGGTCGTATAACCCCCCCGGTAAGATACTTACTCCGGCTCCAAGATCCAATAACGCCCTCGCAGTTTGAAAATTTCCTACTTGAATATTTATAAAAGGCGTTCCCGGATCTTGTAACTTAGGAGGAAGATCTCCTTTCAAAACCGCGCTTACCCGCTCCTTCAAATCAACCAATTTAGGCACTTTTTGTTGCCTCTTTTGGGTACACAATTCTTTTAAAAACTTGGCGTAAGCGGGTACCTGTTTAATAGCTTCAAGCAAAGGAAGATTGATTTTAACCTGTTTAAAAACCTCCCACATTTCCTCTTTTTGAGGACCCCGTTTTGAAATAAAATTTTTTCTACCCGGATCCAATAAAGCCGAGGGAAATGGTACTTCACTAGATCCCTCACCCTCATTTACCTTTTCTTTTTCTTTACTAACTTCAGGTTTTTCAAAATTGGGTTTTTTAGAAGAAACAATAGGTGGTTCATTTTCTTCCTCACTATCTTGACCCGTGATATCTTCAACCACCCCATCAACCAAATCCGGTGAAGGATTGGTTTTGTACTCTTTCCCACTTCTCAAAACACTTACATGATGAATGGGAACATGATTACCTCTAGAAGTACCATGAGATGGGTTTACCTTAGTGTCGCTTGGTAATTGACCTTTATTTTTCTTCAATTCTGACACTTCGGTTGCAAGTTGACCCATTTGGGTGGTCAAAGTTTGAATTGCCTTATCTCGAGCCTCATCCTTTTGTATACGAGCATCATCCATTTGGTTTCTCTTTTGCATCTCCGCTTGCATGCTCTTCAACATATCCATCATCTCGTTTCCACCCGAAGACCCCCCTTGTTCTTGACCCGTTTGCCTTTGGTACCCTTTGTTGTTCCCACTTCTATATCCACCTTGATTGTTATAAGGTTGGCGCGAACCATAGTTTCCTTGGCTACCTTGAAAGTTCGGGTTTGATTGATTCGAAGGGTTCCCATAACGAAAATTCGGATGATTCCTCAACCCGGGGTGGTAAGTGTTAGAATTCATATTGTTGTAGTTTCTACCACCCCCTCCTTGACCTTGACCTTGAACCGCATGCACCTCTTCATATTGCCCTTCCATCAACCCTTGGCAATTTTCAGCCGCATGACCTATTTCATTACACAAAGCACAAACATCATAAATTTGGTTAGTAGTTTGAACATTACCATCATCTATGGCGTGCACTTGAGGTCGGGAAATGGCCGGTCGGGCTCTCCTAGATGCTTGAGCCTTTCTCTTTGATGTACTTGCCATGTTCTCCAAGAACTCCCAATCATCATTTTCATAATTGGTGCCAAAAGTCCCACCGGTAATGGACATTAAATCTCGAGCATCCTCGGCACTCAACCCCTCATGGAAAGCATTCATCAACTCCCACAACTCAATCCCATCGTGAGGGCAATTCTTTATCATCATATTAAATCGTTCAAATGCCTCATGGAACATCTCACCATGTTGTTGTTGGAAGCTTCTCAATCCCTTTCTAGCATCATTGGTCTTTTGGGCGGTATAAAACTCATCGAGGAAAGTTTGTTGCATCTCTCCCCATGTGTAAATAGATGCCGAAGGTAGAGTGTAGAACCACTTCTTTGCCTTATCCTCCAAAGAAAATTGAAATAGTACCAACTTGATATCATCGGCCGAAAAACCTTGACTCCCAAGCGTATTACAAATTGAGTCATAAGCTTCCAAATGGAAATAGGGTTCCTCCGTTGCTAGACCCTTATATTTCGGCAAACTTTGCAAAGAGTTTGTTCTTACTTCAAAAGTTCTTCCTTGGTTATTGTGAGGAATAACCACCGGTGAGGGGTTTTGAGTAATTATCGGCCTAAAATGCGCTTCAATTCCCCGTGCATGTTCCCTAAGATGCCTTCTTGGTACACCCACTCTACCCCTTGGACGAATAGGACCCATGGGCCTTTGCATAGGCCCTTGTGGTGCGAATGGTTGTTGAAATTGTTGTTGTGGCATTGGTGGATGTTGAATTGGCCTTTGAAATTGCGGTTGAACATTTTGTGGCCGCACTTGTTGCAATGGTATAGGGCGTTGCAATGGTGGCCCTTGTGGTCTTGGTCTAATGTGTTGTGGTATGAGTTGTTGTTGTGGCATTCCACCAACACTTGACATTCTTTGCGTTTGACCAGGTACATAAGTCAACTCCCCTTGATCTCCACTACCCACATAAGCATAACCCTCTTCCTCATAACCCTCGAAATCTTCATATCCTTCTTCATATCCATCTCCTTCTATACCCCCCGATGATGGCCCAAATGGAATAGATGAGTATTGAAAACCTGACTGGTTTGGTGCTCCAAATGATGAAGTAGCATGAACAACAGTTGAGCCTTGTGGTAATGTATAGGTGGATGATGATTGACCTGAAGCTGGGAAGAAATGGGTGAGTGGTGGAATTGTAGAAGCAGGGCTAAAGGTAAGGGTAGGTTCAGTTTGAGTAGTGATAGGTAATGTAGTATTGGGTGGTGGGATATCAAATGGTGAAGTAAATTCGGTAGTAGAACTGGGCATGGTGGTATTTGGTGAAGGTTGAGTAGATGATGGTATAAATGGTGGTATGAGTTCACCCGTAGTGGGTGGTGGTTGTGGTGGATCCATGTATCGAATTGGTGTGATTGGTGTAGTTGGTGTTGTTGGTGAACCACTGATTCTGTTCTCTCTTAACAAAATTCTGTTTCCTCTTAACGTTCGCTCAATTTCCGGATCAAATGCCAAAGGTGATAGCTTGTGAGAGCTCCTAGTACGCATGCACCTGTCAATACCTGCACACTAACACACCCAGCGTAAACCGGAAAAATAACAAACTTAAAAAGAAAGAAAGAAAATAACACACGTTGCGCACTACTCCCCGGCAACGGCGCCAAAATTTGACGTGATGTCGCGGTCACAATCAAATTTAATCCAATTACTACTAAATAGATAGCGGTAAGTGGGTATCGAACACAGGGAGTTTGTGGAATGTGTGTTATTTGAAAGATTATCTAATTTGACTAAAATTAAACTAATTGCACTAAAAGTAAAATTCAAGAGTTTTTGTGAGTGAATTGGTTTTAGACTAAATTAAACTAAGTAAATTGCAAGAGAAAAGTTTGGTTGTAAGCAAATCAGAGACAAATGACCATCCTAGATTTCCGGTTTGTATCGACATTCATATTATCATTCCACTAGAAAGAACTACATAGACATAGCTCATGCGTGATTACTTGCAGTGATGAAAGGGAACTAAGTACTCAGATTCCTAGAACGTGAGGTTGTTACCCGATGATCAATCAACCCTTACCCAATCCTAATTCTACCCATGATATCTCGATTGCCAACGGCACCAAGAACGTATGGTTTCAAACTAGATTAATGTAAGAATTAACAAGTTACTAACAAACAATCACACACCATAACAAACCAACCATAAAGATAAGGATTGCTATTCTAGAAATTAGGAAATCAAATACACAATGTCTCAAACAAACCTTCAATCTAGGACGATCATAAAGTGTTTAGCCACACATGGCTCGAATCAACATCATAACAAAGGTTTCCATGTTCATCCAAATCGAAAACACCAAACAAATGTTAGGAATTGTCCAAAACCAAGCAAGTACAAGCCAAATCGCCCCTAGGATGCTCTCCAAACCGACAATGATCAGAATACTTGAAAAGACACAATAAAAACTGATTTAATGAGGCAGTTACGCATTTGGTCGCAGCCACCACCGTAAATTACGGTCCCACCATAATTTACGGTGGTCTTGATTTGTTTACGGCGGCAAGAGACTGATTTACGGTGGCCATCAACTGATATTCAGGTCCACCGTAAATTACGGTGAGACCGTAATTTACGGTAGTGACCTGAATGTTCTTCTTTGTTTCATCTTTTGTTCCGCACACGACCCGTTCATCTCCAAACCCTCTAAAGCTGCATTTAATCCATCTTTTAGCTCCTGAACCGCACCTGAAACATGGGCAACAGTAGTTATCTAATTCAAGATAATTACACGATTAAGCGAGGGATTATTTCGTCTTTTAACATGATTAAGGGTTGTCCAATGGACCACCCGTCAGGGGGGTAGACTTGTAACACCCCAAATTCTATGTGCTAATTAATAAAGGTTAGTGGTGAATATGAAGAAATAAATTGTTAGCCATTAATAATGTAAGCACCAAACTTGAGGGACCAATAATGAATAAGTTGAAAGATAAATTAATAAAACTCAACTAAAACACACACACACACATATCAGATGTGTGTGTGCGTCGACCTCATAAGGGAAGAACAAGGGGAAACCCTTGTTAACAAGAAATCTACCAAATCAAAAGGAAACTGAAGTTGAAATTCATGCATGTGCTAAGAATATGAATCACCTAAGTGTTCTTGACATCAAGTAAGTTAAATTTTGTGTTTCAGTAATGTGTGATGAAGTGGGTTATGTATAATCCGTGAATGTATTATGAAATTGAACATGAATGTTAGCGAATGTTAATGTGTAGAAGTTGTAATGTGTTTAAATTTTGATTATATTGATGATTTGGGATAAAACCCACTTGTAATTGTAGGATAATGGAGGTTAGTGAAGTTTATGTATAAATTAGTGTAATGTTGATGTTGAAGTAGTGTTGTAGAAGGTATTTTGGTGGATAATTTGATATAAAACATAAGATACATGGTTATGATGATAATTTGTGAAGATTGAATGATTATGTTAATCTATGGATGAATTAGGAAAAATGTGCTTTAATTACTTGTACATTATGCTTCGCTAATGTTATGCACACCATGCGTTTGATGAAATGCTTGAGTATTAGTTCTCATGTAATGTTGATGATTTCATATACACATGATGGTAATTGATTAGAATTGATGAAATTGTGAATTGTTAGCTCACTATGTTAATGTAAATGTGAGATAAAAGCATGAGATTGAAAGAATGTTGAATGCGAAATTGTAGGCGTGAAGGAAGAGGATACAAGTCTATCCGGTTCGCAAGCAAATGCAAAACAAAGGTAAGTTCTTATGAACTTTGTCTATCCTTAATGTAGATTATGAATGTTAGTCTCATTATATAAATTCTAGTTCGAAAGTGGTTGTGTAAAACATGGTAATTTGATGTGTTGAACATTTAAGGAATGGTTAAAAAAATGAGAAAGTAAAGGAATGTTATGTAGTTGAACCGTATGAACGGGTGGCACTAATAAAATGTATGTTGGAATGCTATGTAGTCGAACCGTATGAACGGGTCGCACTAATAGAATGAATGTTTGAAGTGTTATGTAGTCGAACCGTATGAACGGGTCGTACTAATAGAATGTATGTTGTTCTATGCTCATAAAATTCTATTGTAAGTAGTCGTATGTGCTAAAACAATAATTATGATAGTTTGTGATAGTTAAGTATGAAAAGAATGAATTCGTTCGTCATAAACGAACCGAATGAAAGTTATGTTACGAATGTTATTATCCGTTATTAACAGATAAGTGATGAATGAATGAAATTTACTTGATCCGTCACTCACGGGTTGGAGTTTATGCGTATGAATGAAAGGAATGTATTCTTTTTTTTATAAAGATCCGAATGAATGTTTATGTACGAATGTGAATGCCCGTTTCAACGGGATAAGAATGGTATGTTATATCTCAATTATGAGATAGTATGTTTTGACCCGTTCTATCGGGTAAGAAAGTGCGTGTATGAGATGAATGTATAAAATGGGTTAATTTTTATTTACTAGATTAGAAGTAACATAACTGACGAATTTAATTTTGATGTTTGATGTAGGTAAATCCGCAGTTTAGACGTTACGGCGAACTTGGAACGAACACACATGATACACCCACCTCGCGCTTCCGGAGTTATTTACGAATACGGGTCTAAAAATATGATTTTGTTTATAAAACCAAATACGTGTAGTCTTTTGGTGTTCGTATGTGCTTAACTTAGTTATGATTAGTAGACCTTGTACCTAAATGTTGTTTTATATGGCTTATAATGTGCTAAAAGTTTAAAATTTTGCAAATGTTTTTAATTGCTAAAAGCAGGGAATCGTCTATTTTATGAACGACTCATGCCCAAATTTCATTAAAATTTGTATTTTATTATTTTTATTTTCGAATGTGAAAAGCGGGTGTTTCACTCCTGCCCCTCCCCCAACGGCCTCCTCCACTGCCAAACATACCTGGATCCCCCTCCATTGTTCGATAACCTGTCGCTAATCTTGCAGTCCTTGTTCGCAGCTAACTCGAATAAGGCCAGGAACTGATTCATTAAAGGAACAATGCCCATCCAAGGATCCCTCCAAAACAGCAAAGCCTCCCCGTTTCCCACATCGCCTTTGAAAAAACTCCTTAATGGCGAATTGTCGATCTAGGTTAACCAGCATGTTAACAATATTACACCAGACCCCCCCCCCCCCCCCCCCCCCCCCCATAGATTTTCTGACCGGAAAAATGTCCCAGCTAGATCTCGTTTTATGAACAGCTTCTGAGTGACTAATTACATATTTCCCCAAGCTTTGTATTTTCAACACAAACCAAGCGGGTGTTCACACGAACATACACTATTTTGCCACTTTCAACATCGGTTTTTTCACTAGTTTTTTTTTTTACATACACAATATCCACATCATATGCTAGCAATCTACATCCACCTAGTACCAAAAAAATGCTAAATATAACGATCACAACCCAAACGTGCATAAAATCATCGTTACATCAAACTTATAATCTAACCAACCAAACGGGCTATTATATTTCATCAGTGGATAACAAACTAAAAACCAAAGTATCCTTAACACACCCTTTAATCATCGTATATTTCCTCAAAAGCCCCTCCAACTTAAACCCAGCTTTCTCCAACACCCTCTGAGACCCAACATTCTCCACATCAGTAAACGCCTGCAGCCTCACAATATCCGGGAACTCCATCAACACCTGCTTCACGGCCATCTTCACCGCCTCCGTCGCGATCCCTCGTCCCCAGTACTTGGCTGCCAAGCCGTACCCGATATCCGCCTTGTGTCCATCTTCGTAGAAAGTTGATATGAACCCGATAGACCGGTCCTCTATGCATATTGACCGGCGCCAACGGTGTGGTATGCATTTGTCTTTGATGAAGGTTAATGCTTCATCTGTTGTTTTCAGTGTTTCCCAACGGAGGAAGCGCGTTACTTGCTCGTCGCCTGCGAACTGGAGGAGGTTGTTGGCGTCAGAAAGTCGGAAGGGGCGGAGGGTGATGGTGGTGGGTGGAGATGAAGGGTTCATGGTGGAAATGGAGTGAGTCCACACCGGTGTGCTAGATCAAGTTCTTTATTATAGACTTAGCATGTTAACATTTTTTTTATGTAAAGATTGTTGCTAATCATTTAGTTTTTTAATCTTCAATAATTGCTACAGTTTTTAGACTTTGACTAACAAATTTAAGAAGAAAAACTAATGTAGTGTTTGTCGTCTAATTTAGTGGAATTGGTAACATAGTAACAAATTTAAGAAAAATAGTTAAAAGAAAAACTAATGTAGTGTCTGGTTTAAAATCTCATAATGTATTTGGTTAGTATAATTATGAATGAAATTTGAATGTAAAATATGTAAAATGATATAACTCACATGTATCCAAAAAGAAGGAGGTGAACCGACGATTTAGATTCAATTATAAATCATTCTTTTATTGAACGAACAAAATAAGAAATGAAATCTACATTCTAATTCCATTCAGAATCATTCAATTCCGTTAAACGAAGACTACCTAATGATATGTCAATTTTATCACAATCCATGTAGTAATCTACATAAATTTTAAACAAGCTCTAACCTATACACACAACATATGCAAGTGGAAGTTAAATAAGTGGTATTTAGTGTAGGAACTAGTTTCACTTTTTATTAAAAATATTAATAAAATAAATAATAACGAGACTCTCGTTATTTGTGAGAAATTCTTCTAGTACAATATTAGTTACAAAAACTAAATAAACGAATATAAATACAATATAATTGTACCAATCTTGATTCAAGCCAGTGTCTTTGGAAGAACTTCAACCACATCGTCTTGTACGAACCTCCGCTGCAAGAATGAACAAACTGGTGTTGACGGTTTTGGTTGAGGATCGTGTTAGACACGGGGCCCTTAAAACAGATTCCGCGCCTCCTCTCAGACGGTCTGTTTCCAGGATACAACAACCGAAGCAGTAGTTGTACTGCCGGAGATGACACTCGCGCCCGAGATTACACCGGGTATAAATTGGTGTTCATAAAAATTTGAACAATGTGAAGTTGTGTAAAATTGAGAGTACTCCTCTCAATGAAATATCGAGACTAAAGAGAATGTCTATTTCCTTGTGTCTCTAGTATGAACCACCAAGTTCATATTTATACACCCATAGTTTTAATCTAATTAAAACTAGTAATAAAATAGACATTAATCTTGTCATAATTATAACATTAATCTTGTAATAAACAAGATAATGAATATGACATTAATCTCTAATTAAATGGACTTAAGTGGTTAGTCAAAAACGGTCATATACATCATGACACGCATTAAACGGGTTGTAACAGCTAGCTTTGACCAGGTCCTGCCAGTTGCTCTGTTACCGTTGCAGACAAGTAAGCGCGCCTGAAGTGGCTCTTCAGTCTGTGCGCCACATTGTATGGAACCCGCGCATGCGCATGGTGTGCATACCAGTGCTCCTAGTTACTACTGTAACCTGCGCGCGTGCCATAACTGATCCGCAAACCCATGCAACACACTACATGGACCTTACGCCAGGCGATATGGAGCCGCGTGCCACACATATGCCATTGCGCACACCAGAACGCCACCTGGTCATGTGCCATATATACTTGCGCGCCACGCGGATGCCACTACGCATACCAGGACGCCACCTGGTTATGCGCCATCCATACTCGCGCGCATATGTGCGGGTGTGGCACACCCTTTGGTCCCCACTAGTGTTTACCTTTAAGGAAACAATTACAAGGAGTGCTCCTCCTTATATACCACTTTGAGTTTTGTCATCCCACCTATGTGGGACAAGTTGACAAAACTAATCTATTTTATTCATCTATGTTTGTTCCAAACATACAACTTCAAGCTTCGATATCTCATTCATCTTAGCTCTATTTGGACATAGTTTGAACACAAACCATAAATAATTATTTATACAACACATATATAAATATTATTAATGTCCAAAATATTTAGTGAAAAACTCATTTTCACTAAAATTTCCAACAATCCCCCACATGAATGGAGATCGATTAAAACACACAAAATTCCCCGATGAAAACTCGACAGTCGAGTATTGCAGGATAGGTAGGTGTAGCCTTTGAACCTTCCTTTGTGAAGCATACTTAGCCTACTAGGGTTTTGTAGACGTGATGTCCTTGAACAATCCCCCATTTGTGTAAACGACAATATACATTCACACAATACTTTCCCTAGCCGGGCCATCTCCTCATGTATGCCTCCAATAATGGTCATGGAGCACTTTCCTGGTTCTGTGGGAGCTCTAGGAATTATGCCCTAATTCCATTCGAAGCGACCACACTTCTCTCCAACATAGGTGATTTCCCTTTAAATCATTAAAAGCATTATGGTTCATTATGATTTACACGAATCATTTAACCACATAGTATGCTTAGCCTCACAACAATGTCACTGGATATTATAGGAATGGACTAGGACGTATTTAAACACCCTTTTATAGTTTTAGGGGGATATATGAACATATAAACTAGCTTATATATAAACATATATATTAGCTATGCCCCCACAGTGACTACCACTCGGTTCATGATTAAGTTGGCCTATTGAACCTAGATCTTGGGATCTCCAGTCAACTAGGTTAGGTTTCCCTCATGTCCTTTTTTCCATGGCTTTAGTCCCATTCCACAACCTGATCTCTTATCAACCCACTGGTTGTTGGATCCCAAATTATCTTTGACTTTGCTAAGTCACCAACGATAATTTAAATAGCGATCAGTTGTTCTAACGTGTTCTTGACTCGCTAATCACTTTTGCCTTTTAGTCGATTTATAAGAGTTATAACTCGTGATCTCAACCTGGATCCAGTTATGTACCTTGTCTTAGAATGACATGAAACTCAATTCATGGCAAGACACGTTTTCACCATGCCTTTGGTGTGTCATGACTGACATCTTATTAGATTGAATCTAACCAATTGGCATTCGAGTCCAATCTACTCGATTGACTCCATATAACCATTGTGTACTCCACTTGGTCATGTGTTTGCAATATATGCAAGTCACCCCCACATTTAAGTGTATTTGGGTAGCATCCAAATGGGGCGATGAAAGGTTATCTCCCTTTCATTTCGAGTTTGAGAAAACTTCTCAACTACCATTTCCACATTCAAATGCAAGTCACCCTCACATTTAAGTGTAATTGGATAGCATCCAAATGGGGTGATGAAAGGTTCTCCCTTTCATTTCGAGTTTGAGAAAACTTATCAAATACCATTTCAACATACCCTAAATGGTTTGTTTCTTAAATGGCCTCCTCCCCCCCCACATTACTTGCATTTTAATGAAGTTATATTTATAGTTTTGTTTAGCATAAAATTCGTTCTTGTGTCATCACATATTTTGAATGTTTAAAGTTAATTTAATCTCCGTCGAGCATATAAATTAACAAGTATTAGTCTAGCATGCTTTAGACCACAATACTCTAGCATGTGAACAGAAGATGCATCATTCTGATTCTTCACAGCCTTAAGAGATAACGCACTATCTCTTTCGAACATTCGTTTCTTAGTTTAGACACAATAATGAAATTTTATTTCACCATTCCAAAACCATCGGTTTTAGGAAGGCCTCAAAACCATAGTTAACTTCATCCATTAGGATCATAACTCGTTTGCCTTTTTATCTCTAATGCTTCACCATTGACTTCCTTAAGACTTAAACATAAGTCTTAATCCAAGTCACTTTGATGAAAGATCTTTGTATAAAATCACTTGAGTCTTGAGATATAGTCAATTAGATTGACTTTCAACAACAAAGCATTCACGAATGCCTATAGTGATATATACACTTACGTTGTTGTTTCATTAATACCATGTATTGGGATACTCTCCCAAATTGAGGACCAAGCCTCCACATAGTTTAAACAACATTGATGGTAGTAGAAGCATCTACAAGTCCATCACTATTGTAAATTTCCGTTAATAAATTTGCTAAATTTATTAAAATCATTTACAATAATAAGATATATTTCTTTCATATGTTATATTCTTTGAAAACTTACATGTGCATTTCCATGTTGATGCTATCAACATTGGATGACATATCTTGTTTTCGTGCATTTCATCTCAAACCATGCACCACGTTTCTCACAAACTCGTTATATGTTTGATGTTTGATTTGTGACTTATTACATAAGTCATGATCACAACCCGCTCATTGTGTTCGTGTAAATTACCTTTTACACTTTGTATAAAAAATGTGTATCCTTTTGACAACTTATTAGTAGTCCAAAATAACGGATACACCAATGATATCTAAGCATAAAACCCAAAGTGTTATTATTTCCAACACTTTCGACCGAAATAATCGCAATTATATCGTTCTATCATGTTTTGAGGTACTCCCTCAATGGAACACATATAACTTGTTTTGTCTTGAAACGCTAAACTTGAGTAATCACAAGTTTCCCAAAAATATAAAGTTGTTTACAATTAACTGCTCGCAAGTAGTTGAGCAACTTATTATATTTATAACAACATCGAGTTGTTTTTCACCAAATAGTCTTTCCAAGACTATGTTTTATTCGTTCAAAATATTTCTCGTTTCTGCAAGTGTTTTAATATTAAACTATATATTTATGTTTTGATTACAAATCAAGACAATAAACCTTATAATAGTTTAATAAATAAAAAAAATTTCAAACTCGCTCGTTTGAAAATAAAACGAATACACATCGTTTTAATAAATGGTTTATCACATTCAAACCATTTCTAACCGCTGTTAGATAATAACGATTGTCAATCATTAAAATGAGTGGTTTGTATGATAACCAATTCTAATATGCTAATTGGAATTTAAATGTTGAACAAACATTCAAAATATTTGGTTTTTATAAAGTAAACCGCTTCTAACGCGCTCGTTAGAAATAAAACGAATACAATTATTCACTTTTGGTTTAAATGAACGTTTTCTAACACGCTCGTTAGAAATGAACACAAATCTTTTCTAACACGCTCGTTAGAAAATATACAAAACGATTACAAATCATCTTAAATAGTTAATCATAGTTAACCTGGTTCTAACCCGCTCGTTAGAAATTAACGATTGCAAATCGTTAAAATAGTTGGTTATAAGATAAACTAATTCTAATACGCCCATTAGAAAATTAAACGATTATTTATTGCCATAAGCCGTTTTTGGTTTATATAAAATAAACGTTTTCTAACCCGCTCGTTAGAAATAAACGATTGACAAAGTCGTTAAATCGTTTCTAACACGCTCGTTAGAAATAATCGATTACAAAATTTGTTTCGAAGTTTATAAAAAAAATATAAACTATTTCTAATACGCTCATTATAAAGAAACAAATAAAAATCGTTTAAACGTATGTGGAAAAAATCCGTTACAAGGTTTATTATCCAAAATAATTGTCTCCAACACGCCCGTCGGTAATTATTTCAAATAATAATCTTTTCTAACATGCTCGTTAGAAAATCTACACGTATATTTTCTAACACGCTCGTTAGAAAATCTAATCGTCTTTTAACAAGTTAGTTTTACACAATCATCGTATCTAACACGCTCATTAGATATAAAGGATGATATTAAAACTTATTATTCTATAAAATTCTAACACGCTCGTTAGGGATATAAAAAGTTTTAATCTTGTTATTCTTTCAACATTAACATTTCTAACACGCTCGTTAGAAAATATTAAAACTAGTTATTTTATAAAATAATTATTTTCTAATATGCTAATTAGAAAATAAATATATTTCAACACTTTTAAAACCAACATTAAAAAGTCAATTATGGTTACTAAAAGCTTATTATTAAGAAATTAAGCGTTACAAAAACATTTGTAAGGGGTTACAAAATAAAGTTTTCTAATACGCTCATTAGAAAATTTAGTATTTCAAAAACCTATTGAAATACAAATTATTTTGTATATGGTTCGGTTTATCTAAACACGAACAAAAAACCCATGAACTGTAAAACTTGAATCAAAATAGTCGTTTTGCAACCCGGTATTCGGATTAAAGATTGTACCCCAATCATAAAATCCATCCGACTCATTGTACTAAATAAATATTTCCCAAAAAAAAATATTTACAAGATTTTAACAAAAATCTCATTAAATATTTTAACTTTCGTGAACCTAAATCCTCGTAGAGAAGGGATTTAAGATTGTAGCAACAATCTTCACGAAAGTCTGTTTTAAGATTGTAGGAACTAGGTTCACTTTTTATTAAAAATATTAATAAAATAAATAATAACGAGACTCTCGTTATTTGTGGGAAATTCTTCTAGTACAATACTGGTTACAAAAACTAAATAAACGAATATAAATACAATATAATTGTACCAATCTTGATTCAAGCCAGTGTCTTTGGAAGAACTTCAACCACATCGTCTTGTACGAACCTCCGCTGCAAGAATGAACAAACTGGTGTTGACGGTTTTGGTTGAGGATCGTGTTAGACACGGGGCCCTTAAAACAGATTCCGCGCCTCCTCTCAGACGGTCTGTTTCCAGGATACAACAACCGAAGCAGTAGTTATACTGCCGGAGATGACACTCGCGCCCGAGATTACACCGGGTATAAATTGGTGTTCATAAAAATTTGAACAATGTGAAGTTGTGTAAAATTGAGAGTACTCCTCTCAATGAAACATCGAGACTAAAGAGAATGTCTATTTCCTTGTGTCTCTAGTATGAACCACCAAGTTCATATTTATACACCCATAGTTTTAATCTAATTAAAACTAGTAATAAAATAGACATTAATCTTGTCATAATTATAACATTAATCTTGTAATAAACAAGATAATGAATATGACATTAATCTCTAATTAAATGGACTTAAGTGGTTAGTAAAAAACGGTCATATACATCATGACACGCATTAAACGGGTTGTAACAGCTAGCTTTGACCAGGTCCTGCCAGTTGCTATGTTACCGTTGCAGACATGTACGCGCGCCTGAAGTGGCTCTTCAGTCTGTGCGCCACATTGTATGGAACCCGCGCATGCGCATGGTGTGCAGACCAGTGCTCCTAGTTACTACTGTAACCTGCGCGCGTGCCATAACTGATCCGCAAACCCATGCAACACACTACATGGACCTTACGCCAGGCCATATGGAGCCGCGTGCCACACATATGCCATTGCGCATACCAGGACGCCACCTGGTCATGTGCCATCTATACTTGCGCGCCACGCGGATGCCACTACGCATACCAGGACGCCACCTGGTTATGCGCCATCCATACTCGCGCGCATATGTGCGTGTGCAGCACACCCTTTGGTCCCCACTAGTGTTTGCCTTTAAGGAAACAATTAAAAGGAGTGCTCCTCCTTATATACCAGTTTGAGTTTTGTCATCCCACCTATGTGAGACAAGTTGACAAAACTAATCCATTTTATTCATCTATGTTTGTTCCAAACATACAACTTCAAGCTTCGATATCACATTCATCTTAGCTCTATTTGGACATAGTTTGAACACAAACCATAAATAATTATTTATACAACACATATATAAATATTATTAATGTCCAAAATATTTAGTGAAAAACTCATTTTCACTAAAATTTCCAACATTTAGAAGTAAAAAGTTTGTTATTAAAAATGGACGATCCCTGTAAGTCCTTTCGTAGTGGGGCTTCATATGGCGTCACGTCCACACAAAATGCCCCATAGCGCCCAGGCACACCGCCCTCCGGGGCGTTAAAGGCTGGAAGTTTTGTGGCCGTTATGCTCATCACAGTGCTACACTATGGTTTCTCACACACACATACATATATATAATTGAAGGGGTTAACCACTACACACTCAAGTTATATAACCCCCATTTCTTACGCATTTGCCACGTGTCTTATAACCCAACATCGGAAGGGGTTACGAGTGGTTACCACTACGCATGACCTAATTATCTCTAAAATTTTTGAATCCTGGTATGCTTTAAATGATCGTTTCGTATTCTCTTGCTTTTAACCTCAAGTTTCCTACTCATAATTTTTTAACTGATTTTGACTGAGCCAATGTGGGGTAGCCCACTTGGTAGAGGTCTTAGGTTCTGTTAGTGCATTAAGTGTCTATCGCCTCCGTCAATCTAGCACGTAGCAGAAACCGAAGAAGTCTAAGCTTTTATTGTAATATCTAGTTAAAAGGACAAGGTGGCAAACTTGTAAATAAGGAGAAATCCTTATATTCCTTGTGCCTATAAATAGGGAATTATAGTGTTAGGTTTAAGACTTTTGCCATTTTAGAGAGTTTGGAGCTTGGTGCTTAGAGAGAGAAAGTAGAGAGAGAAAGTGCTCTAGGTGATTCACGGTTCTTGTACGATTTCAGATTTATCAAAGAATCACGTTTATATTACGTCACATGTGTTAGGTCGCGTTCGTGTACGGTTTCCGCACGTTTCACGTTCGTTTCGCAATCGTTTTGGAGTCAAAACCGGTCCTACAAGTGGTATCAGAGCTAGGAGCTCGATTGCGCTGACCAAATACATAAATTCGTACCAGAATTCAGCGATTTCATATCTGTTTTTCGTTAAATTCTTCATATTCTACTACTTTTTCACGTTTTTGAAGGTTTTTCGTTAAATTGAATGGGTTTTACTGGTCCAAATCTGATGATTTTTTAGTATGTTGTGCGTAAACATCTGATTTACAACCCTACCAAATTTCAGGTCCAAACTCCTAGTCGTTTAGGAGAAATTTGAATTTTTGTGATCGATTTCGTTGGTAACAGCGAGATTTCGCTTGAAATATTCTGATTTAGCTTGAAAAAGTTCAAGCGAAATAGTTTAGTTGGATTTCGCTTGAAACGATTGGACTTGTATTATTCAGATTTCGCTTGAAAAAGTTCAAGCGAAATAGATTTCTTGGATTTCGCTTGAGCTAACCAATTCAGAATAACAATTTCGCTTGAAAATACATCGAATTGTGTGATAACATCGTAGGTGTTAGTTGTTTGGGACAAGAGATCATGTGGTTTGTGATGATTTACATGTGAATATGTTTAATGAAGTTGTCAGTTTGCATGGAAAATAGTATTGGTCTTATCAAATATTCAGTATCCATGTGATGCACTAGTTTTGATAAAGTTTGATTTCGGTCAAGTTGGTATTCATAGTAATTAGTGTGTGACAGTTCATATATATGGTTCATTAAAAGTCAACTTGGTGATATCAATTTGAGTGTTTGCTCGGTCCAATCAAAGTATTTTAGAAAGTGTTGTTTGTCGGTTTAAGTGGATTCAACGGTTCATTCACAAAATTAAAGTTGGTGTTGGTTTGTGTCTATTGCGCATGTGATTTAAAGATAAGGTCCAATCAGAAATCGAATCTCATTTTAGTTGTCAGCCACTACTTGTTTCATTTAAACTATTTGTTGACATATGTGAATTGCATATTATATTAGTCCATGTGATCGAGATATATTAAAGTGATTGACTGACTTTGAAAGTATCGAGATATGTGATCAGTATTTGTTATATGAGGTCCAATCATATTGGTTTTATGTGATAATATCTAGAGTTTATTGAGTTTGTGTGTTGTAATCATAAAAAGTATCATATATAGTTGAAGTTTATCATTGCGATTTTGGTTCAAAGTGTTGGATTTGTTAGGTCGTTTTGTATCGACAAGTCGTGTGATATTGTCCAGTTCGTACAAGTTCGGAGTTCAAAGGTTTCAAAAAGTCAAGTTACTTAAATTCGATTTGGGTTCTAGAAGTCCGTACTGTTGGTCAACGTTCAGTCCGCACAAGAAATCATCAGTTCGAATACCAGTCTTGTTCTGTTAATTAATAAGTGTTTTAAACTGATTGTGTTTTGTTTGATTGTTTTTGCTAGGTAATTGAAGATGTCAAGCAACGGTGAAGAGTTCTACAATACTTTCTACAACGCGTTCACTTCCGAATCATCAGATAGAAGATCTGAGATGAAAGAATATTCAAGAGAGATTTCGGAGAATTTGAAATTTGAGAACATGTATGGAAGTCAACAGAAGCCACCAAAGTTAATGAAAGTTGAAGACTATCACTGGTGGAAAAACAGATTTGAGGGTTGGGTAAAAGCTTTCGCTCCTGAAAGTTGGATAAAAATGACAGATGGATACACTGAACCAGTAAAAGAGGGAGGAGAGTTAATAGATGCGAAGGATTTCTCAGACATAGATATAAAAAATGTTGTGGCTGAATCTAAAATGATCACATTAATCAAACAGTCAGTGAGAGAGGATATTATTTCGTTACTTGAACAAGAGAAAACTTCAAAAAGTTTGTGGGAAGCGTTAGGGAAAAAGTGTGTAGGAAGTAATGAAATTGTCAAAAACAAAAAGAAATTGTTGCGTAAAGAGTTTGATCTTTTCAGTTGTATGAAAAATGAATTTGTTTGTAAAATGATCGAGAGATTCGGATATCTGAAAATGGAGCTGATCAGACATGAAATTTTACCTTCTGAAGAGGAGCTGGTGGATAAATTGTTTGATTCATTGCCAAATGATCAAGAGTGGCAATACTTCGCTCTAATGTTGAAAAATACTATCAAGCCTGAAGATTTGAAAGTAGATTTGCTGATTGAAAGGCTTGAAAGTCATGAGTTGGAGATAAAAAGATCTAAAGTCAACAATCCAACTTATCAGCATAATGTAGAGCTTTACTACAGAGGAAATGTACCACAGGCTGGGTCTCCAAGAACAGCATTTTCTGCAGAAAGTTCAAGTTCAGTGAACAATGAAAGTCTTCACAGTGGTTTTCACAGTAGATCTTCTTCAAACACTTCAAGTCAATCTACTTCCAAGAATTTGTTCCAGTGTAATATCGCAGTGGATCTGAAGAATGGGCAGAATTTCAGCGAAGAGTCGGCAAAACAACAGATGGTTTTCTTGGCATCTGTACTTGAATCGTATGAAAGCCTCGTTGCAGGGAAGATTGGCAATACCAATTTGACAAAAGAAGATTATGATCAATTAGACCCCGAGGAGATGGAACTAATGGATATAAGATGGTGTATGGCCAGTGCTGTTCGTCGGGCACATCGGTTCATGGAGATTACGGGGAGAAAGTCAATTGGTGGACCATCTACCAAATTGGGATTTGATAAATCTAAGGTGACATGCTTCAAATGCAAACAAAGAGGTCACTTTAAGCGCGAGTGCAGAAATGCGTATGCTGATGATGATTCTGCAAATCCGTTCAACGAAGATTATTACAAGAAAGCGATTTACCATCAGAACAAGTCTGAGCCACCAAGATTGAAACAGTCTGAAGAAAAATCAAGGGCTCTTGCAGTTATATATGATGATGAAGGTTACGACTGGAGTCAAGTATGCCCTGAAGAAGATGCAGTTGGATATGCATTTGTGGCTAATGCTGATCCTGATAGATATTGGAAAGTAGACTATGCAAGATGGGAAATCGGAAAATTAAATGAACCATTCAAAGAAGCCCAGAGAGCAAAAAGATGGAATGAAGAGCTGGAATGTTACATGGATCCACGGGGTAATCCAGTTGTTGATCCATCAAAAGTGGATTTTGAAGCTGTAATAAATTTGGTTCCAAGGCATGCTACTTTCAACACACGAAGGTTATCTGATAAAGCATATCTGCCTGATTTGGAGAAGAAGATAAGAGAGGTTTGTGAAGCAAGTCTACTGAAGGTGGTAGAGATGAAGAAGAGAAAAGAAGAAGAATTGAAGAAGATGATTGAAGAAGTAAAGGCTGTTGCGAAGACTGCTGCTGAAGAGGAACAGAAAGCTGAAGAAGAACAGAAGAATGAAGAAGCTCAGAAAGAAGAAAAAGTGGAGAACAAAGAGCAAGATCAGAAAGCTGAGACAGAAGAACTGGTGCTGAATGCTACTGAGGTTAGAAAATCTTCTGATTTACCGAATGTTGAATTGGTTGATGAAAATGAAAACAAGTGCAGGAATTGCATAGAAATGTGCAAAGCCTGTACTAAAAAAGATGACATCATAAAAGTTAAAGAAATTGAAGCAACAAAATTTGAAAATGTTTTCAAAATAAAATGTAAAGAAATGGTTGAAACAGAAGAAATGTTGAAATTAAAAGTCGAAAAGCTAACACAGAAGTGTCAAGATCTTGAAAAAGATAATGATGTGTATAGACAACTGTGTTCTGCAAAATGTGTTGATTGTGTTGAAAAAGAATCTAAATTTCAAGATTTACAAAAACAGTATGATTCTTTAAAATGGTCGAGTCAGAGAGTACAAGAAGCTTATGATACTTTGAAGAGCCAAGTCAAAAGTTTTGATCAAAGATTGTCAGAAACCTTAGTTACTAAAGAAATGTATGAAAGAAAGTTTAAAGAAAAGCAAATTGAATTAAACAAATGTGTTGATGAAATTGCAAATCTTAAACAAGTCTTGGCTGAAAAAGAAAAGGTTGTTACCAAACTTCAAAGTTATCATAACTCTTCGTACATTCTCGAACGCATTTTCAACATCACACCAGATGACAAAGATACTGAAAATTGCAAAAAGGGTATTGGTTCATAATTTCATCAGGTACCACCACCATTGAGAAACAACTATACTTTTTATGATGAGGAAAAGGTGGCAAAGGGTTTGAACATAGCTGACCAGTTACCTGAAAGTATCGATGTGACTTACTCCAAATCTGATGATGCTAATGATTCAGAGGTGGTAAGTAAGGTTGTTGAAAGTGTTTTGAAAGATGAGTCAACAAAAGGTAAGTCTGAATCACAGGATGAAGATGAAGGAAATCTTTATGATGGTTATCTGAAAAACACAAAATCCGAGAAAAATTTGAATGATGATTCAAAAGGATTGGTTTATACCATGATTGGATCGGACAAACTATTCTTAGATGTTGTATTCCCGATTCAGAATGTGATTTAAGAGAAGGTTGATAAAGTTTTCAAAATGGTTGAGATTGAGAAGTCTGAGATTCCAAAGTTTGCTGGTAAAGGTCATAAATCTTTTTATAACAAACCTGGTTTTAAGAAGAAAAACATGAAGGCTGGTTTGGGTTATAAAAAGAAACGGAATTGGAATCAAAGTAAAAAACCAAATTTGCAACAAAAGATGAATTTTGTTCAAGGGAAAAGCTTGAAAGAAGAGGAAAAACTCAAAATTGGACAACAGTCTAATGAAGAGTTTGATGCTATGAAAAAGAAACAACAACAGGCCAAGGATGTTTCAAAGAAAGTGTGTTTTAAATGTGATCAAATTGGACATGTTGCACGAAAGTGTCCAAATCCAAAGTCTGTTGATATTGAAAAACAGAAATCTGAGGATGTGAAACCAAGGTCAACCAGATTTGATTCGAAACAAACTTGGAGGTACAATACAAACAAGTTTGCTTCAAATCAAAATTGGAAATTAAACCCGAACAGGTTTGATTCAAGACAGACCTGGAATTCTCACACACCCAGATTCAGAACAACACAGAGTTGGAGAACATCTGTTGATATGACAAAACCTCAAGAGTTTTGGAAACCTAAAAATGTTGTTCAAAATCAAAAGGTTCAAAAAGAGACAAATTTTTACAAAAGAGGTACTCCGAAAGGTCAAATGTGGAGTGCTAAGAAACAAGTAACGATGGTAAAAGATGAAAAAGTTGAAGTCAAAATTGAAAACGGTTTAAATGACAAAGAGTTTCCGAAATTAAATGAACATTATTGTGTTGAAATGCCTAAGGTCCAACAGACCTGGGCTAAATTGTTCAAATGATTGATAAAGTTTGAATGTGCAGGTGCTCAACGAAGCTGAAGACTGTGAGAATAGTAGTTGGAGCAACCTGGCACAGGAAGAGGTTGCAGGACCCTGGTTTGGTTGAAACAAGGAGTTTAGTTTGAGTGTTGTTTGTACATAAATAAACAATATTTTCAAAATCCTAAAAATTGAAAAATTAAAAACCAAAAATATGTTTTTAGTTTGTTAAAATTTGAAAAACCAAAAATATGTTTGTTTTTAATTTTGTTTGAATGTATGTTGATTGAATACGCCGAAACCCTCACGGCTGAACAAACATGATTACTTTCATCAGATTGAAAAACGGTTTTCAAACTGTTAAGATCAATGGGTTGTAAATCATGGGGGTACGTTATATTTTCTGCAAATCAGAGCATGTGAAGCAGAAAATGGATGGTGAGACAAAGCTATCAGTATTGGTTGTCAAAGTTTCTTTAAATGGTTTTGCATTTTAGGGGGAGAAATATTGTTAGAAAATACAAAAACATTTGAAAATTTGAAAAAGTCAAAAACATGATAAAAATTCAAAAATTTGAGTTTTGCGTAAAAAGAGGAAATGATAGTACATCAGTAGACAGTTACAGTACGCTAAAGAAATGGAAAGTTTAAATGTGTTAAACGATCTCACCGTGGATGTGTCGGTAGATTTTTATACACTTAGTAAACTTTTTCGGGATATAAACCTAAATTCAAACTTGCTTATTTCGTAGGGAACACTACTTGGATATATAGGTAACCCCTGAAATCTCGTTTGAAAGGTCTTGTATTCTGATATACTAGGTTTTTATACTCAGTGATATCTGGGGTATTATTCCGGGACTTCTGCTGAATGGAAGTTCTGACCTAGTCCTCGAATAATACTTTCCGCAATGCTTGAAACATAGCATCACCCTCAGCATATATGATAAGACAATAAAATTGCTTAGCAATGCTGTTGTAAAAAAGATCCTCTAAAGGGGACACACCCAAGTTGAGTCATGATCTCTCTGCTGAACGGTAGTTCTGACCTGAGCTCTCATGATTCTTCATAATTTATTAACCCCTTACAGATATCATTTGTGTTATAATTGCCTGTAAGACTGAATATTGGGATCTGGATACGGGAGTATATTCAAGAGGTGGGACACATGAATGAGTTTAAGTTCTTAATACATCTAATTCGTATCCTGAATCAGTTGAAGTTTGTGTGAAAATTTAAGTGGATCAGTATATCGACAATCTAAGTGAATTGTTTAATTCTTAATGTGTAACTAAGCTCAACGGTACTTGTAACTTGTCAAAAACTGATATGATCCTCTGACGCAAACTCAAACAAAAATATTGTCTGTGAATATGTTTGTACATATTTTGTTATTGCTTTATATTTTTAGAAAAAAACAAAAAGATTTTTGATTCTGCTTTATTTTCGACAATCGATGTCTGAGTGCTGAGTTTCAAAATCTAAGTAAGCTGATTGTGTTTCAGAAAATAAAACAAGTTCATTAATTTGAAACTTGAATTAAAATCAAAAATTTCAAAAAACAGTTTGTGATATCTCCAAGGTCATTAGTTTGGACTTGGATGATTAACTGTGGGGGATTTGGATGCTTATACTGTTATAGAGCTAGTTTCTGATTCGATTCGATGAAACTGCCAAATTCATGAAAAGTGGTTTAGAAGGTTTGAATTGTCAGATTACGATATCTGGAAGATTAAAATGTTGTTACTTATAGTTGTATGAGTGATTGCAGGAAAAGTCCAGACTACGATCCCGAGAGCAGAGTCTAAGGGGGAGTCTGAAGACGAGCTAAAAGTTAGGAGGAGCTTGTAGCTGGAAAGAGAGGTGTCGATCCCTAAAAGCACGGAAGCTTGACGAAAGGGGGAGCCTGAAGAAAGAGTCTACCGAGAGAGGGAGCAACGGAAGCTCGTAGACAGATCCACGGGGATTCTGTTCAAGATAGAGAAAGACAAGATGCTATGAGATTGACTACGGCAATATCCAAGGGGGAGTCTGTTAGTGCATTAAGTGTCTATCGCCTCCGTCAATCTAGCACGTAGCAGAAACCGAAGAAGTCTAAGCTTTTATTGTAATATCTAGTTAAAAGGACAAGGTGGCAAACTTGTAAATAAGGAGAAATCCTTATATTCCTTGTGCCTGTAAATAGGGAATTATAGTGTTAGGTTTAAGACTTTTGCCATTTTAGAGAGTTTGGAGCTTGGTGCTTAGAGAGAGAAAGTAGAGAGAGAAAGTGCTCTAGGTGATTCACGGTTCTTGTACGATTTCAGATTTATCAAAGAATCACGTTTATATTACGTCACATGTGTTAGGTCGCGTTCGTGTACGGTTTCCGCACGTTTCACGTTCGTTTCGCAATCGTTTCGGAGTCAAAACCGGTCCTACAGGTTCAAACCTTCGTAATTATTGGTGTGTTTGCGCTTAAAAAAAGGGTGCTACTTTCTACACCCCCTATTTACTTTTTTCACCCCCCTCCTCTCACATACTTACAGGTGGGGCCTGCGTGGGACCGACAGTTTTCGGGGGGGGGGGGGGGGGGGTTGTAATGAGGAAGAGGGGGGGTGTGTATAGAATGAGCCTAAAAAAAACTTATTTGACTAAGGTGTATATTCGTTCAAGCATATTTGGCTTTTCATATTCGCACATCGATATGTGTATCTCACTATTTAAGTTGACGTATCCTTTTCGTCTGCCAATCCATTCATTCTGCTCGGTACACCCAACGTCCTTCAGTCAGTTCGTTTCTTGATGTAGTGCTTAACATCTGAGTTGGTTTGTTTTGTTGCAGCTATGGAACCATCCCTTGATTGATTAGTAATAGCTTCAACTTTTTTTTTTTTTTTTGTTAATTTGGCTACTGATTGTTATAAATAATAATTTGACATTTTCCGCTAATAATCTTTATGAAACAGGTTATTGGGGTTTGATGAGAAATATGAGTAAAGCTAGAATGAATGTAGAAGATGATAGGCTAAGCATGCTGCCAAATGATCTTATCTATAGAATCCTCTCTCATATTAGCATTAAATATGCTATTCAAACCGCTGCCTTGTCTTCTAGATGGAGGTTTATCTGGACTTCAATGCCCTATCTCACTATCTCAACTCTCGATGCCCCTGACATATCTGAATTTGTTAACCATGTTCTGTCTCGCCGCAATGATCAAATAGAAGTGTATTCTGTCAAGCTCAGTTTTCATCAACAGTTTAGTAAAGAGTTGCTGAAAAGAATTCTTGACTATGCATTCTCCCACAATGTCCAAAAACTAACTGTTGCATGCTTTCTTAATGGGCACATTGTTTTCCCTCTCGATCTCTTTCGTTCTCGGTCTCTCAAATATCTCAGGTTGAGTGGATCCCCTGCTGGACCCGGTAATGGCAATTGCATTATCTTTGAATCAACTTGGGAGCTCCCGGCTCTAACAACGTTGCGTCTTGATTACATCTTGGTTGATGATAAATTACACGATGATGATACGGGCATAAGTCTTTTCTCCAAGTGTGCAACCTTAAAGAATCTTACCATAAATTTCTTTGCAGTGTTGGAATCATGTAACTTTACTGTTTGTCATTCTGGACTTTCTAATCTTACTCTTGAAAATGGACAGTTTACACTAAATTTTGTCAATGTGGTTGCACCTCAGCTCAAGTATCTTACGTTACGAAGCTGCTACGTCGAGCATATGATTACTACACCCAATCTTGTCTCTTTGCTCTTCCAAAGTGCTCATCTTTTGCAGTTCTCTACAGAGTTGCATTCTTTGGAGAAGGTGGATCTTCGTGTTAACTTTACAGACTTGTGGAGCGGTAGTAGAATCGCTGGTCTGCTTCAACAGCTTCACAATGTCAAATTTCTTACACTGAACCTGGAGATAGTTGAGGTACATTGGAATTTTAAACATGGGAACCGCTTTATTAAGATTGATAAATAAAACAAATTTAGTTTTATTCTCAATATATGATTAGTTTTCATTGTGAAAATTTTGCAGCCTTTTTCATCATACTTGGAAAGTATCTCACTTCAACCTTCTCCGTTTTCTAAGTTAAATAGTTTAAAGATTTATCCAGTTTATGTACCCTCGGATGAGGACGCACATATGAAAATAACAATGTCTACTAAGGTACTAAGCTATTTGCTAGATGGTTCTCCAGGTGCTACCTTCAAAATGATCTCATATGAGGTATTGACACTATGACCATGCATCGTATTTGTTATAATTTTTTAAAAATAGCAGAGTGAATGGGCAATATATGATAATATTCATTTAACAACCTGTGAATGGTTTTGCTTAGTTTCTTAAACTTTCAATGACCTGTGAGCTTCCTAATGTTTGGCAAAAGTTTGTTTTTTGTTTTCAAGATTATTTTGCGTGAATAAGACAGACAACGGTTTTTCTCTGGTTATCATAATTTTAACTTACTTTGAAAAAAATACAACTTCATTTACATGTTAAAATGGCAAGTGTACAACGCATCTCTGTAAAAAGGGCACTTAAATGAGGTCCGTTTGTTCACCAGGAAGTCAAGGAACAGCAGCAGAAGGCTCGAGCTTTTGAAAATGCTGTAGCAGCAAAAAACCGTATGGCAGATTTGCAGGAGATGTTAGAGAAGGAGAAAGCTGATATTGATGCTCAAACGGATCGAGGGAAGACACGCCAAGAGGCAGCTGCTAATCAAGGGAAGGCTCCGGTGGAGAGAGTGCAACTGCAGTTGAAAAGAAAAATGGCACAGATGAAGAGCTCTTGGGAAGATGTCGGTGTACAGATTGATCGCGGGAGAACAAAGAGTTGTCGCATAGTCTCTCAGTTGCGTGAAATTGAAGTATTGTTACTAAAAGACCTTCCTGTTTCAAAGAGGGATGAGTTGCAAGCATGTTTTTCCCGTATCTCTGCTGAGGTTGACGCTGTCGTGAAGAAAATATTACACCATTTAAGTGATTGCTTTATTGAGCTTGCTACAACATACCATGCTTAAAAACCAACCGCTTGTGTCTTGTTGCTGTCTTAAGTTTTGGTGTTTGTCCTTCTTGTCTGTAAAGACTGGTATGTTTTTGCTGCTATCATGCAGAATTACTATTGTTTTTGCTGCTTTTGGGCCGTTTTGATGTCATTTATAATCGATATAGTGTATGGTCTGCACCGTGTTTATTTTATTTCTAAGCATGTCACTGAAGAAACACTAAGTCTAATCCGCGGGGGATAGGCTAGTAATGCCTCGACCAGGGGGTTCTCTCTTGATCAACTTGAGCTGCAATCTCCTAAATGTGATCTGCCGAACTTGAAACAACACCTGTAGATCATTACGAGGAGGATTGTTCTTCTGGCAACCGGGCTCCGACGTGAGAATAAGTGTTGTTCTTTCTAGAGAGAAAGGAAACAAGTGTATGTTTAGAGTGAGAGAGTAGGAAATTGGATCCTTAAACCTTTGGCGAAGGCTGGGATTTATAACCGGATGGTTGGGGAAGGAGGGGGCTGATTGGGCAAGACGTCGATGTCAAAGAATATCCATTTGGTTCCCTCTGTGCGAAAGGTAATGCACGCAGAGGGGGGAGTATGATTGTGCACCGTGATTGGCTACACGTCGCTTTTAAGAAGTACCTATTGTCTCGTCTGCACTCGGCCGTTGGTGGAAATTGTGGAGGGGTGAAATAGCGCACGTTGATTGGCCACACGCCGTTGTCGGCTGTACAGTTTGTCTCTTGCACGATTGAGCATCGTGGGGATCTTCAGGTACAGTCGCTCTGGCGGACGTTGATTGGCTGCATGGCTCTTTCATCTTATATTGTGTGTCTCCTCTGAGCTGGCATTGTCCCCTGCCCGTGGGAGTGCCCCACGTGGAACACTGGAGTCAGCCGAGTGTTTTTACTCTTAAGTGTGGGTATGGTTCTACACGCACAGAGGCTAGGTCGCAGCCCGTGCGGCAGTTGGGACCATCTCCCTTCAGATTTAATATATAAATTTGGACAAAATTTAATAATCAACATAAAAAAATTGTTTAAAGTTTCAACATTTTACAGAAAAAGTCAATATAGTCCATTCTATATAAGTGATCGATCTCCAGATAGATTAAGAAAATATTCAATATCCTTGCTTCTTGCATATTGCAAACTGAAAAATTAGTTATATTATGTGTTCTTAGTAATAGTTTAGTTTGACCAAAGTCAACAAAAATATTAGTTTCATGTACCTCAGACAGCCAATGAAACAGAAGAACTACATCTGCAAGCAATCCCCTCCTCGATCCACCTCTTAGACCGTGGGGTATGGTGGGACGGAGGTTTGGGGCATGGGTTGACACGTGGATATGGGGCACTCAATACACAAACCCAAGTTTCATAGGGGTATGGTGGGCGTGGCTGGGCTGGCGTGGCCAAACCACATCATTTTTTTTAAATTTAAAATAGCCCGCTATGCCCTAATCAACAAGCCAATAAAAGCCGGCCACATAGGATCGCTAGCATGCCCCACGCCCGGCCTTAAACTCCCGCCCAAGGGGCCACGCCCAAACCCAAGCCTACCCGGGGTGGTGACTTGGGCGTTTTCCTCCAACCCACGCCCAAACCCCCGCCCCATACCCCATAGTCTTATCTGGAGTTTTCGTTGTTTATAGTGCCTGATATCACATAAGTACCAATAACCACTATCTACTGTCAAATAATAATTATGTCTATATTTAAAATAAGAGTAAAATGCACGGATAGTCCCTGTGGTTTGGTAAAATTTCACCTTTAGTCCCCAACTTTTCAGAATTACACTCTTAGTCCCTGTGGTTTTACAAGTTGTTACTCGGATAGTCCCTAAAGCGGATGAAGGTTACTCGGATAGTCCATATTGTTTCAAGTTGTTACTCGGATAGTCCCTGTGGTTTGACAAGTTGTTACTCGGATAGTCCTTGTCATTTCACACCCACTTAACCAGAAAAACTAACCTCCATCCGCTTTGGGGACTATCCGAGTAACAACTTGTCAAACCACAGGGACTAAGAGTGTAATTTTGAAAAGTTGGGGACTAAAGGTGAAATTTCACCAAACCACAGGGACTATCCGTGCATTTTACTCTTAAAATAATGTTGACTTTTGATTTGATTTCAAATAATAAGTACAACTCTTCTTGAACTGTCATACATACTAATTAAAAATATCTTACATCTAATTCGCACAATTTAAAATATTTAATTAATTATTTGTAAATTGATTAACTTAGGAATTGCTAACACCATTAAATGAAGATAAATGAGATCTACCATTGTTACATGTTTACAAAAGTATTATAAAAAACTATCAATGACAACCAAACGTAGATTATATTTATGTCATGAGAATATTATTTAAGAACATCAATAACAGTGTCTATATTTAAGATAATAATGACTTGTAATAAATGATAAACATGCATGATACATATACAATAAAAACGCAGTTAATGTTATCAAGATCTCACAAGTATATTACAAAAAAGCAAAAAAAACACAATGTATACTATAATATACAATAGTGGAGAGTTCAAATGTGAAGAAATTTTTTGTAAGAATAAAAAAGAAGAAATTTCAACTAATAAGAATGCTTCATTTTACTTCATTTAATTTTTGTATTTAATATTAGTGTAAGGGTATATTGGTAAACTTAGATGGATCATTAATTGGTAGTCTCCCTTTTTAATAGCTAACTACATTAAATTTGTAACTTATTTTCAGAAAGACATATTTAAAAAAAAAAAAGAAAAATATATAATTTAAAGTGTAGCATAAATTACGAGATGTGTAGGATGAATTACAAGTTGTGTAGGATAAATTTCAATATGTGTTGGATAAATTTCAAAACGTGTAGGAAAAAATTTGATGTGTGTAAGCAAAAATTTAAGTGTGGAGGATGATAGTGTTTATTACTAATTAATTAGTCAAATATAATAATAAATGAGTTGAGAGAAAAACTATTTAATGTTTTACATTTGTACCATTTGTTCTTTTTCTTCTTAATTTAATTTTCTTCTCAAATGAACCTTACTCATATATAATAAATCATAAACATGCAGAGTACATATACAAAAAAAGCAATTGATGTTATCAGGATCTCCCGAGCATATTACACAAAAGCCAAAAAAAATATATACTATAATATACAATTTCGTTGGCCAAACCCAAACCATTGTAAAAAACACAATGAGTTATTATCCAACTATTAAGAACATCAATAACCACGTCTATATTTAAGATAATAATGACTTTTTATTCGGTTGCGATTAGTAACTACTAATGTTCTTATATTCTCATACATCGAATTGTCATACGTACTAACTTAAAATCTTACATCTAATTCACACAATTTAAAAATTTTAAGTAACTATTTTTGAATTGATTAACATAGCAATTGCTAACACCATTAAATAAAGATAGATGGGATCTATCAAAGTTAGATGTTTATGGTATAGATAGTGTTTTTTATTCATGTTTGCAACTCTATATTCAGGCACAATTTAACATCAACATAAACTAAATCAATTACAATTCTCTATATGGTCGCTCGAAGAAAAGGGAGCATATGAAAAAACTAAACAGAAAAGTCGGCATCATCAGTGATAACAATTACAAGCGAACCTGGAGCAGCATCGGATACCTTGATGAAGTCCTCCACTCTCCCCCATCAGATTTCAAGAACAACGCAGAAGAGTTTATCACACAACTGTTGAAACAGGATCAGAAAATCTACGACATCCTAGCCGATCTGCAAAACAAAGGAAAAAATGAAATCGCGTGGAAGAAGGCTGTAGGATCGAGAATCGATCTGAACGAGTCTTCAGAAAAGCTCTAAACTGATTCAAAGGCGGAATTCAATGAATCAGAGTTTGTTTCAGCTTGATATTCACTAACAACTGTCTCTTGTATTGATTATAACGCGTTTACAAGTCTGGAGACACTTCGGCAGCACCTCGCTACCGGAATCTAAAAGTTACAAATGAAAAATACAAGTCACATATTTATACTATTCCCACTTCGTTTGAACAAGCACCTCCAGTTCATACGAACTGGTTCAGTTCGTATGAACTGGCCACTTCGTTTGAATGTCCAGTTCGTTTGAACTGTCCACTTCGTTTGAACTGGCTTGTTCACCTTTGTTTCCTGTTTATCTTGAACTGCGTGACTTGATCTTTCATTACTAATCTAAGACTCGAACGAAGATGAAGTCGACAGACAACTGCACTAACAGACTCCCCCTTGAATGTTGACGGAATCTTCAGTGAGAGTCTTCATCATGACGACTCTTCAATCTTGATCGGTCTTCTTCAGGAGCTCTTCCTGGAATTATGAACCCGGATCTTTCTCTGGCTCTAACTCTCGTCAGACTCCCCCTATCATCAAGCTGGGATCGCCGTCTGGAATTTGTTATCACCATTGAAATCAAATCCTGGCTTTTTCAATTTAAGCTCTCTTCAGGTTCTGATGCATCTCCTGGCTTTCCGTAGCAACAGGATCAGAAACCTACATATCTCAAACACACTATTTACAAACCAATAATGTTGTGATTCAACTTAATGAATCAACTAAACATTTTAGAATCACTTTCATTTAAAATTGATCAAGAATTTAAAACATTCAAAATTCTGATTCAAATTAATGAATCATTTTAAACATTTCAAACCAATTAACCAACCCAACTGTTCATCTTGTTTAGCCTTTGAGATTTTGAATATCAGCTTTTCAACATCAGTTGTAAAAAATCTTTTTGTTTTTTTTTTTCAAACTATGAAACACAAACGCAATAACAGAAATTAAATGCAGAAATGAAATATGTACAAACATATTTTTGTGAGTTTGCGAAAGAGGATCATATCAGCTTTTAGACAAATCACAAGCATCGTTAAGCTCTTAATCGTTTTAAGCTCTAAACGATTCACGTTGATTGACGATATGTTTGTCCTCTTAAGCTCAATCTAAAAACTTTCGACATGCTTACCGATACGTTTAAGGTATATTAATTTTGCACTAAGCTCTTATGGACCCCACGATCTCAGCATATCCCCTCATCATGCAATACACTAACTCAAGTAATGCCTTTAAACTTTTATCAACTGTGATTTGTGCGAAAACAAAACAGAATGTTTAAACATTAACAATCAGGTCGATACTTCCGTATACGCAGAGAAAGTCCAATGTTTAAACAAAATAAGAAAAATAAAACAAGTTGAAGTTGTTTAGGCTTTAACCACCAGGTCGATACTCCCGTATACGCAGAGGTGATCCAAAGCTTAAACGAAACACCAAAGAAAATAAAGCAGAACGTTTAGGCAACAACATCCAGGTCGATACTCACGTATACGCAGAGGATGTCCGATGCTTAAACAAAATAAAGAAATAAGACAAGTTTAAATCTTTGCAAAATAAAATGCACAATCACAGCGACTTTTTAGCAAAGTTGTGAAAGTTCACAAACTTAACCAGTTTTATGTCTTTCGACAATCAGCAATTACTGAGTAGGCACACAGTCAAGAAGGACAAAACTAAGTACTATGCTTTTGACCATGTTTCCCACTAGAACTAGGCTTTTTCATTTAAGTTTATATCGTTATCGCAAATCTACTAGTCTAGCTGAGCCTATCGTCACATCTTTAGTGAGATCGCTTATCACATTTGACATTTACATTTCTTTAGCGTGCTGTGACAGTCCAACTGATCTACTATCATTTCCTCTTTTTTACAACAAAACTCATTTTTGCATTTTTATCATGTTTTTGTCTTTTTCAAATTTTCAAATGTTTTTGGATTTTCTAAAAATTCTTACTCCCCCTAAAATGCAAACACATTTTAGGAAATTTGAAAACAAACTGTACAAGTAACATGACAACTGATATCAAATTGCCTCAATTCTCCATCCACTTTGCATAAACAATCAGAACTCCCCCTCACAACAAACTATTTTCCCATTATGATCTCAAAACACTTAAGTTTGTTTTAATCAAAATGGTTTTTCCGGAAAATAAGTTTTGTTGATTTTACCACTTGTAAAATTAGGGGTGTGGTTCATCATTTTGTCCATTCAATCTATTGTATCAGGATTACATCAAGTTCAAACTAATGACCTTGAGTAATCACTTTGTCAAAATCAACCTCATACCACTTGTAAGAATATCCAACATTTAAAACATATGTAGGAATAAAACATCTACACAAACCATTTTACCAATCAAGATGCCGATTCCTGCTTCGCACTTACCAACCTGGAAGCTCCGGCAATTCACACTTATTTTGTAAAAATTAAACATTTTTAGAATTCAATCACAAAAACAATTATCAAGAAAGATGCCGATTCCTGATCCACGATTACAAACTTGGGATCTCCGGCAAAGTCCTAAGACTTCAAGGGAAACAGACTTCCATCCAAGTCTTTTCAGACTTGATGGCTTTTAGTTCTTGCGCAGTAGGGTTGTAAGTTGCCTTTTTAGTTGCATAAAAATCTTTAACCCCCTTTACTTTCCCATTCAACATTTTCCCAAAAATTTTCTTAACACTTCCATTAAATGTTTTTTCGACATCAAACTTAGTTTTCTCGTTGTAAAACTGATTCGAGATATCAAACTTACCAACTTTCTGTTTAACTTCTTCAAATTTCAGTGATGGAAACTCATCATCATTCACTGAAATTTTCATCTCAACCTGTGGCTCTTCTGGCTTTGTGGAACCAGATTCATCGCCGATTTTCTCATCATCTTTCTTAACAATCCACACTTGGTTGTCTTTTGCATTCTTTTTGTAAAAATTCTTTTTAGAACATTCACCAACCTCATAAGTTGAGTTTTCAAAAATTTTAAATTTTTCGGTTGGTGATTCACTATCAATAACTTTTCCTTTCAACTTGTTAGAAACTCCCTGTTTTGACTTGGCATTTTTCTGGCAGTTCCATGCAATGTGACCAGCTTCATTGCACTTGTAACAGATTCGAGTTTCCTTTGAGTGACAAACTTCAGTTCCATTCTTCTTCTTTTCAGCAAGAAACTCTTGATTTGACTGTCTCCAGAATGAGCTCTTTGCTTCTTCTTCATGACTATTTCCTGCAACATATGTCATTTTTGATTTAAAATCTCGAACATAGTTATCATTTTTATAATTTTTAGGTGGAATAAAACCTAAGCCTTTCTTTTTGAAACTACGATTTTGGTTAGTTTTCTTTTGAAAACCAGAACCAGAATTGTAACCCTTTTTCTTGTTTTGACGTTGTTCAACTCTTGAAGTGTACTTTTTAGGTTTTTTAGTAAGATTTAAATCTTTTATTTCAGAAATATTAATTTCTGTCATTTTGAAAACCTTTTTGATCATATCAAAACGAACACTTAGTGGCCAGTTCATACGAACTGAACCAGTTCGTATGAACTGGAGGTGCTTGTTCACCTTTGTTTCCTGTTTATCTCGAACTGCGTGACTTGATCTTTCATTACTAATCTAGGACTCGAACGAAGATGAAGTCGACAGACAACTGCACTAACAAAGGCGAGAGTCGTCGAAATCTTAGGAAGTGTTAGCATTTTTCACTTTTCTACAACTCCTTTTTAAGAAACATTCATGAGTTGTAATAAATGACAAACATCCAGGATACATATACAAAAAAAGCAATTAATGTTATCAGGATCTCACAAGAATATTACACAAAATCCAAAAAAAAACACAATGTATACTATAATATACAATTTCATAAGTAAAACACAAACCACTGTAAAAAACACAATTCATATTATCAGGTTTGTAGGACAACTTAACCTACATCTATAGTAAAACTAATATCATACCAGACTAACTTTTAAGAAACAAAACACAAAACTCAATTAGAATAAAAAACAATTGTTCATGATAACAGTTTTCACTTTTCTACAACTGCTTTTTAACACACATTCATGAGTTGTAATAAATGATAAACATGCAGGTTACATATACAGAAAAACAAAACAATTCATTTATCAAGATCTTCCAAGGATATTACACAAAAGCCAAAAAAACACAATGTAAACTATATATAGAATTTCGTTGATAAAACACAAACCATTGTAAAAAACACAATTCATGTTATCAGGTTTGTAGAACAACTTCACTTGCATCTATTCTAAAACAAATTAAACTGAATATATTAAATGTTTGAAATAATATATGATTAAATAACCAAAATGCAATGTATTAAAAATACTACACAAAAAACTATTTGAAAATCAATATCATACCAGACTAACTTTTGTATATACATAACATACCATTAAGCGAATCAACATGGGGAGCAGTCAATCATGGAACAAAATCTAAACACTGATACACTAAACACTGTTACATAAGAAAAACTGATACATAAATACTGATGTTGAATCAGTTGTAGATGCTGAACCACTTCTGTTACTGACCAGTGGTTTTCCTTTGGTTGATCAGGCCTTAGGTACACAAGTGCTTGTCTTTAACAGCGCTTTGTCTTCAACAGTGGATAGGTCTCATCAATCTTTTAAGTCCATCAATCTTTATAAGGAGCAGTAGTTAGTTATAACAGTCCTTAGCAAGATCAGCTGTTATAACCACTCCATAACCCTTTGAGAAGAAGCAAGTGTCCGTTTATTCAATTGAGATGAATCATTGCATTACATCCCTGTTGAAAAACTGAATCGATAAATTTAGGGAAAATGGGTTTGAAAGATGATAACCCAACAGTGGAGGATCTCATTCTAACACTCCAATAAATTCAGGGATATTCTCAAATAATGGTTCCTAGATATTTGAAGACCAACAAAGACCGACAAATCTCCACAGTGCTACTTCTTTGGACATTTGTCAGTCTTCAAACATATAGGAACCATTATTTGAGAATAACCCTGAATTTATCGAAGCTATAGAATGAGATCCTCAACTGTTGAGTTATCATCTTTCAACCACATTTTCCCTAAATTTATCAATTATGTTTTCCAGACCTCCCAAAGCATCCTATCCGACTCAAAAGAGATCAAGACAGCTTGAACCATAAGCTGGACTTGCTATAAACGATATAGTAGCATTAGTTGTCTAAAAAATTAGTAAACTTAAATCCATTAGTACAAAGAAAAGTTAGTTAATATTATAACATTATATAAATATGTTATGATATTTGATCTATGTAATTTCGGTAAAAAATAATAAGTTAATTGTACACTTTTATACTAAAAGATCAATATATATAATTAAAAAACAACCAAGAGGGACAAATCGGCGGCTCATACTCCATTAGATTGCATGGTATCTTGTGTTGAAAGCCCTATTGTGATAGTGAAAGGTGTATCAAATAGTCAACAAACACTAATTACTTGTCCTTCATAATTCAACATCTTTATATCTACCCTTCCATCAAATAATAACTTCCTTTAGTGGATTTCAATAAGGGTTTCAAGATTGCTCTCATCTGCATTCCTAATTTGTCCATCATACGGTTCATAAGTCTACGAAAATCAGGTAAAATAATTCCTTTTTTTCAATGTTGAAGTTCATATGCCATCTCTTGGTTGGATTTCTTTAATGAAAATGAAAATCTATATACAGTAACCTAAATGTAACTTGTTTCGTTCACAGATTTACCTTCATTCAGTTAGGTAACATACATGATGTTCTTAGTGTATTTACTGCATACATGTCTTCGGGTATGAAAAAAATAGATTTAGGAAGTCATTTGAATACAGTGACATGATCGAAGACGTTAAGTATACGATGCACACCAGGTCTCGAAAAAACGACCACCATTCCCTATAATATAGCATAATAATATCTAATCGATCGGCGAAATAGTGGTCTCGATAAATATTGCTCGTTTCGCAACAATGTAGGAATCAACATGTTGAAGGTAATTAAAAACTTCATTGCTCAGGTCAGCTACAACAGCACGATTCAAAATGTTTACTATCAACCACTTGTTGTTTTGAAATATATTGGACCAA
The DNA here is from genome assembly GCA_030545235.1 of Helianthus tuberosus. Lineage (NCBI taxonomy): Eukaryota > Viridiplantae > Streptophyta > Magnoliopsida > Asterales > Asteraceae > Helianthus > Helianthus tuberosus. Next base: position 66,115,276 of record CM060412.1, on the reverse strand, counting down.
CGGAAACTTTCTACATAACCAATAATATGAAGATTATTGATAGGAAACATCTTGATGAAGGCTTCATCTTCAACTTTGTACAAACTAACAGATGACTCGGGAGAGCTTTCAACAACAATAAAATGGAGCTTCTTTGCAATGCTCAGAAATTCTCCTGGCCAAGGAGAAACTTCCAAACTTTCAGGAAAACGAAGGCTTCTAAAAGTTTCGGAAATAACATCGAAAGCAACTATATACCTCTCCAAAGGGCCGGGATACCAACTTCTTGAACACACGAAATATATGGTTTTGCCAGAATAAATTCCGGAAGACCATGAATAACCCCGACCACCGAAATTACCTCCCCTCAAGAAATCTATTTCTCTCCACATCTCACGATGTCGTGAATAAACACGAGCAGTAACGACATTCAAAAAATAATAGTTGATGTGAAGCACTTTAAGATCATTGGTTTCATCGAAATACATTCCACCTGTATCACAGTTTCGAACATACCGCTGACAAAAGTATGAGACGGACAACAACTTATGGCACCTGGTTGTTGGATTCCAAAGGATCAGCTCACAGCATCTCGGTTCAAAGGACACTAACAACAACCCATTAAGCGACGCTAGAATACGTAAGAATAGAGGGTCAACATTGCCAGGAAAAGTGATTTGTTTGCTTGTAACCACATCCAAATTCCCACCTATTACGTCGTCAACAACAATTGACATATATGCCAAGGAGAGATATTTCTTATGTGAATTTCCAATTCGACAAGAATGCATCATCTTAAAAAAATGAGTTGACAGTTCCTTACGGAAAACTTTGCAAACACATTTCAAACAACCAATAGCTTTGGCAGGGAGCCTTGTGAATATTTCATCGACGATCAATGCAAACCCAAGCTTTTCCATTTTATGATCTATGGGGCTACAATATAAAATCTAATAAATGAAATACAATTGAGACAATTTGATATGTAAATGTTTATATATAAACATAATGTATACAACCGCTTTTCATACACAACCGTGTGATAAAATAAGACTAACCAACCACGTAACTTATATAAAAAACTGTTAATGAAAGCAGTTTAACATTGTATTAACATAGGATCACTAGCATGCCCCACGCCCGGCCTTAAACTCTCGCCCAAGGGGCCACGCCCAAACCCAAGCCCACCTGGGGTGGTGACTTGGGTGTTTCCCTCCAACCCACGCCCAAACCCCCGCCCCATACCCCATAGTCTTATCTGGAGTTTTCGTTGTTTATAGTGCTTGATATCACATAAGTACCAATAACCATTAAAATAGTCACAGTGATACGAAGCTTACTGGGTTCTATTCGGATTATAATTGATGTCAATGGATCAAACACGAAAAACAAAAGGAAAATAGCTATAAAAGATTCATGCCAATTGGGTTGAAAGCATCAAAATTACTACCCAAAACTTCTATCCATTTTGGAATCATATTTGTTACGGTCATTGTGTCACTCTGATAACTTTTTTGGTATTGCTGACTTCTTAGTTCTATATTCTTTTGACTTGGTGTGTTGGTATGCTATTCGTTTTGAAGCCGAGGGTCTCTCTGGAAGCAGCCTCTCTATCCCTAGGGATAGAGGCAAGGTCTGTCTATATCTCATCCTCCCTAGACTCTATAAGTAGCTTTGCTATTTGTGAGATTTACTGGGTATGATTATTTGTTACAGTCATTATTTATACAACAACCAAAAAGTTACACGTTTGACCTGTTATATAGCCCATTTAGCCACTTCTAACAAAAACTAACAATACCTCAATGAAACAGTTGAAAATTATAAACGTGCCAAGTTTTATGTAGACTTCCTCACCTAGAGTTTGTGTTGCTTATAGTACCTAATATCACATAATTACCAATAACCATTAAAATTGTGATACGAAGCTACCTAGTTACGTATAATGGTTGCAGAAGTCGCTAGCCGCTCCTACGTCGGTTGACTTGGGAGTTGCGAGTACTCGGGGAGTACTCAGACGTGTTAAATTATAAAGAATTTAGTTGTTGGAAAATTATATATATGTCAAATATCATAAATATAAAAAATATATATTCAAATTGTAAAGTATTTCGAAAATTGATATTCATTTATTTAAATGATATTCATTCTTTAATTTGATAGATATAAGAATTATGTTTCATTTTTCAAAGTCAAACTCGGTTGAGTTTACCAACTAGATCCTATTATGGCTGATGTTGACCACGTTTGTTTGATTTCGAGTAACTAGACGGAGTTGAAGAAAATCATCACGACAGCCTGCCTTATAGCGATTAATTGGCGAGTACTCGGCCTCTGAGACCTTGTTTTACAACATAGACCATAATGCTCCTCGTTTAACACCCTCCTCCACTATTGTGCAAGTAACGGTAAATTCATCGATTTGTAGTAGGGGTGTTCAAAAAAATCCGTATCTGAAACCGAATCCGAAAATCTATATCCGAAATATCTAAAATTTCGGGTATCGGAAAATTTGGATATCCCCATTTTTATCGGCTCCCGGCCGTCGCATCGTTGCTGGTTAGTTCTAGATAACAAAATTTGAATTTGATTTTTGATCTGAAAGTCTTTCGTATGTGTTTCTTGATTTGGGGATGTTGGTGGTGGTGGGTTTTGATTATGCAGTGGTTGTGATGGTGATTGTTGTGGTGGTTGAGGGAGAGAAACATGAGAGAGAGTGGAGGTTGTGAAACGGTGGTGAGTGATGGTGGTTGTGGTTGTGGTTGTGAGTGGTGGTGCACGGTGGTGTTGGGTGGGAGGTGCAGAGAGAAGTAGAGGTAGAGAGGGTGAGGTTGGGGGAAGGTTGTTATTGTTTTATGTTTTTAATAATCAAAGGGTTTTTTGAATCAGAAATAGAAAAAAAAGGAAGGATCAAAACGGCATCTAGAAAGATTTAAATTGAAAATCCCCAAAATATCTCTGGTTAAAAATGAGGTTTTTGGACGGAGTTAGGGTATGTGATCAAGATGGAAACAAAAGGGAAAGTCAGGGACCCATATGAGAAAAAAAACTATTTGGACTAAAATGACAAATTTGGACAAACCTCAAGTACTAAAATGGCAATTTACTCTAAAAAAACCCAACCGCTTGTGTCTTGTTGTTGTCTTAAGCATTGGTGTCTGTCCTCCTTGTCTTTAAGGACTCGTATGTTTTCGCTGCTATCATGCAGAATTACTATTGTTTTTGCTGCTTTTGGGCCATTTTGATGTTATTTATAGTGTCTGCACCATGTTTATTTTATTTCTATGCATGTCACTGAAGAAACACTAGGGTGCGTTTGGTTCGCGGAATGTTTTGGAATTGAAATTGAAATTTGTCTAGGAATTAGAATTGAAGTAATTTGATTTGGAATTTAAAATTTTCTATAGGAATTGGAATCTCAACTCCAATTTTGACGTGTTTGGTTGTCAAATGAATTGGAATCCATCACCCTAACACCCACCACCCCCGGTTCGGGTAGAAATGGTACAGGTGGAAACGGTACAGGTCAAAACGCTCCGCGTCTAAATAGTTCGGGTCAAAACGTAACACCATTATGAAAATTATAAGCGTGTGCCAAGTTTTAGTGCCTAATATCACATAATTACCAATAACCATTATATTGTGATATGAAGCTACCTAGTGACGTATAATGGTTGCAGAAGTTGCTAACCGCTCCTACGTCGGTTGACTGGAGAGTTGCGAGTACTCGGGCAGTACTCAGACGTGTTAAATTATAAAGAAGTTAGTTGTTGGGAAATTATTTATATGTCAAATTTCATAAATTTATTATATTTATAATAAAATACGTGAATATCAATATAAATATAAAAAATATATATTCAAATTGTAAAGTATTTCAAAAATTGATATTCATTTATTTAAAAACGATATTCATTCTTTAATTTGATAGATATAAGAATTATGTTTCATTTTTAAAGTCAAACTCGGTCGAGTTTACCAACTAGATTCGATTATGGCTGATGTTGACCGCGTTTGATTGATTTCGAGTAACTAGACAGAGCTGAAGAAAATCGTCACGACAGCCTGCCTTATAGCGATTACCCGGCGAGTACTCGGCCTATAAGACATTGCTTTACAACATAGACCATAATGCTCCTCGTTTAACACCATCCTCCACTATTTTGCAAGTAACGGTAAATTCATCGATTCGTAGTAGGGGTGTTCAAAAAAAATCCGTATCTAAAACCGAATTCGAAATATCTGAAAATCCGTATCCGAAATATCTGAAGTTTTGGGTATCCGAAATTTGGGCTGACAATAGATATCTGTATAAGACATGATTAGACATGTTTACTGAAAAAGTACACAACGTGATTTTTTTACTTTTTAAAAATAAATATAATTATGAGGTTAGGATCCATCATTTCTTCTTCTTGATACATAAAACGTAAAACTGTGTTATAAACATGAGATATAAAGTAGTTACACGAGTTGTATTAATGTTTAATACTTGTGTTACACGCGTCGTTAGAAACCTGTTAAACCCGATAAGACACGATTTGCCAACCCTATCCGAAAATTCGAATATCTGAAAACCGGATAATCCGAATTTTCGGATTCAGATGTAGATTTCTAAAATTTTCGGATAATCGGATTATCCGATATCCGAAAGATAATATTTTTTTCATAAATATATATGGTATATGAGCACTACGTTTAGTTTAAAATATAGTAAAAAATAGTAAATAATCAGATTCGAATGTGTATTTATAAAAGTTCGTTGTTTTTAACGTTGAAAATTTGGAAAATCGAATATAGGTTTAGGTTTAATCTATGCACGAAACGAATTTTTTGAATTTTTTTGTGAATTCATATATCTATTTGGATATCCGAATCTGTATCCGAAATTTTGGATATCCAAAATTTCAAAAATTTCGGATACGGGTTCAGATTTTAATATTCACTATCCGAAATTTTCGGATATCCGAAAACCGATAATCCGATCATGAACACCAAAATTCGTAGGCTACCCACTCTATGTCCACCTTGGAGTTTAGTTTAATACTGTGCCAAGCCACCCGATAAATCTTCTTGTTATTTCCATCTCTGCCCCAATGAAATTGTTCTCTAAGACCGTGGGGTGTGGGGTGTGGGTTGAGGCGGCGGTTGCCAAGCAATGCTGGCTAGACCACACCAGGCTAGCGTTGGCCATGGTGTTGCCCCACTGGCGTGGGGATTGAGCCTGATGTGGGGCAGGGGGCAGTGTGACATGGTTGGCTTTGATTGGCTGGGTCGATGTAGCCGTTTGGGGGTGGCAGTTATGGTATGGTAAATCAAATTTAAAAAAAATTACATTTTTTACCTATAAATACCCAACCTAAATTACATATTTCCCCATTCTTCTTCAACCAATACCCAACACAAATTACATATCTTCAACCAAACCGACACAAAAAACGAAAATGGTGCATTGGACCGAAGAGGAGGAAATAGCACTAGTGACATCGATTGTCTGTGCACAACAAACCCTACAACGCGGTCAAACCGCGTATTGAGGTCGAGCGTTTCAACAATACCAACAACACGTCGGGAACACGCGTCACAACTTAAAAGCGTGTCAACACAAATAGCATGAGCTCGAACCGAAGTTGCATCGGTTTAAAGTTTGCTTCGACCGGTCCATGCAGGCGACTTAACCCACGACGATCGAGTCGAGATCGGGAAGATCGAGTATAGGCACGACGGGAATACGGATTTTAAGTGAGTTCCCCACTTTAATATTTACTGTACTTTGTATTTTTTTAATTTTCTTAGGATTTAATAAGTAGTTTTTTTTTGGATTTATTAAGTAGTTTTTATTTTTTAGGATCGTCTTTTATGTAACTTTTTTTTAATTAATATAAGTTGTGTTATTGTATAATTATATATTATATATTATATAATACTATAATTTTTAACATTTTCTTGCAATACCTGTTGTACCATGTGCTTTATAGATTTATTATGTTGTATGGTGTTGTTCTATTAGTTTAATTTGTTGTACATTGTTGTTATTGTAAGTATTCTGACAGTCTATCCACCTTGTCTGGTATGCTTTCTCTTCTTTTCAAAACACACATTATATGTCAATTATGTATAGAGAGACCGAGTGAAAAGGGGAGCCGGCCAACAGTTTTCCGGCGAACCCCTAATGTTCCAATTAGGGGGGTCGGGGCGCCCCGTGGAAGATGGTTTTCCACACGTTGATCAGCGTCAAACACCGCCGCCACCACCTTCATTCCACACGTTGATTTGGTACCACGTGCTCGTTATCACACGTGAGAAATTGATTTTGAACGTTGAGTTTTTGAACGTTGGTGATTTATGAACATTGAATTGTGACCGTTTGGGATTTAAAAAAACACTTATAAACACTATATATGTATCTTCTATTTTAACCTTTTCAACCCATAAAAAAACCTACACTCTACATATTTCACCCACACAAAAACGTAAATTATACAATAACACACCGTTTTATCTGGACTTCAATGCCCTATCTCACTATCTCAACTCTTGATGCCCCTGACTTATCTGAGTTTGTTAACCATGTTCTGTCTCACCGCAATGATCAAATAGAAGTGTATTCGGTCAAGCTCAGTTTTCATCAACAGTTTAGTAAAGAGTTGCTGAAAAGAATTCTTGACTATGCATTTTCCCACAATGTCCAAAAACTAACTGTTGCATGCTTTCTTAATGGTCACATTGTTTTCCCTCTCCATCTCTTTCGTTCTCGGTCTCTCAAATATCTTAGGTTGAGTGGATCCCCTGCTGGACCCTATAATGGCAATTGCATTATCTTTGAATCAACTTGGGAGCTCCCGGCTCTAACAACGTTGCGTCTTGATTACATCATGGTTAATGATAAATTACTCGATGATGATACGGGCATAAGTCTTTTATCCAAGTTTGCAACCTTAAAGAATCTTATTAGCGGACCATATCAATTTAACTTAATTATATTTATTTTGTATATATCTCTACGAAATAAGGAGATTGCATTTCCTTGTTTATAGCCTTGTAATTGTATATTAATTGGATCCTTAGTAAACAATGAAATTCATTCATTCACAGAAAATCACATGGTATCACAGCCTTCATCGTAATCACAAATTCTTTTCTTTTTTTCTCTGGATTTCGATCCTAGGGTTTCGACCCTCTTATTTTCCGACCACTTCTCTGGTTTTCTTTCCGATTCCCTTCTCCTCCATGAGCGGAAAGGTTGAATCCTCCCTTTCCAAGCAGCAAAACTCGCTCCATCTGGTTTACACCGTTACCGACATCCAGAAAAAGATTTGCCTACTGGATGGATCCAAAGTCACGTATTCTGCGTGGGTCAAGCTTTTTCAGCTTCATGCACGTGGATACGAAGTACTTAACCGCATCACTTTTGAACCACCACTGGAGAATGATCCAACCTACGACCAGTGGAAGAAAATTGATGTTATTGTCCTTCAACGGATTTATAGCACGTTATCTGATGAATAATTGTTGCGGGTTCTCGAATCCGACTCTACAGCCCTTCAAGCCTGGAACCGGGTCAAAGCCATCTTCCATACTAACAAAGGCCCACGATGCGCAGCCCTACAAACAAAATTTGTTAACCTCAAACTCAGTGCTTGTGCTTCTTTGGAGGCATATTGTCAGACCCTTTGTGGCTTGGATGCCCAGTTGGATGATGTCGGCAGCCCTGTCAATGAGCAGTCGCTTGTTTTACAACTTGTGCTAGGATTGCCTCGGGAATATGACACTATCGGCTCGATAATCAACTGGGAGATTCCCTCATGGAACGAAGCCTGTGAGATGCTTTGTGGAGACCAAGAATGCCAGGCAGCCCGTGACGACTCTTCTGCACCATCCGAGGCTTTGGCAGTAGTAAACCCAAATCTGAACTCTCAAAATCGTCGTGAACACACAAATCAACACCGTGACTCTGCCCCACCCGTCAGCCCAGCAACTATAACAACTACAACAGGCGCGGCCCACGCCGTGATGGGCCTCAACAGTTTTCTTCTACTTTAAACGGTCAGCCTCAGTTACGCAATGGGTCTAGCTCCGGGACCCGTAACCAAGCTTCAAACCGCAGCCAAAACCGTAGCCCTCAAAGCTAGAACCCTGCTCAATATCCTCCATTCAGCCCCTATGGCCCAGTAACTATTGGACAGCCCCACCCCCACCGTGCCCATATCCTACCTTACCGGGGTGGGCCTCTCCTTGGAATGGACAACAGCCGCAATCTTCTCAGCCCAACACCAATGACCAATCTTTTGCCCAGACCCATGTTACTAATGTTTACCCTTTGGAGCCCACCAAACTTGCAGAAGCATTTTAGACTATGGCTGTGGAATTTGAGCTGCCTCAATGGTTTATGGATACGGGAGCTACCAACCACATTACTGCGGACTCAGGTATGGTCTCTCACTCGTGTAAAAATTCCATTAAACATGTACTAGTTGGAAATGGCCATCTTTTACCAGTTGCGTATTCGAGCAATACTGACCTTCCCTCCAAATCAAAACCTCTCCAACTAAAACACATTCTACCACCCCCAATATAATCAAAAACTTAATTTCTGTTCGCAAATTCGCTCGTGATAATTGGGTGTCTGTTGATTTTGACCCGTTTGGCTTTTCTGTGAAGGATTTCCCAAGTGGGAGGATTTTGAGTTGGCATGACATACAATCATTCATCGAATAACACGTATAACATGCGATAGCGGTTAGTGTATAAAATGTGTTTGTGTTGTGTGATTGATGTGATTTGATATATGTAACGTATGTAACACCCAAAAGTGCTTAAAGCAAAAGGGATCGAGTATACTCACAGATCATGTTTAGTAAATAAACACTCTCTTGGATTGAAGGGAGCGCTGGAGAGTTAGCCTGATTACAGAACGATAGCATAACGATGAGCGGCGCATTAAACCGTTGGATGGCCATTTGGTCGGTTTGTCATTCGCTTTTGATGGATGTGTTTGTGTATGATGACTTTGAACTTTTCGTTGTAGCATTTTGAAAACAAAGAAATATCTCTACCTTTCAGGTCGTCCGGTCGAACGGTCGTTCGGTCGGATGGCAATCCGTCCAGCGAGACATTTCTCAGAGAACGAGTTCACAGCAGGATTGTCATTCGATCAGATGGTCTTCCGATCGGATGGCAATCCGTTAGAACTGATGATCCTTGAAAATTGTAAAAGTGTTAAATGTTGATGACCATATGTCATTCGATCGGATTGTCGTTCGATCGGATGGCAATCCGATCGGCCGGCAGTCCGTTTAGTGACTGGCTCGTTTTGAAATTTGTTAAGTATGAAAAGTTTTGTGGTTTGATCGAGATGGTATGACAGCGTGTTAAATAACGGGGATTCCCTCAAGTCCAACCCTTCACTATAGAGCGAGTAGAAGGCTCGAACGAGTTCTGATTCTATCGGTTTTTGAGCTAGAGAGTGTAAAAGAGTTAAAAGAATGTTATGAAAACATATTTCAATCCTTTTACTCTTAGATTTAGAATGAAATCAGTGTTAAAACATGTGGAAATCTCTTAGATCTGAGTTGTTCTTGGTGGAATGATGTCACACTTTGAAGTTCCTAAGAACCCCATAATGGCATCATCCTAGAACACCTCAAATCGGGCAGATTTCATGGTTAAAAGTGAAGATTCAAAGGTGAAAATGATGATGAAGTGTGTTTAGATGATAGATGTTCAAGATTTGAGTTGGAAACTTACAAGAATCGCGAGAAGTCGAAGGAGAAGGGCCTGAGAAGTTGAAGAGTCGCACCAGAGCTGTCACATCACTATTTGTGAAGTGACAGGTGCTATTTATAGGATTCCAAAAATGGAAAGTGGCGCAGTGTAACGGATCGGATGGCAACCCGATCGGATGGCCATCCGATCGGATGGTCATCCGTACGGATGACCATTCGATCGAATGGTTGCTGTGGGTTGGTTTTCGTGTTTTCGTTTTGTGCGTCGAGCATTGTGATGCGTTTCGAGTAAGCGATGCGATAGTATTTCACATTAATTACCCAAATAACCTAACTAACAGTCATAAACCTAAACATACCCATTCTGCGTTTTGCGTTGTGATTGTGTTGTGATAGACTTGCGATTGCATTTGCGATTAATATCCCAAATATAAACATGCATAAGTAACACATAATAGCACACACACGTAAATCAATATACAAAACACATAATTCATATTGCAATGCGATAGCGATGCGATTAGCGATAAGTGGATTAAACTGCGATTTATTTAACATTTACTCCACATAATACAACTAAAGTAAACAAAATCAGAGTATCGATTACAAGTCAAGGAGTACAATCAATGATTAAGTAAGGAGTGACATATCTCATTTAGCAATATTTTCTTCCTTTGACTTTGACTTGTACTTTGACTTTCCAAAAAGTGGGTTGTTACAGCCTCCCCTACTTTAGGGAATTTCGTCCCGAAATTAAGACGCATGCGTAACGAAGAGCTGTGGGTATTTAGCCTTCATATCACTTTCGAGTTCCCAGGTGAACTCGGCACCGCGTTTGCCTTCCCAGCGAACCTTCACAATGGGAATGCGTGAGCGTCGGAGTACCTTGGTTTCTCGGCCCATGATCTCGACAGGCTTTTCCACGAAGTGTAATGTTTCGTCCACTTGTAGATACTCAAGTGGTACTTGTAAATTCTGCTCGGCTAGACACTTTCTGAGGTTCGAGACGTGGAAAGTCGGGTGGACATTACTAGGTTCTTTCGGTAGTTCGAGTCGGTAGGCCACTTTGCCAATCCTTTCCAGGATTTTAAAGGGTCCAACATATCGAGGTGAGAGCTTTCCTTTCTTTCCGAATCTGACCACACCCTTCCAAGGTGAAACCTTTAGGATTACGTGATCGCCAACGTCAAATTCAAGGGGCTTGCGGCGTCTATTGGCGTAACTTTTCTGACGACTCCTAGCTTTCAGTAGATTGTCTCGAATTTGGAGGATTTTGTCAGTTGTTTCTTGCAATAACTTAGGACCGGTAATTTGTGCATCCCCGATCTCGTTCCATACAATAGGCGATCGACATCTTCTTCCGTATAATGCCTCAAACGGTGCCATTTGAATGCTAGAGTGATAACTGATATTGTACGAGAATTCGACTAAAGGTAAGTGCGTGTCCCAATTACCACCGAAATCTATGACACACGAGCGAAGCATGTCTTCAAGGGTACGAATCATTCTTTCAGTCTGACCGTCAGTTTGGGGAAGGAAAGTGGTACTTAGATTAAGAGTAGTACCAAGAACATATTGAAATGTTTCTCAAAGGCTCGAGGTAAACCGACCATCACGGTCAGAGATGATGTCACGAGGCGTCCCGTGTCGACATATGATTTTGTCGGTGTAGATCCGTGCTAATCGTTCTACCTTAAAGTCTCCTTGTATCGGCAGAAAATGAGCAGATTTAGTAAAACGATCAACGATAACCCACACGGGGATCTCGGGTTGTACGAGTAAGCCAGGGGGCGTTGATGCTCGGCCTTGACTTTCGAACAAGTCAGGCACTTCGAAACATAAATAGCGATATCCTTCTTCATGCCTGGCCACCAGTACTTGTAGCGAAGATCCTGGTACATCTTATCTGCACTGGGATGAATGGAATATCGAGACTTGTGGGCTTCATCTAGCAGAATATGGCGTAGGTTAGTGCGCTTGGGAATCCAAATTCGGTCTAAGTAATGAAATATATCATTCGATTTATTCACCAGTTGTTCGCCGATGTTGATAATCCTTTCCTTCTTCAAAGTGCGATCAGTAAAACAAGCATGTTGAGCGTCACGTATATGGGTTTCGAGATTTTGCTGGGTTTGGATATTACGAACGCTATGCAAATAGCTTCGTCAGCTTAGAGTATCGGCTACGACATTTGCCTTGCCAGGGTGGTAAAGAATCTCACAGTCGTAATCGTTGAGAAGTTCTACCCATCGGCGTTGGCGCATATTCAGCTCCTTTTGGCTAAAGATGTGTTGGAGGCTCTTATGGTCGGCGAAGACCATACACTTGGTACCGTAAAGGTAGTGTCGCCAAATATTTAGCGCAAAAACGACTACACCAAGCTCGAGGTCGTGAGTTGTATAGTTCTTCTCGTGGATCTTGAGTTGTCGAGACGCGTATGCGATAACCTTGTCTCGTTGCATGAGTACACAACCAGACCAAGGTTAGAGGCATCACAATAGACTACGAAATCGTCATTTCCGTCGGGTAAGGCAAGAACGGGTGCATTGCAAAACATATGTTTTAGAGTTTGAAAGGCAGTCTCTTGTTTGGTTCCCCAAACAAAAGGCTTGTCTTTATGCGTGAGGGAAGTAAGCGGCACAGCGATTTTAGAAAATCCTTCGATAAATCGGTGATAGTAGCCCGCTAGTCCGAGAAAAGTGTAACAACCCGCACTTTCATGCATTGTTACTATTCGCTACACTCGTTACACCTAGCACCAGATATTCGGATCATAATGTAACTATATCGCATATATCGCAATATTGCAGTATTTTCGCATAAATTCGCGTACTTTATCACTATCACATCACATTGTACTTGCTGACAACCACGAAGATGTCGAGTGAGGACCAATTCTACCCTCCTTGATAGCCGTGATGTGTCGCAGTGCAACTCATTACTCAAAACGCACATCGCATCACACACATTAACATTCACGATGACGTTGAGTGAGGACCTATTCTACCCCCCTCGATGACCGTGAAGCGTCGCAAAGCAACGCATATTCGAAACGAAACCCGGGTATTGTATCGCAACTTTGAAATATGGATACGTATATACGACCCAACGTAGCTAATTATAATAAATATATGGAAATGTGGATGAGAATGTGTAACCAAACTATCGCGATATTTAACGAACAAAACGCAACGCCAAGACGCAGCTCCCCGAAGGACATCCGAACGGATAGGCCATCCGGACGGATGGGCCAGCCGAACGGACGGGCCAGCCGAACGGACGGGCCAGCCGATCGGACGGGCCAGCCGAATGGACGGCCCACACTCTCCTTTCTCTCCTTTCTTGCCTATAAATACCCCCACACCTCCCATCTTTTTCTCTGATGTGGAGCTCACACTCGACCACCAAGCCTTGAAGTCCTTTTCTCTCGATTTCTCGCGATTCTTGTAAGTTTTCACTCAAATTCTTGTACTTTTATGATCTACACGCGATTCCACACCTTTCTATCTTTTAAATCTCGACTTTTAACCATGAAATCTACTGGTTTGAGGTGTTCTAAGAAGATGTCATCAAGAGTTCTTATGAACTTCAAAATGTGACTTCATTTAACCATGAATAGCCCAGATCTAAGTGATTTCCACATGTTTTTATAACAATCTCACCTAAATCTATGTTAACTAAGCAAAGAACGTGCGATTTCGGATTAAACAAGGGAAAACCGTCAAGAACGGTCAGATCTGATGGAACGGGGTGGTTCTCGGCCGTTAGAACAGGTCAGACTTGATGGAATTTCAGTTGTTTAGCATGAAGGCACACCGTCTCGATCAAAACCGCCGAAGAACCTTCCAAAATTAGTCTAATATCAGTTGAACGGGTTGTCAGCCGATCGGACAGGCTGCCAGCCGATCAGGCAGCAGCCCATCCGATCGGGCCGCAGCCTATCCGATCGGGCAGCAGCCCTTTCGATCGGACAGCAACCCATCCGAACGCATCCGATCGGATTATCGCCCACTTCTTGGTTCTCTTGTTGCCATTTAACGCGCTATCCAACGCTCACGCAATCGGTCTGTAATCAGGGTAATCTTAAACACGTTCCCGCCAATCCAACCAAGCTGTGTTGCTTGCCGAATACGCATTGTGAGTATACTTGAACCCTTTTTGCTTTTGCACTTTTGGGTGTAACATACGTTGCTATCAAATCGAATCACATCAAATGCTTAAACTACTTATCACTAGCGAATGACTTACGTGCATAGTTATACGTGATGCTAGTTACATATGTGCTAGGACTTATACTCGCGACGTCCCACCATGACTAGTATAGTACTATTGCGCCCGACGGGGTCTAGTTTAGCAATCACGATCGAAGCTCGAGGACTTAGCTGGTAGTATCAGTTTTGTGAGTATATATGTCGTGTATTACGTTTATGTATGTGGAAATTCACAGCTTTTATCTATGATACTATTACATATCAAACCTGTATACTCGCCAATACTTTTGTATTGACATTATTTTAACGTATGTTGCAGGTTAGATCGCAGACTACATCAAGTCAAGCAAGGAAGTCTAGAAACACACCTAAAATCTAGGTTGTCAGATTTGTATTGTTTGAGAGAACATGAAAATTCATGACAGGTTATGTGATTGTACTTGTTTATTAGTATGGGATAATGAACGCATTAAATACTGTCGCAATTTAGTTGTTATGGATTCTCTTGAGCAATCTGACTCGCCTAGTGCCGCGCCCCGATGATTCCGCCCTCGGTTGGGGGTGACAGATTGGTATCAGAGCCATAACTATAGGGAATTAGGCCAGACTTGACCTAGTCCGGGTCAATGTCTTAAAAATGACCTAGTCTATAGTCTAAGTACCAACAGGCCGACTCGTATGAAGTCGATGGTTCGCACCATTGTTCTTCATTGTAAGCATATGATGGATAAGGTTCGTAGTTTTGTTCTTCATAATACTCATATGAGGTGGGTTGTTCACGCCATGGTTCCTCATAATAAGCATACGAAGGTGGTGGCTCATATCTTGGTTCCTCAAAGTATGAGTAGGAAGGCTCATACCTTGGTTCATCAAAATATGAGTATGAGGGAGGAGGTTCATACCTTTGGTCTTCATAGGATGTGTATGAAGTTTGTGACAACCCTCAAAATCCCATGTATTCCGTACAAATTTTTAATGATAATTAAAGTGTCTGACGACTGTGTGGAATCACTTAACTGCTTTCTGATATCTGTGTTATGCTTACACGTATTTGTTAATATACTAATAGTGTACAGAAAGGTCACTAAATAGTCCGTTATATTTTCCTGAGTGTTAGAAAGCAAAAACGTTACAAAATATATGCATAAGACACCTTACTGATTAATTAAGCACTTAAACGGAACAATGTGAAACCGAACAACCGGACTTTACCCGGAACACAAAAATATTATCAGAAACATTGTTCCTATTTTTCTGAGCTAGTTATGGTCCCTGAACACCATAACACATTATATAAGGCATAATACACAAAGTCACTAACAAACACCCTTTAAACTACCACTAACTAATCTAGTTACCATCCAACTACAAGTTAACCCCCCCCCCCCTCACCATAACCGTCCCATAGGGGACCCACCTCAAGATTTCCCCAATCTCTACTAAATCCCCCATAATCTCATCCATAATCTTCTCCTTGGAAATTGGATGATCTTGTTAGTACCTTAGGAAACACAAGGACCTTTGGGTAGTAGACCATGAGAGTTATAAGAATGCTCATCTTCTTCACTTAATCACCAACAAACTCACTCCCTTCTTCCCTCTAAAGCTCACGGCCACACAACCCCCACACACCACCTCCATTTTTGGTCATCATTCATACAATCCAAGACCATCCCAAGGTGCTACGAGGTGTTCAAGGAAGCTTGGTGCAAACGAAACGCGAAGGACCTCATTCTATTGCTTTTATCCACTCGATTTTCGACTAGAATCTCCCCTAGCCTCGAGCTAGTAGTAAGTGACTCTAAACCTCTTCTTGATCGTGTCTAGAGTGGTTAATAAAAGTTTCATCGGTTAAAAGTTACGAACATATAAGATCAAAGTCTAAAAGTTTACTAAAGTAATGAACAAGGTGGTTAATGGATGAATATGTGTGTAAATCATGTAGATCTTGTGTGATCATGATTATTTGTTGATTATCTGATGCTTTACTGAATGATACTAGTATATGATGTTGTTGTGGTCACTAAACTTGTTAAAGGAATCGATCGAACACGATTTAGAAGGTTAAACACAAAAGAATCAGAATCTGTCCAACTTTTACAGCCCACTTCTGTTGGCTGTAAACAGGTCTTAACCTCAACGAAAAATCGATATTTTGAATCTAAAATATGTTATTATGAAATACGGTTCTAATGGCACCGGAATCGTAATTTTTGGACTCCGTTTACTATTTTTAAAGTGTTAATTTGTAACAGCTACTTAAGCTGAATTTTGACAGCAATAAATGGGTGTCTTACTTTCAGTCATAACCGGAGTTTTGTGATGAATCGGACCATGAAAATTTTACTGTAGATGATAACTGAAGTATTTGTAATTACCCCACTGGAACTTCGCAAATCGGACTTACGATGAATTTTTAATAAATTGTTTCGTGGACTGTGGTCAGAAATACATAAATCTGAGTTCAGTCCCGAATATGAATTTTTATAAAATATTGGTGATGAACCGGACCCCGATATTTTTACACAATAAAATATGGAACGTTTAAGACATTCTGTAAAAATTTGGGAATTTTTGGAACATGTTAACTATTTTATTAAAATCCCCGAAAACAGCCCAGTTTCGAGTATAAAAGCTGAAACGACATAAGTAGTGATTTGCGTGTCTAAATGTCGAGTATGCTATCTGTGAATGATTTGACATGTTATATATGTTATGTGCATTATCGTATGTTTGATTTTGAGTGGGGAATGGACGGGAAACATAGATGGGCGTAAACCGTTACAGTGATGCATGTTATGTGATAGATACGTGTAGGAACTTTGTGTTCTATTTGAAAGCCACTAAATGACTAACTGGTAAATCATACTAGGACGTGATTGACCGACCTTGACTGTTAGCTATATTGAGAATCTAACCGAGCAAACCGAGGTGAGTTCACACACTTTCTAAGGCATGGGATTCCCGGTGGTTTGGGAATGGGTTAAAGAATTAAAACTAAATCTACATATCCTCCTTGGGTAGGATATGTACGGCCATCCTCCATAGAGCGGATGCCATTATTAATCCTACGAATTCTCCTGGTGCAGAATACGTACGTTCGTCCTCCTGGTGCAGGACAACAACCTTAAAACTAGCTAGACAAAACTCTATCATGAAGTCCCTCAATTTATATCGACTTAATCGCCGAGGCCAATGGCGAGCGGGTCATTAGTTAATAGCGCTATTAGGTTTAACAAACCTCACACCGTGCCAGTCGGACGGGCGTGTACTAATGGACTATGGCAGACTGTCAGTGATGATAGACACTGATATAGGGCACAACTTATTTGCGTAGCAGTCGATATCATTCCGTCTAGTAGTTCAAACGGGGAAAACCCCCACTGATCATGGTTATGGATTGGGTAAAGAAAAAGAGAAATGGTTAAACATACTTTCAACTACGGGGTAACCCCCACGGCAAATAAGCCAACGAAAGTCAAACCACGTTTTCAGAAACAACTTAAAACTAAACAACCAAACGTGAACTCACTCAACTTTGTTGTTGACTCGTTGTTACATGCCTTACAGGTCGCTAAATGCTTGGAGCTTGCACGGGGAAGGAGTCGTTGTGGTGTACGGACTGTTATGTTCCGTGCTTAATGTTTAAATCCTTATGAACTTACTAAACTAGCGTTTTGAAACTTTAACTTATGAACTATGGACTTATGTTTTTGAACTCACGTCTATGCTTCCGCTGTTTAAACTAAACAAGGTTAACTAGCTTTGGTCACCAACCGTATTATGTTTGGTTTTAATTACTTAATTGAGTTGTTTAATATGATTGGTGGCTCGATCCTGGACATGTCACGCCTCCAAGCGGTGGTACTCCGCATGGTGGATTTTGGGGGTGTGACAAATTGGTATCAGAGCCATTGGTTATAGTGAACTTGGTTTTTAATAAGGGAAAAAGTTTTTATTAAAACCAGACTATAACCTGTACAGTGCTCAACGATCCACAACGACGCTTCGCTTCACGTGCAAGGCTCAACACCATAAGTGGTATGATTATGTTATATTGTCGGTTAGATAGTTCTCACTGTGCATTAGATAACGTGATAATTGCTATTTGAACCTCGTGTGCATACTCTCTAATGTCGTCCCACACTTACACACTTTCGCGACACTTTCCTCACTTACGTTGCTTCATTATGAAGATCATGAGCGGACGCGAAGGACGTATCAACCTCACTCAAGCCCAGTTGACGGCTTTGATCAACGAACGAGTTGCGGAGGCACTCGCAGCTAACCCTGCAGGAGGTCAACATGCTCAACCTCCTGTGTACACGTTCAAGACGTTCATGGACTGTCGACCTACCACTTTCAGTGGCACCGAAGGAGCAGTGGGCCTTCTTCACTGGTTTGAAAAGCTTGAGACAGTTTTCGAGATGTGCGAATGCCCCGAAGACCGTAGGGTGAAATATGCTACCGGAACACTTGAAGGAGCTGCGTTAACCTGGTGGAAGGCACAGGTTCAACTACTAGGGCTGGCAGTTGCTAATGCCACGCCCTGGAATGGTTTCAAAGAGCTGATCCAAGAGGAGTACTGTAGTCGGGATGACATCCACAAGCTAGAAGTGGAATTTTACAACCTGAAGATGACAGGATCTGAGATTGAGGCGTATACCAAGAGGTCGAATGAACTGGCCATCCTGTGCCCAACTATGGTGGACCCTCCCATCAAACGTATTGAGCTTTACCTCAAGGGCCTTGCACCAGCGATTCAAAGTCACGTAACTTCAGCCAACCTGGGTACCATTCAGCAAATTATCAAGTTGGCTCATCGTCTCACCGACCAGGCGGTGGAGCAAAACAGGCTACCCAAACGTATCAGTGCCACAGCTACTTCTGATGCACCTACCGACAACAAGCGAAAATGGGATGGGAACTCCGGAAGGGGGTCTACTTCAGTTCAGTCTCAACAGCGAAAGAGTGATGACTACCAGAGTCTCGGTCAGCAATCTTCTGGTAATCAAGGACAGGGTGGATACCGAGGAAACCACCCCAAGTGCAACCGGTGCAACAAGCATCACAGCGGGCAGTGCAACAAAGGTCGATGTCAGAGATGTCACAGGCTGGGCCATGAAGCCAAAGATTGCAGGAGCCCACGTCCTGCGAATCAAAATCGCCAACAACAACAACAAGCCCCACAGAACCACCAGCAACAGCATCAGCAGGGAAATAAAGGATGCTTTCAGTGTGGCGCTGAAGGCCACTTTAAGAGGAACTGCCCCCAGCTAAACCAAAACCAGAACAATAACCAAGGAAATGGGAACAACAATGGAGGCGGAAATGGGGGAGACAACAATGGCAACGGGGCAAGGGGTCGTGTGTTCGTGATTGGTCAAGGAGAAGCAAGGAACGATCCCAACGTTGTGATGGGTAAGTTTCTTCTTGACGACTTCTTCGTTACTGTTTTATTCGATTCGGGTGCCGATACTAGTTATGTGTCCGTGAAAGTTAGCCAAATTCTTAAGCGCACCCCAACACTCCTGAACACCAAACACACGGTAGAACTAGCTAACGGTAAAAGTCTTGAAGCCACACACGTAGTTAAAGGTTGTAACCTCGTCTTAGCTGGTCAGACTTTCCCTATCGATCTTGTTCCTATCACGCTTGGTAGTTTCGACGTCGTTATTGGGATGGATTGGTTATCTCATCATCAAGCGGAGATTGTTTGCAAGGAGAAAATCATCCGCATTCCTCGTTCTGATAAAGAACCCCTCGTGATTCGTGGCGACAAGAGTGGTGCTGTCGAAGGCATCATCTCTTTCCTTAAGGCCCAGAAGTGTTTGCGAAAGGGCCACACTGCCATTTTAGCACTCGTTACTGACACATCCACGGAAGAGAAGAGAATTGAAGACATCCCTATTGTGCGCAACTTTCCCGAGGTATTTCCTGAGGAATTACCTGGTCTTCCTCCTCATCGCCAAGTTGAGTTTCAAATCGAGCTAGCTCCTGGAGCAGCGCCAGTAGCTCGAGCACCATATCGTCTAGCCCCATCAGAACTCGAAGAATTGTCCACACAACTACAAGAACTCTTGGAAAAGGGTTTTATACGTCCTAGCTCTTCACCCTGGGGAGCTCCAGTCTTGTTCGTGAAGAAGAAAGACGGTACCTTCAGGATGTGTATTGACTATCGCGAACTTAACAAGGTGACTGTGAAGAATCGTTATCCTCTTCCACGTATTGACGACTTGTTTGACCAGTTGCAAGGGTCGAGCTATTACTCCAAGATTGATTTGAGATCGGGATACCATCAGCTGAGAGTCCGAGATGAGGACGTCTCCAAAACAGCATTCAGAACTCGTTACGGCCATTACGAGTTTCTGGTTATGCCATTCGGGCTGACGAATACACCGGCAGTCTTCATGGATCTCATGAACCGAGTGTGCAAGCCTTACCTGGATAAGTTCGTTATTGTGTTCATCGATGATATCCTGATCTATTCTAAGAGTCAGGAGGAACACGAGGAGCATCTATGACTTATGCTGGAACTTCTTCGAAAAGAACAGTTGTATGCCAAGTTTTCGAAATGTGATTCTGGCTTCGCGAAGTCCACTTTCTAGGCCACGTGGTAAACAAGGATGGAATTCATGTGGATCCATCTAAGGTTGAATCGATCAAGAACTGGCCCGCACCCCGCACACCAACAGAAATCCGCCAATTCTTGGGTTTGGCAGGATATTACAGAAGGTTTATCAAAGACTTCTCCAAGATTGCGCAACCCCTCACTTCACTGACTCAGAAGGGCGTCATCTATCGTTGGGGTGATGCACAGGAGTCCGCGTTTCAACATCTAAAGGATAGACTTTGTAGCGCGCCTATCCTCTCATTGCCAGAAGGCACCGATGATTTCGTGGTTTATTGCGACGCTTCCATCCAAGGACTTGGTTGCGTATTGATGCAACGTGACAAGGTCATTGCCTACGCATCGCGCCAACTTAAAGTTCACGAAAGAAACTACACTACTCACGATCTGGAGCTGGGAGCAGTTGTATTCGCACTTAAGATATGGAGACATTACCTGTACGGTACAAAGTGCACCATTTACACCGACCACAGGAGTCTCGAACATATCTTCAAGCAAAAAGAGTTAAACATGCGACAACGCCGATGGGTCGAACTCTTGAATGATTACGAATGCGCTATCAAGTATCATCCGGGCAAAGCCAATGTTGTGGCTGACGCCCTCAGTCGAAAGGATACTTTACCTAAGCGTGTACGAGCATTACAGCTTACCATCCAGTCTAACCTTCCTGCTCAGATTCGAGATGCTCAGGTCGAAGCATTGAAAGCAGAGAACATCAGGGCTGAGTCCCTACGAGGATCGAGGCAGCGGCTAGAACAAAAGGAAGATGGCGCTTACTATGTAAACGGACGCATCTGGGTTCCATTTTATGGAAACTTACGCGAGCTTGTGATGGACGAAGCGCACAAGTCTCGTTATTCGGTACATCCTGGTTCGGATAAAATGTACCACGACCTCAAGACTACGTATTGGTGGCCTGGCATGAAAGCCCACATAGCAACCTACGTCAGTAAGTGCTTGACTTGTGCGAGAGTCAAGTCTGAATATCAGAAACCATCAGGCCTACTTCAACAACCGGAGATCCCGAAATGGAAATGGGAGCAAATTTCCATGGATTTCGTTACCGGCCTGCCCAGATCTCAACGCGGAAACGATACCATTTGGGTGATCGTAGATCGACTAACCAAGTCTGCACATTTTCTGGCTATCAAAGAAACGGACAAGTTCTCTACTCTTGCAGACATTTACCTAAAGGAAGTGGTATCAAGGCACAGAGTGCCAATCTCTATTATATCTGATCGTGACGCACGTTTTACTTCTGAACTGTGGCAAGCAATGCACAAGTCCTTTGGCTCACGTTTAGATATGAGCACCGCTTATCACCCGCAGACGGATGGGCAATCTGAACGCACCATCCAAACCCTTGAAGACATGCTTAGGGCATGCGTAATCGACTTCGGCAATGGCTGGGAGAAGCACCTCCCGCTAGTGGAGTTCTCATATAACAACAGCTACCACACCAGCATCCAAGCCGCTCCGTTTGAGGCATTGTACGGACGCAAATGCCGATCGCCTCTCTGTTGGGCAGAAGTTGGTGACAGCCAAATCACTGGCCCAGAACATGTGGTAGATACCACCGAGAAAATTGCTCAGATACGACAGCGAATGGCGGCAGCTCGTGACCGTCAGAAACGCTATGCTGATGAGGGAAGAAAACCACTCGAGCTCCAGGTTGGGGATCGAGTGCTACTCAAAGTCTCACCTTGGAAAGGTGTAGTCCGCTTTGGCAAATGAGGCAAACTCAATCCGCGTTATGTCGGACCGTTCAAAGTCATTGAGAAAATTGGCCAAGTCGCCTACAGGTTGGATCTACCTGAAGAACTCAGCGGAGTTCACAACGTATTCCACGTATCAAATCTGAAGAAGTGTCTGTCAGATGAGCCCTTCATAGTTCCTCTCAAGGAACTCACAATCGACAACCAGCTGCGATTCGTCGAGGAACCAGTAGAGATTACTGATCGAGATGTTAAGATTCTCAAGCACACAAAAATACCTCTCGTTCGAGTTCGTTGGAATGCTCGTCGTGGCCCAGAGTATACCTGGGAACGAGAAGACCAAATGAAAATAAAGTATCCCCAACTGTTTAAGAAAAACGCAACCACTACTGAGGCTGAAGCTACCGCAGAATTTCGGGACGAAATTCCAAATCAACGGGGGGATGATGTGACACCCCAGGAAAATCAGGAAAACAACGCAACTTAACTAGCTTCCTCAGTAACCACGCGCTAAATTTCGGGACGAAATTCTCTTAACAGGGGGAGAATGTGACAACCCTCAAAATCCCATGTATTCCGTACAAATTTTTAATGATAATTAAAGTGTCTGACGACTGTGTGGAATCACTTAACTGCTTTCTGATATCTGTGTTATGCTTACACGTATTTGTTAATATACTAATAGTGTACAGAAAGGTCACTAAATAGTCCGTTATATTTTCCTGAGTGTTAGAAAGCAAAAACGTTACAAAATATATGCATAAGACACCTTACTGATTAATTAAGCACTTAAACGGAACAATGTGAAACCGAACAACCGGACTTTACCCGGAACACAAAAATATTATCAGAAACATTGTTCCTATTTTTCTGAGCTAGTTATGGTCCCTGAACACCATAACACATTATATAAGGCATAATACACAAAGTCACTAACAAACACCCTTTAAACTACCACTAACTAATCTAGTTACCATCCAACTACAAGTTAACCCCCCCCCCCCCTCACCATAACCGTCCCATAGGGGACCCACCTCAAGATTTCCCCAATCTCTACTAAATCCCCCATAATCTCATCCATAATCTTCTCCTTGGAAATTGGATGATCTTGTTAGTACCTTAGGAAACACAAGGACCTTTGGGTAGTAGACCATGAGAGTTATAAGAATGCTCATCTTCTTCACTTAATCACCAACAAACTCACTCCCTTCTTCCCTCTAAAGCTCACGGCCACACAACCCCCACACACCACCTCCATTTTTGGTCATCATTCATACAATCCAAGACCATCCCAAGGTGCTACGAGGTGTTCAAGGAAGCTTGGTGCAAACGAAACGCGAAGGACCTCATTCTATTGCTTTTATCCACTCGATTTTCGACTAGAATCTCCCCTAGCCTCGAGCTAGTAGTAAGTGACTCTAAACCTCTTCTTGATCTTGTCTAGAGTGGTTAATAAAAGTTTCATCGGTTAAAAGTTACGAACATATAAGATCAAAGTCTAAAAGTTTACTAAAGTAATGAACAAGGTGGTTAATGGATGAATATGTGTGTAAATCATGTAGATCTTGTGTGATCATGATTATTTGTTGATTATCTGATGCTTTACTGAATGATACTAGTATATGATGTTGTTGTGGTCACTAAACTTGTTAAAGGAATCGATCGAACACGATTTAGAAGGTTAAACACAAAAGAATCAGAATCTGTCCAACTTTTACAGCCCACTTCTGTTGGCTGTAAACAGGTCTTAACCTCAACGAAAAATCGATATTTTGAATCTAAAATATGTTATTATGAAATACGGTTCTAATGGCACCGGAATCGTAATTTTTGGACTCCGTTTACTATTTTTAAAGTGTTAATTTGTAACAGCTACTTAAGCTGAATTTTGACAGCAATAAATGGGTGTCGTACTTTCAGTCATAACCGGAGTTTTGTGATGAATCGGACCATGAAAATTTTACTGTAGATGATAACTGAAGTATTTGTAATTACCCCACTGGAACTTCGCAAATCGGACTTACGATGAATTTTTAATAAATTGTTTCGTGGACTGTGGTCAGAAATACATAAATCTGAGTTCAGTCCCGAATATGAATTTTTATAAAATATTGGTGATGAACCGGACCCCGATATTTTTACACAATAAAATATGGAACGTTTAAGACATTCTGTAAAAATTTGGGAATTTTTGGAACATGTTAACTATTTTATTAAAATCCCCGAAAACAGCCCAGTTTCGAGTATAAAAGCTGAAACGACATAAGTAGTGATTTGCGTGTCTAAATGTCGAGTATGCTATCTGTGAATGATTTGACATGTTATATATGTTATGTGCATTATCGTATGTTTGATTTTGAGTGGGGAATGGACGGGAAACATAGATGGGCGTAAACCGTTACAGTGATGCATGTTATGTGATAGATACGTGTAGGAACTTTGTGTTCTATTTGAAAGCCACTAAATGACTAACTGGTAAATCATACTAGGACGTGATTGACCGACCTTGACTGTTAGCTATATTGAGAATCTAACCGAGCAAACCGAGGTGAGTTCACACACTTTCTAAGGCATGGGATTCCCGGTGGTTTGGGAATGGGTTAAAGAATTAAAACTAAATCTACATATCCTCCTTGGGTAGGATATGTACGGCCATCCTCCATAGAGCGGATGCCATTATTAATCCTACGAATTCTCCTGGTGCAGAATACGTACGTTCGTCCTCCTGGTGCAGGACAACAACCTTAAAACTAGCTAGACAAAACTCTATCATGAAGTCCCTCAATTTATATCGACTTAATCGCCGAGGCCAATGGCGAGCGGGTCATTAGTTAATAGCGCTATTAGGTTTAACAAACCTCACACCGTGCCAGTCGGACGGGCGTGTACTAATGGACTATGGCAGACTGTCAGTGATGATAGACACTGATATAGGGCACAACTTATTTGCGTAGCAGTCGATATCATTCCGTCTAGTAGTTCAAACGGGGAAAACCCCCCACTGATCATGGTTATGGATTGGGTAAAGAAAAAGAGAAATGGTTAAACATACTTTCAACTACGGGGTAACCCCCACGGCAAATAAGCCAACGAAAGTCAAACCACGTTTTCAGAAACAACTTAAAACTAAACAACCAAACGTGAACTCACTCAACTTTGTTGTTGACTCGTTGTTACATGCCTTACAGGTCGCTAAATGCTTGGAGCTTGCACGGGGAAGGAGTCGTTGTGGTGTACGGACTGTTATGTTCCGTGCTTAATGTTTAAATCCTTATGAACTTACTAAACTAGCGTTTTGAAACTTTAACTTATGAACTATGGACTTATGTTTTTGAACTCACGTCTATGCTTCCGCTGTTTAAACTAAACAAGGTTAACTAGCTTTGGTCACCAACCGTATTATGTTTGGTTTTAATTACTTAATTGAGTTGTTTAATATGATTGGTGGCTCGATCCTGGACATGTCACGCCTCCAAGCGGTGGTACTCCGCATGGTGGATTTTGGGGGTGTGACAAAGTTGATGGCTCGTACCTGGGCTCCTCATAGTAGGTGTATGAATTGGATGGTTGATATGAGTGATTATATTGAACTGAGCGTGAGTTTCGACAATTAGTGCAATAATTACCCCTATATTCATCCTCCTCATAGGTGTAGTTGTAACCTCCTAAGTATTGATCCATAAGAATCACTCAGCAGACCACAACTAAGTCTCGAGATCAGAAAACAAAAATAAAAACGGAAACAAAGGCTGGACACGGCCCCGTGTTCAGTGAGCACGGCCCCGTGTTCAGAATCTGTATCTGGGCGTTTTAATTAAATTTACTGATCTAGTTGAGCACGGGGCGTGTTCAGTGAGCACGGCCCGTGTTCAAGCTACTGTTACTGGTTGTTTTTATGAAAATGTGAAGCACGGCCCTGTGTACAGGTTGCTGTAAATGCAAAACTAAACTAAAATGCAGAAAAATGTGCGCGCTTTTAAAAAGGTTTTGAAAACCTAATTAGGCCGTCGATTTTAAGCTTTCTTAAAATCCTTGTGTCCCCGGCAGCGTCGCCAAAAAACTTGATGCGTGTGAAGTGTTATATATTTAACACTTATTTTTAGCCAAGTTTTAAATTTATAAAACACGATATTTTACTAACACTAAACACACATATGGGCAAGTGCACCCATCGTGAGCGTAGTATAGTGTTGGCAAGATACCGAGGTCGTCCAAGGACACAAGAGCTTTTAGTACCGGTTTATCCTCAACGTCTAATCAAAAATAAAAGGTTTAGAAAAATGTTTTAAACTAAGAAAAATAAAAACTAACTAAAATGCTGAAAATAAAAATAAAAGAAAAACAGATAGACAAGATGAATCACTTGGTTCTGACTCGTATCTAGTGTAACCTTTGATTATTTCCGCACTTTTGCACATATTTAAGAGATTATCTTAGTTATTGTAGTAGGCCCCTCTTTTGAAGGTGACGTTACCCTCACCCCAGTAGTTTGAGTCAGCAAGGATACAATCCTAAAAGGGTGGATTATTGGAAGATAATTAATTAAGTTATTAATGCAAATTATGGTAGGCCCCTCTTTTGGAGGTGACGTTACCCTCGACTAAGTAGTCTGAGTCAGCAGGGATACAGTCCTAAATAGCCGGGTTATAGTATTAATAGTAGTTAACTTATGAGGGGATCAAAGAGTTTGGACCCCCACCATCCAATACCGTTAAGTATTGAAGGAGGTCCTACTAAATTTGACCCAGGTCCATTGCAGGACCTCTAAACGTTGAACAATGGCAAGACCTTTACCAAACCGTTCCCTTAACCCCCGACCAAGTAGCCAACATACCTCCATATAGACCGTGGAGATATGAATGGTGAAAATCTTTTATTTTATATAGACAATAAAATAATGCCAAGACACCACGGACAAACGATAAGGAAAGATCACCTTCAACATAAGCAACTAGTTATTAAAGTCATTAATACAAAACCAAATAAAAAGTGCAAAAGATTAGAAATAAAAAGTATTAAACTAGACACTTTGTCTTCACCAAGTGATGTAAGAGACTTAGGTAAACATGGCCTTGATTGTCAAGAACTCTTACGATCAATCTTGGATCCCGAGACGACTCACACACTCTACGATGGACAATGGATGATGGTGGTGGATGATGGTGTTATGGTGGTGGTGGGTGGTGGGTGAAGTGTGAGAGAGGTGGTGTGCCAAGGGATGGTTTGAGCTTGAGCCAAGCACTTCTATTTATAGGCTGAACAGAAGCTCGGGCACGGCCCCGTGTCCACATCCTTCTCTTTCTTCATTTAATGCAGTTTTGTCTTTTTAGTTGACCACGCCCCCGTGTCCGCTGAGCACGAGCCCGTGGTGCAGAAGAATCTTTGTACTATGAAGATTTGCTGGATTGTGCGAATCTTATAGTTGACCATGGCCCCGTGTCCGCTGAGCACGGCCCCGTGGTGGGCAATAGAAGCTTCTACCACTTTGTCTTTTCTGCTGACACTTGGGCACGCCCCCGTGCTGGCTGAGCACGGGGCGTGTTCGGGCTTCTGATCTCTTGTTTTGCTTGGGAAGATGCTGTCGTGGGGTCGGGCATGTCACGTCTTGTTCCTTTTCTTGTATTTATGTTAGATTTTGATGTCTTTTTGCTTCTTTTGTTAATTTGAGCTCATTTAATCCTGAAAATACAAAAGGAAGACAAAAGCACATTTTTTCCAACATTAGTACTAAAAAGGGTTAGTTTTATGCCTCATTTGATGAAATTTATATGTTGCATTTTGAACACATCAAACAGCTAGGAGAAGAGCCAAATGAAGCGCCGAGAAGAGGATTGCCTCGCTTGTGGCCAAGAATGTGGCCAAGGTCATTCCTCAAATCGTCGCTCAAGTGCACTCTCTCAGCAACTCTCGAACCCCGGAAGACTCTAAGACGAAAGCGCCGCAATCTGCTTTCCTCTACAAACACTTCAAAGCCTGTGGTCCGATGGAGTTCACGGGTGAAGGAGGTGTGTCCCAGCTACTCCAGTGGTTCGATTCTATCGAAGTCACCCTTCGTCAGAGTGGGTGTCCCGATAGCTTTCGTACTACTTGCGCTACCGGAGTATTTCAATCGCGCGCACTCAATGGTGGACTGCCGAACGTAACAAACGTGGGATCTCCACAGCTTATGCTCTCTCTTGGGATGAGTTTAAGGAACTCATGAGGGAATAGTACTGCCCTCCCCATGAAGTCCAGAAACTAGAAGACAAATTTTGGGAAATCAAGCAAGTCAAAGGTGACAATGCTGGCTACACCGCAAGGTTTAAACAGCTTAGCATGATCTGCCCAAGTCAATTCAACACTTCAGAAAAAGCCATCACGAAGTACATTCGCGGCTTGCCTGAATGTGTGGGCGATTTTGTCGAAACTGCAAGACCCGCTACCATCGAAGAAACCTACCGCTTGGCCGCAGAAATCAACAACAAACGAGTCTTGGATGGATTTTTCTCCAAGAATCCTGTCAAGCAAACTTATCATGCAATCGTCATTAATTCTTCAGACGATCCTGCCGATGACTCTTCTGACGAATCTGCCGATGATTCTTCTGATGAATCTGCCGACGATTCTTCTGACGAAGCTGCTGACGGTTTTTCCGACGACTCAGCCGAAGATTCTGCAAGCAAGTCCTCAGATGAATCATCCAACGACGACACCTCTTCACAAGACGCCGACAAACCCAGCCGCAAACGAAAGATTTCAAGCCCGAACTCATCAATAACCGAACTGCTGCAGCCGAAGCCTCTTCAAGCAGTTCCGGTGTTTCCAAAACGAGCTTACACTAGAGCTCATCCCCAGTGTTACTTATGTACCTACAATCACCAGGTCGGAGCTGACTGTCGCTATTGCAATAACTGCAACCGCTATGGTCACTTCACCCGCAACTGCCGCACCGGATCAAGAACTTGAGTACAACAACCACAGCTCCAGCAAAAGTTTTCGACATCTGACAGATGTAGGGTAGCGTTGTAATGAAACAAATTTTCGACATAATTTCATGTGTGAAACTGACCCTACTAGTTGATGTTGTCGCTATGCGCAACATTAATTCGTATTCTCTCTCGTGTTTCGCACTTAGACTAGATTCACACACATACTATATACTATGTCACGAGATAATGTGTTTTACCCTCACTGCACTCTTAGAATAAGGTACGATAAACGTGCAAGGAACGACTAATCACGGGTGCACACGGGATTATTTTGGTCAGTGCACGAAGATCGTAGTGAATTCTAAGGTGCCATAAGCGTCTCGACAAAATGTGACACCAAATCACGGGATGTAAGTAGTAGGGGTCAAGCAAGGTGTGCTTTATCATACTACCGAAGTTTCGTGAGGAAAGTGCCACGTGAAGTTGAACGTTATTAGACCTATTATACTATTGTGGTTATTTTCAACACACTACACTCAATCGCAAGGCATAACAACCGAACCGCATCACTGCGAGACTTTTCGTAAGTCTGCCAATGCAATGCAATCGCCTCATCAATGGACTTTGGTAAGTCTACCCCCGCAGGGCAATTACAGCGACGCAAGACTGGTCATAAGTCCACATCGCAACTCAATCGCAGTTTTGTTGGAATCTATCGCATTATCGCTTAAATCTATCTCGCAATCTCTATCGCTTATCATGTGAATCTCTATCGCTTATCATGGGAATCTCTATCGCTTATTATGTGAATCTCTATCGCTTTACTGTGTATCGATCTATCGCTCGCTCTATCACTCGTCACTATCGCTTACCGTTATCTGTGTTAACCATGTTAAGTTAGCACATATGACCTCGCTTCACGAGATGAAACTCATATGGTTAAAGCATGGTGGATACCCCGCTGGTACTTACTATATATAAGTGTTTTAGCCATATCAACAGACTTTCGTGGAAAAAGGCCATGTGGGGTCTAATGTTAGTTAAATTTGTGGTGTTGATCAATCCAATCGAATCGCATTAATCACGCATACCTCCATCGCTCGCAACGCAACAATCGTCGCTTATCGCTCGACGGTTGTCACTATCGTTTATCACGTGTCGCTTATCGCTTATCAATCATCGCTCATCGCTTGGTATTCATCGCAATCAGTGTAGTGTTAGTATGCATGACATCGCTTCATGGGACAAAACTAATATGGTCAAATATGGTGTTTCGCCATATTAGCAAACTCTCGTGGAAACATTGTGACAACTCAAGTTTCCGACTTTCACTTTCGCATTAAATGCACGTTGACTTTGACTGTTGACTGTGACTATTAGTTGTTTGTTTAATTGACTTATAACTGAAACCGTTGTAATAAAATAAAGTGCATTGTGTTTGCATGAGTATGTGTTATTGGGTTTGCATGGTTATGTGTTTGTTTGGGGCATGTGAACTTAACTGATTAAATCTTTACGGACCTAAAAGCCCATTAGGGACCCGACGAATCAAATGTGATTCGCCATACAACCTCTCGACGAAACAGGTCCTTGATTCGTCAAGAGCACGTCGACGAAACAGAAGTCAGTTTCGCCGGCCCAGTTTCGCCAAAGGCCCAGTTCGGGCCCAGAACGTTAAATCGCAAATATTAACGTAAACCGACTTCTGTTTTCATATCTTTGGCAAAAGTTGAAACCCTAGGGCTCTCCTCTGTGTGACGGCAGCTCTGTGAACACCCGAACACTCCCGAACGATTAAATCATTGTTTCCTTCATCTCGGTTAGTGTGTTTAGTTCTGTGATTTGTCTTGTTTGCTTATTTTGATGTTGTTGTTTTCATAAACCTGATCAGACAATCGAATAGAGTCCTGGCAACGATTACATGTTATGTTATGGTATTGAATGATGCTTGAGAATTGTCGTGTCCGAATATATAATTGATGATGAATATGAAAACGGTAGACTATTAGGGTTTTTATGGTTGAATCGGATGATGATAAACTCTGCTCCGTTAATGATGAGATATATCATAGAAACCGGCTTGTTGATACGTTTAAACTAGGGTTCATGCTAGACAATGATTCTTGAATGATTGAGTTATGATGATTCTATATGCACATTGATCTCCATATAATTCTGTTGTTGATGACGGCTGATAGCATGATTAGGGTTTCTGTATTATTCGTAACTGATATAACTGATGTTCGACGTAACTGAACTGTTAGACGAAACAGAACTCTCGGCGAAACAGAATGTGTTTCGCCAAGGGTAATCAACGAATTAGAAGTTCTGTTTCGCCAAAGGAGACCTCGACGAAACAAATGTGTTTCGCCGATGTATGTGTTTCGCCAACCTGTGTTTCGCCGACTTGAACACTTTGCACAGTAACTTAGTTTATTTCTGTTAGAGTTAACCCAGTTAGTTAACTGCTGTTAAATGCTATGCATGACTTGTACAATGTCGATTATGTGATATGTACTACTTGGTGATCATTGATTGTATCTATACGTGAACTTCGTGAATGCAAACTGATTTTGGTACACGTGCCTACTTTAGGGTTGACTGATTAAGTGTGAACAAGTAGTTAATCTTACCGAGCAAACCAAGGTGAGTTCACTGCACTTTTCTAAGCATGCGTCCCGGTGGTTTGGGACATCTGGTAAACGTTTCAAAAGGGAATACTGGGTAAACTGTTATTTGGAATGTTGGCTATTGAATACCGAATCGATCATCTACTGTGTTGCCTGTAAGGCAATGGGGTAACTAGTTACCGGGAAATCATTACCAATGCTTGGTTAGGGGCATTGGGGTTGGGCACACTCCCAGGTTATATTGGGCACACTCCCATGGTATATATTGGGCACACTCCCATGGTATATATTGGACACACTTCCAATATATAAGACTCTCCTACGATAATAACAATCTCAAAACGAAACAACAAATTGACTTAACAGATATCTGGTAACTACACACGTTAACAAAACCTTGAACTCACCAGCGTCGTCTGACACACTTGTCTGCATGCTTGCAGGTCTATAGGCTTATATCATTTGGAACTTGCTGTCTGAGAGGCTGGAGTGGTCATGGGTCAATATACATGGAATCCCAATACAAGCTTAATGGTTTATGTACACATTGTTTACGAAACACTTAACATATGAGTTATGCTTCCGCTGTATTCAATAAATGATATGAGACGTTTGTAACACCTTATGATTATGAATGAAAGTTTTATTTACTTATATCTATGAGTTCAATGTGATTGGTGGCTTGGATCCTGGTACGTCACAAGCCTCACGGGGGTTTCCTCAATGGGGTGTTTTGGGGGTGTGACAGTTTGGTATCAGAGCCACTGGTTATAGTGAACTTGGTTTTAAAAACGTTTTTATAAAACCAGACTATAACCGAACAGGTTTGACAACAGAGAATACGACCATGACACTCAGCTCTAGATTGCAAGGTTCGTCTCTTGTACTCATTGTACTGCGTAACTAGTGAACACTTACATATGATATTGCATGTGATTGCACGTTTAACACAACAGTATGAACTTACGTATTACTTGCACGTGTTATATGACTACTAGGGTGGTGTTTCCCTAAACATTCGTGACTCACGTTTTGTGATGCTCTTTGTTTGCTACTCGAGTTTGAGGAACCATTCGACATGAGTTAGGAGGAGCTGAGATGAGCATGCAAATCAAAATATTATTGTGGGTGCACACATAATAATAATGTGGGGTGCATGTGAGTCCCAGTGAGGCTTAACAAGTGAAGAAGGGGTTCCGCTCTGTTATTTGATCAGTGTGAAACATAACAAATTTATAGGAGTCATATCAGTGACCGTATCCTACTCGAATGTGACCTTTTCACCTCTCTCTGAATCCTTTCGAATCTCGATGCCATCGAGTAGTACCTGTACACCCATCTGAACGCCTAGCGAAACGTGTAGAATGTTAGGTGCTTGCACGGACGTCCTTGAGCAGCTCTATATCTTTCTCGTTTCTCTTCGTTTGCTGAAACTCTATGTATTGACGCCTTAGATCCCGGAGTGCGATCACTTCTGCAACACTCTCGCGACATACCGTGTATTACTCGGTCAACTTGCAAGAACGATGGACAAGAGGGTAAACGTAGTACCTTATCGACTTCAGCATTTGAACGACCCTGATTACCGGCAACAAACACCAGCACATTGACTTCAATCGAATTCTTAACTCTAGTCAGCGACTCGTGGGAGTCAACTCTTACGAATCAATCGGAACATAAGCGATGACAACAGATTATAGTGTGAAATATGTGGCTACCAGCACAGTGAGTAGCGTGGCACAGAATGTGAAAAGATGGATTTTTATGGTGAAAGATTGTAGGGCTTCGTTTCAAGCAACGGCATTGGAGGCAACAGTCGCGGCGACATCAAGATACTCGTAATCGTAGTCTACAGCATGGAAACGAAGATGACATTGACAGGGATTGACTGTTGCTAAGTCAAGACGTCAACAACCAAGGGAATAATGATAGTAATGGGAACCCTCGCAACCATAACAACAACACTGGAAATGATACTCGTGGAAGGACATTTAGGATTGGCGTAGGCGACGTCAAGCATAGCAGCAACATGGTAGCTTGTATGGGTAGCTGTTCGCTTCGTCTCTATTTTGCTTGACCCTGATACTTCTTGAAAACCAAACCTGATGTGGAATCGGCTGATGGCAAGCCAAATGAAATCTCATATGTTCGTTGGGGTGTAAACACGACCTTGTGGGACAAATGTTCGACGTCGACCTTCCTTCTACTATCCTCGATGGGTACAACGCAGTAGTTAGTGTGAGTTGGTTATCCAGTAATCACGCAGATATACTCAGTGAGGAGAAAACTTTGTGTGGAGAATCGCTATTTGTTCTAAAGCATCAGAGTAGTGCAAAAGGTAGTGCCATTTCAGCTATGAAGGTCAGAAGTGTCTACGGAGGGATTACTCCGCAGTGTTAGCAACCGTTACTGATGTTAGGGCTGAGGGAAAAGAGGATCGAGGATCCACCAATTGTTTGTGATCCCTCTCGGTTTGCTACCCGAGGAACTTTCAGGCTTACTTCCACAACTGTTAGGCAAAATCTCAGTTTAATCTCACGCCAGAAGCAGCCTTGATCACGCGTACTCCATACCGACTTGTACCAGGAGGGCTTCCAGAACTGTCTAATCAACTTCAGGAATTACCGGGTGGGAGTTTTAACGATCCAGCTCTTCGCCCTGGGGAGCTCCAGTACTATTTGTAAAGAAGAAGGACGGTACCTTCCGCATGTGTATAGACTACCGCGAGCTGAACAAGGTGACTGTGAAGAATCACTATCCTCTTCCACGCATCGACGACTTATTCGACCAATTGCAAGGGTCAAGTTATTACTCGAAGATTGATCTGAGGTCAGGTTATCACCAACTGAGAGTCCGGGATGAGGACGTCTCCAAAACAGCATTCAGAACACGCTACGGCCACTACGAGTTTCTAGTCATGCCATTCGGGATTCTTCCTTAAACTTCATTTGCATTACGTCGATACGCTTTTGGGAACGCCAATTCGTGGGAACGCCAATTCGTGGGATACTACTTTTGTCATCGACTCAACAAGCTCCTCGATACGCTTTTGGGAACGCCAATTCGTGGGATACTACTTTTGTCATTACGTCGCCTTTTCGCTATCGCAGTCGATCTCTCTCTTACTCGAGACGCTCACGCTTGTCAACTCTCACCCGATTAACTCGCTGTATCACTACTCATACGGGATCAACTCTTAAAAGTCTACCTGTTGGATTAATTTCGGGACAAAATTTCCTAAAGTAGGGGAGAGTGTAACAACCCGCACTTTCGTGCATTGTTACTACTCACTACACTCGTTACGCCTAGCACCAGAGATTCGGATCATAATGTAACTATATCGCATATATCGCAATATTGCAGTATTTTCGCATAAATTCGCGTACTTTATCACTATCACATCACATTGTACTTGCTGACAACCACGAAGATGTCGAGTGAGGACCAATTCTACCCTCCTTGATAGCCGTGATGTGTCGCAGTGCAACTCATTACTCAAAACGCACATCGCATCACACACATTAACGTTCACGATGACGTTGAGTGAGGACCTATTCTACCCTCCTCGATGACCGTGAAGCGTCGCAAAGAAATGCATATTCGGAACGAAAACCGGGTATTGTATCATAACTTTGAAATATGGATACGTATATACGACCCAACGTAGCTAATTATAATAAATATATGGAAACGTGGATGAGAATGTGTAACCTAACTATCGCGATATTTAACGAACAAAACGGAACGCCAAGACGCAGCTCGCCGAAGGACATCCGAACGGATAGGCCATCCGGACGGATGGGCCAGCCGAATGGCTAGGCCAGCTGAACGGATGGTCCAGCCAATCGGATGGGCCAGCCAAACGGACGGCCCACACTCTCCTTTCTCTCCTTTCTTGCCTATAAATACCCCCACACCTCCCATCATTTTCTCTGATGTGGAGCTCTCACTCGACCAGCAAGCCTTGAAGTCCTTTTCTCTCGATTTCTCGTGATTCTTGTAAGTTTTCACTCAAATTCTTGTACTTTTATGATCTACACGTGATTCCACACCTTTCTATCTTTTAAATCTCGACTTTTAACCATGAAATCTACTGGTTTGAGGTGTTCCAAGATGATGTCATCAAGAGTTCTTATGAACTTCAAAATGTGAATTCATTTAACCATGAATAGCCCAGATCTAAGTGATTTCCACATGTTTTTATAACAATCTCACCTAAAGCTATGTTAACTAATCAAAGAACGTGCGATTTCGGATTAAACAAGGGAAAACCGTCAAGAACGGTCAGATCTGATGGAACGGGGTGGTTCCCGGCTGTTAGAACAGGTCGGACTTGATGGAATTTCAGTTGTTTAGCATGAAGGCACACCGTCTCGATCAAAACCGCCGAAGAACCTTCCAAAATTAGTCTAATATCAGTTGAACGGGTTGTCAGCCGATCGGACAGGCTGCCAGCCGATCGGGCAGGCTGCCAGCCGATCGGGCGGTAGCCAATCCGATCGGGCGGCAGCCCATCCGATCGGACAGCAACCCATCCGAATGCATCAGATCGGATTATCGCCCACTTCTTGGTTCTCTCGTTGCCATTTAACGCGCTATCCAACGCTCTCGCAATCGATCTGTAATCAGGGTAATCTTAAACACGTTCCCGCCAATCCAACCAAGCTGTGTTGCTTGCCGAATACGCACTATGAGTATACTTGAACCCTTTTTGCTTTTGCACTTGTGGGTGTAACATACGTTGATATCAAATCGAATCACATCAAATGCTTAAACTACTTATCACTTGCGAATGACTTACGTGCATAGTTATACGTGATGCTAGTTACAAATGTGCTAGGACTTATACTCGCGACGTCCCACCATGACTAGTATAGTACTATTGCGCCCGACGGGGTCTAGTTTAGCAATCGCGATCGAAGCTCGAGGACTTAGCTGGTAGTATCAGTTTTGTGAGTATATATGTTGTGTATTACGTTTATGTATGTGGAAATTCGCAGCTTTTATCTATTATACTATTACATATCAAACCTGTATACTCGCCAATACTTTTGTATTGACATTATTTTAACGTATGTTGCAGGTTAGATCGCATACTACATCAAGTCAAGCTAGGAAGTCTAGAAACACACCTAAAATCTAGGTTGTCGGATTTGTATTGTTTGAGAGAACATGTAAATTCGTGACAACTTATGTGATTGTACTTGTTTATTAGTATGGGATAATGAACGCATTAAATACTGTCGCAATTTAGTTGTTATGGATTCTCTTCAGCAATCTGATTTTCCTAGTACTGCGCCCCGATGATTCCGCCATCGGTTGGGGTGTGACAAAAAGATCGAACTTCAGACGGGTTCTTGGGTGTAACCCAACTCTTAATTGCTTCAATCTTCGCAGGATCGACATGAATACCTTGACTATTGACAATGTGACTGAGGAATTGAACCTCTTCTAGCCAGAATTCACACTTGGAGAACTTGGCATAGAGTCGATTCCCTTGGAGTAGTTCAAGAACCAAACTGAGATGTCGCACGTGTTCAGCTCTTGACTTTTAATAGATCAGGATATCATCGATAAACACGAAGATGAAGTGGTCTAGAAAGGGTTTACACACGTGATTCATTAGATCCATAAAGATTGCGGGGGCGTTGGTTAAACCAAATGGCATAATGACAAACTCGTAGTGACCATATCGAATTCAAAAAGCGGTTTTGGGTATATCTTCCTCTTGTATGCGTAACTGGTGGTAGCCTGTAGGGGTGTTCAGAAAAAACCGTAACCAAATAAAAACTGTAAACCGAACCGTAACCGTAACTAAATAAACCGATCTGAATAAAGAATTCGGTTTTTGGTTTGGTTTCTAACCGAAACCGAATTGTGAATATGGTTTTGGTTCGGTTTATGGACCCACATTTTATTTTATTTGGTTTATTCGGTTTATTTGGATAACTGAATAAACCATTTAACTTAATTAATTATTAAATAAAAATAATAATATTTTATAAATCATATACAATTTATTAGCCCAAAATAGTTATTTTTTTAAGTATCCCAAAATACCAAATGTAAATCTAAAAGCCCAACTCAACATTTATAAAATAATAGAACTTTAGACCTATAGAAACTAGGTTTTAGGATTTCTACATTTTTTTGGAGAAAGACTCATGTTTGAAGATTATTTATATTTTGTGTCATTAGACTTGTTAACTATTTATTGTTTTCTATGATCTATGTTTTGAAGCTTTTAACTTTGTGGTAGTGTCTACGATTACTTTATGGATGTGTTTGTTTTATTTCGCATGAAACTTTCTTGTATTCATATATTGTTAGGTGTAAATTAGTTGCGATGTTCGAAAGTTGGAACACAAACATAAATATAAATTAGGAAAAAAAAGTACTTAGTACAATTTGGTTAGATTTGGTTTGGTTTGGATCAGTTTGCATATTTCTTATTTAGTTTGGTTTGGTTTTTGGTTTGGGGCACAAAATTTTGAAAACCGAATAAATCGAACCGAATAAACCAAAGGGTAAATTACACTTTTCGTCCTTTATGTTTGTACCAGATTGCAATGGATAACCTTTAACTTCAATAATTACAGTTACAATCCTTTATTTGCAAAACCCGTTACACTGTACGTCCTTTAGCACTAACCATATTAAAATTTTCAGTTAACTTTGTTTTTATTTAAATGTTTAATAAATAAAACCAAAAAAAATTCCATATACCCTTCTTAATCTTCCCCAATTTCCTAACCCTAAAACCCTAACCACCACATCTTGCCACCACCACCCTATCCCGCCACCACAAAAATCTCGTCACCACCTCAAATCTCGTCACCACCATCACTCCGGCCACCATTCATACCAGTCAACACCTAAATCCCAAATCCTTATCACATGACCATAACCAAACCATAATCAAACAACAAAATCATACAAAATTCAGCAAACAAAAAATCATCGAAAGTTACAGAGCTCGTAGTATTTATGAGGCGATAATCGTGAAGTCCAAAGCTCAGACAACTGTGAAAAGTATTTTAGGGCTTCTCTGAGATTATCAGAATCCTGACCAAAAATCGCAACAAAATCATCAATTATCATACAGAAACCACAGATCTCGAGTTAATAATCAACAAATTTCAAAATCAAATGATTCAAATAAGAAATTGAAAGTGTAAAGGTGAAATTTACCCAATTTGCTATGAATATTGTTCCCCCACGTGCAGACCAAACAAACTTTCAAGGATTTCAAATCAATATCCAAAAATTTGCTATGAATATAATTCCTCGTGCAGACCAAACAAACTTTCAAGAGTTTCAAATAAATAAAAGATTTCATGTCAATACGAACTTAAATTTACCAAATAATAACAAATAGAGTCAGAGAGAGGGAATGCAAGTATGAGAGAGAGAGAGGCGGGGGGAAGAGAACGATGGTGAACCTTGCCGGAATCGGAAGTCGGAACCTTATCGAAAACGTGGCGGTGGCTCTCACAGCGATGGTGGGATGGTTGGTTGGAGAGAGATTGAGGGGAGAGAGAGAGAGACATGGAACAGAGAGAAAGATTAGGTTTATTTATTGTGTTTTGTTTAATCTAAATATATTTGTAAAATTACTAACCTACCCTCATGTGCAAGACACATGTTATATTTAACTGAAAATTTTAACCAAGTTAGGTGCAAAGGACGTAGGGTGTTATGAGTTTTACAAATAAAGGACTGTGACTGTAATTATTAAAGTTAAAGGGTATCTATTGCAATCTGATACAAACATAAAGGACGAAAAGTGTAATTTTTCCTAAACCAAATAAACCATAAACCGAACCGATGAACACCCCTAGTAGCCTGAGCGTAAATCAATCTTCGAAAAACACGTAGCACCTTGTAACTGGTCAAACAAATCATCAATGCGAGGTAAGGGATAGCGATTTTTGATGGTAAGCTTATTCAATTCCCTGTAATCGATGCACATCTGAAACGATCCATCCTTCTTTTTGACGAAAAGGACAGGCGCGCCCCAAGGAGAGGTGCTAGGGCGAATAAAACCTTTATCAAGCAATTCCTGGAGCTAACTCGAGAGTTCGCGCATTTCGGAGGGAGCGAGATGATACCGCACTCTAGCAACATGATTTTCTCCAGGAATGAGATCGATTCGAAAGTCGATATCATGACTCGTCGGTAAACCAGGTAAGTCATCAGGAAAGACGTTAGGAAAATCACGAACTACGGGCACCTTGTCTAATTCCTTAACTTCCTTTTTCTCCGCTACTACAATGTGTGCCAAGTAAGCATTCATCGATAGCGGTTAGCGTATAAAATGTGTTTGCGTTGTGTGATTGATGTCATTTGATATATGTAACGTATGTAACACCCAAAAGTGCTTAAAGCAAAAAGGGATCGAGTATACTCACAGATCGTGTTTAGTAAATAAACACTCTCTTGGATTGAAGGGAGTGCTGGAGAGTTAGACTGATTACAGAATGATAGCATAACGATGAGCGACGCATTAAACAGTGCATGTGAACATAGTGATGAAGGGTCATCCGAACGGATGGCAATCCGGACGGATGGTCATCCGGTCGGATGGCCATTCGGTCGGTTTGTCATTCGCTTGGGATGGATGTGTATGTGTATGATGACTTTGAAGTTTTCGTTGTAGCATTTCGAAAACAGAGAAGTATCTCTACCTTTCAGGTCGTCTGGTCGAACGGTCGGATGGCAATACGTCCAGCGAGACATTTCTCAGAGAACGAGTTCACAACAGGATTGTCATTCGATCGGATGGTCTTCTGATCGGATGGCAATCCGTTAGAACTGATGATACTTGAAAATTGTAAAGGTGTTAAGTGTTGATGACCATATATCATCCGATCGGATTGTCGTTCGATCGGATGGCAATCCGATCGGCCGGCAGTCCGTTTAGTGACTGGCTCGTTTTGAAATTTGTTAAGTATGAAAAGTTTCGTGGTTTGATCGAGACTGTACGACAGCGTGTTAAACAACGGGGATTCCCTCAAGTCCAAGTTATCCGATCGGACGGGAACCACCCCATTCTGACAAGTTAATTGTTCTTGACGGGTGTTCATGTTCAACCCGTGCATCGGTCGTCTCTTCCGATGAAATCCACTCTCAGTCCAACCCTTCACTATAGAGCGAGTAGAAGGCCCGAACGTGTTCTGATTCTATCGATTTTTGAGCTAGAGAGTGTAAAAGAGTTGAAAGAATGTTATGAAAATATCTTTCAATCCTTTTACTCTAAGATTTAGAATGAAATCAGTGTTAAAACATGTGGAAATCTCTTAGATCTGAGTTGTTCTTGGTGGAATGATGTCACACTTTGAAGTTCCTAAGAACCCCATGATGGCATCATCATATAACACCTCAAATCGGGCAGATTTCATGGTTAAAAGTGAAGATTCAAAGGTGAAAATGATGAAGAAGTGTGTGTAGATGATAGATGTACAAGATTTGAGTTGGAAACTTACAAGAATCACGAGAAATAGAAGGAGAAAGTCCTGAGAAGGTGCTATTTATAGGATTCCAAAAAGGGAAAGTGGCGTAGTGTAACAGATCGAATGGCAACCCGATCGGATGGCCATCCGATCGGATGGCCATCCGTACGGATGACCATTCGATCGAATGGTCATTCAATCGAAGGGTTGCAAGGAGTTGGTTTTCGTGTTTTCGTTTTGTGCGCTGAGCATTGTGATGCGATTCGAGTAAGTGATACGATAGTATTTCACATTAATTGCCCAAATAACCTAACTAACAGTCATAAACCTAAACATACCCATTCTGCATTTTGCGTTGCGATTATGTTGTGAAAGACTTGCGATTGTGTTTGCGATTAACATCCCAAATATAAACATGCACAAGTAACACATAATAGCACACACACATAAAGCAATATCCAGAACACATAATTCGTATTGCGATGCGATTGCGATGCGATTAGCGATAAGTTGATTAAACTGCGATTTATTTAACATTTACTCCACATAATACAACTAAAGTAAACAAAATCAGAGTATCGATTACAAGTCAAGGAGTACAATCAATGATTAAGCAAGGAGTGACAGATCGCATTTAGCAATCTTTTCTTCCTTTGACTTTGACTTGTACTTTGACTTTCCAAAAAGCGGGTTGTTACATTTGCCTCCTTAAAGAAATCATGTTGTCCCTCCTTATACACGCCTTTCTTCCACCGCACTATTGGGTGGAAGCTCTTCATACCACTGTCTACCTACATAATATTCTTCCGGCCAAACCAATTAGTTTTTGCACACCTATGGCTGCCCTCTATCTCAAGAACCCAGACTATGAACACCTTCGTGTGTCTGGATGTGCATGCTACCCTAACCAATCCGACATCCATCCACACAAACTCGCCCCTCGCTCATCCCCTTGTATCTTCCTTGGATATCCAGCCGACCACCGCGGCTATAGATGCTTAGACCTTTCATCAGGGAAAATCCTTCTATCTCGACACGTCACCTTCAACGAGGTTGATTTTCCACTATCTAAAAATTTTCACTCCAACCCATCCTCTTATACTTTCCTTGAATCTGAACCTTCACCTATCCTTTTTACTCAGCCTATGCCCACTACATCAGCCCCTTCACCCTCCACTGTTCCACCTCCCACTTCCCCTTAACAACAACCCTCGGCCCAACCTTCGGCCCCATCCGCCCCAACCCATCTTCCAACCGCATCCTTCTGTACCACCTCACCCTCCTGTCGCACCCATACCTCCCCCAGCTTCCCGTTGACACCCAATGACCACTCGGTCTCGTGATGGGACGTTAAAACCAAAATACCCTTTAAACTTAGTGTCGACACCATCTC
Source organism: Helianthus tuberosus (assembly GCA_030545235.1). Taxonomy (NCBI): domain Eukaryota; kingdom Viridiplantae; phylum Streptophyta; class Magnoliopsida; order Asterales; family Asteraceae; genus Helianthus; species Helianthus tuberosus. The sequence continues at coordinate 66,072,632 of CM060412.1, read as the reverse complement.
ACTCGTCCCTTAATCTCACCTTGATGCCCTGTCCAATCCACACTGGTCAGCTGCCATGGAAAACGAATACACAGCTTTAACGGATAATAACACGTGGGATCTCGTGCGTCGACCGTCTGATGCACACATTATCTGGTGTATGTGGCTATTTCTCCATAAGTTTCGTGTCGATGGGTCCCTTGAACGCTACAAGGCTCGCCTTGTGGTTAATGGAAAATCTCAACAGGTTGGCATCGATTGCGATGAGACGTTCAGTCTTGTGGTTAAACCCACCACTATTCGCACAGTCTTGAGTTTGACCTTGTCTAGATCATGGCCTATTAACCAATTGGATGTTAAAAACACCTTTTTACATGGAGACTTAAATGAAACTATGTATATGTTTCAACCACCAGGTTTTGTGAATCAACAAAACCCAAAGTTTGTGTGCAGGTTAAAGAAATCTCTTTATGGGCTTAAGCAGGCCCCTCGGGCGTTGTATCAACGATTTGCTTCCTACATTCTTCAGTGTGGTTTTCGAACCTCTACTTCCGACAGCTCCCTAAATATAGAAGATACGATGGATGTGATTTCTGAATCAGTGTAAACAGGTGCGATGCAATGGAAGATTTAGGGCTTTCTCAATGGAATGGTATTTAATGTTCGGACCATCGGTTCCCCTTCAACAATCACTTGAGGTAAGCCTACAACAGGAACTTTATCTTATGAAAGTCAACCCAAGTTTATAATGTCGATGATACGATCAGTAGCTTGAAAAATTTAAGCATGTAATTGAGCATTCTTGTCAAACACAAAAAATGGTTCTTAAAGTTAACCAATATCCAACAACTCAACAAAAACTTACATTGATTAAACCAAATAAATGAGCAGAAGCTACTACATCAGGAAGAATAACGATAAGTCCCTAACTTTTAGCCAAAGCAATTCTTTTATCATATTCCAAACATAAACCCAGGAACATAAATCCTAACCAACAATTAATCATGAAATCCTTTGATAAAAATGTCACACCCTGGCTTTGCGGAAGCGTGGTAAATGTTGGTGTGACTTCTTAATACCATAGCTTAATCATAACAAGCTATATGAATTTAAAAACCATGCAAGTCATCCATTAAGTTTTAAAAACCAAAATACAGTACCATTGTTTTAACCAACAACCATAACCTTGTTCAACAACCTTACAAATTAAAACATAACATAAACGTGGTTTAAGGACTGTGTCTTGTCCAGGAAAGAGACACATCCCCTAAACCCTGATGACTTCATGACAAGTGCAGCGGAAAACGTTCCATACCGTGCCAGATCTCGTTAATTTCCTGAAATACATGTGAGTTGAAAAATCAACAATAATGTTGAGCGAGTTCATGTGTAAGTGAGTAAGTAAAACACTTGTGAGTATAAAATAGTTGTGGTATGTAGCAGTGTAAGAGGACTTGTGATCACCAATGGTTTGCAAGGCCACTGACATATGTGAAGTGCAAATAGGGAGACTCAAACCTAGCAGATTTCGCCACGGCAAAGTATGTGGACAAAGTCACCCCACGGTCCGTTTCTAGTTTGGCCGGGGGCTGGGCTCGCTACACCCAGATAGATCTACCGCTCCTGTCCCTCGGTCCCTCCATGAGGACTAATGGCCCCATGTTGTTCCTATCCACTCACATGATCGTATAACACCTCCTTACGTTAAACATACCGTTGTAAAGTACTCGTAAATCATAGTAACATGTATTTCACCCCCGCGGTTAAGTAAACTGAAAACAGTTAGAGAAAAGGGGGACATGAACTCACAGTGAATGCGCGTCTCTACCAAGTGTCTCCAATACAGTAAGCTGTGCAACGACCTACAAGTGCTAATTCTATTAGACGGACGGCCGTGCCTTAGCTTTACAGTTTATGTCTTTGGGAAATAGTTAGACAACTATTTCGTGTTTATGTTCCGTATACACTTGGTAGTTATTCTTCTTCCCAAGGATGGGGGATACAATACATGTGCGTAAGTTACGTTTTATCAATCTCGTGGTAATGTAATTACCGGTGTAACTTATATATTTGTGGAAGCGTTCGTAAAGTTTTGGGATCATTAACGCTTGTAAATATTATTTTCACTCTAAAATAATATTTATGTATTTCACAAAATAATCATAAACAGTGTTGTGACAAGTATATTTATCACGTTAATCTTTGTGAAAATCCCTCCTCCGAATATTTAGTAAAATATAGTGCTGGCGAAATTTATGTTTTGAAAATATGTCCAAAGCTAGTTCTAACACTTGTTGTGTAAAAAGTCTAAGTGTTAGGTTTTTAGAAAATTTTGCCAGAGTTTCCTCTGTAACTGGAGGTGGCCACGCTTTCAAGCGTATCATTTTCTTTTAACAAATCAATTCAACAACTTCTTTATTCAATCAAACAATTTCCGACACATCAAACTAGTCGACAAGTATGTAAATGTGCATAATCGCATGAACTTGTAGTTTTTCCGCATCTTTAATGTAAATCACCTTTATATATGTAGATCTTTATATAAAGTAGCTTTAATCTTGTAAAAACCTTGTGACTAGAGAAATCCGTCTTTACAACTTCTAGTCACTTTTCCCAAAAATAGATATTTGTCGGATCTTTTCATTTCACAAGTGTTTATACACTTGTGGTTTATAAAACCATATTTATTAGTGTAAGATCCTTCCTTTAAAATACATGGTTTCTTAAATGTGTGGTTCTTTGAAGATACCACTTGCGGATACGTAGATCCGCTAGTTTTAAACACCATTTTACCGGTTAAATCACTTTTACACAAGTAAAATATTTCTACACAAGTTCATGTATCTTGTGTGGTAGTGTTTCACCTTTAACCCTTGTATTTAGTCAAAAACGAGCTTATGTAAAGATACATGATCTTACAAAGTCGGGTTAAACGGAGATCCGAGCTACCACATCATAGATCGGGTCTCAATAATCACATATTTCAAGTCCTACGACTTTTACACAAGTTATATGTTATTATCCACCATTTTTGTGATTTTACTAGACTTTAATGCATCAAAACTTATGTTTTCGATATTTAACCGACGAAAGTTCTTTTAACCACTTTAGATAAGTGTAAAAACAAGTTTTAAATGGTATACCTCTAGCTCGGGGCTAGGGAAGAATCGTGATGAAAAACGCGTGGATAAAAGCTAACGGAAGTGGTCCTTCGCGCTCCGAGTGCACCAAAGCTCCTAATATGCGACCTTTGACGTATGTATGATCTTGGAATGATGAAGACAAGAACCGAAAATGGGAGTGTGAAAGAGGGGTGTTCGGCCGAGAGTAGGGAGAGCAAGAGGAGAGTGTGAGTTTGTTGATAAGTGAAGTGATTATGCTCATGTGTTTAGTGGTGTATTTATAGGAAGATTAGAAGGGTATTATCCAAAGGTTAGAGTGTCCACTAGATTTTAGACATAACACAATATTATAATCCACATTAGTACTTGATGTCCCCCAAGGTTTAGGGCCGGTTAGGGTATGGGGGGTGGGGTTGGTTCGATTAGAACAAGATTAGTTAGGATATAGTTTAGGTTAATTAGGTTAGGTTAAGCGTCTAACCTTGTTAGTTGTAAAAAGCGCGTTATGACGGGTGTTAGGGTAATCAGGGACCCTAACTGGCTCAGAAAAATAAAAATAGTGAAAATACTAATATTTTCATGTTCCGGGTAAAGTCCGGTTGTTTGGTTGGATAGTAATCCGTTAAAGCGTTATAAAAGCTTTAAAGTGTCGTTATTGTTGTTTTTAGTGACACATTTTGTTTCCAACACTTTTAGAAAGTGTCTAGCGTTATTTTCTCATGTTCTGGCACTTTATTAGTCAGCTAGAAGCTGGTTTATTTATTAAAGTGCTGTGTTTGGTACTTAAAGTACGTTTTAGGCACATCCGAATCAGTGTATCTTATCCCTAGAGACGCGGTACCACAACCCTTATATCCCTACACTCACTACCAGTGTAGCAAAAATATATGAGGCTCTTAACAGGCCTTAGAGGCAGTGTCTGCCTGATGCTGGTCATATCAGCATGTTCGCCGTGTATCCGTTTAGTGCTACTGTGCTTTTTGTGCATCATGTTTGTCACTAAGGTGCCGTATGTAAATAATGTAGTGACAGCATATAAAGTATGATGCAAGTAAGTGCATGTATCAGTATGCAGGTAGCAGTTTATCAGCTAGTTTCAAACAAGCACAGTAATTAAGTAGTAATTAATCATTAATTAAGTTGTACGGATACCTGGTTTAGTGCGGGTTGTCACATTCTCCCCCCGTTAAACAAATTTCGTCCCGAAATTTAAGTTCTGCTTGTAGATGCAGAGTTCTTAGGAAATAAGTGGGGGTATTTCTCTTTCATCCGGTCCTCACGTTCCCATGTGAATTCAGGACCATGTCTGGCATTCCAACGAACCTTGACGAGTTTGACACTGCTCCGGCGGGTCTTGTTAACTTTCCAATCCGTGACCTCAACGGGTTCTTCAACAAAGTGGAGCGTGTCGTCAATATGAATCTCGTCGATAGGAATGGCAACGTCAATTTGAGTTGGACTTTTCTTCAGATTGGATACATGAAATGTATCGTGAACACCATTTAGTTCAGCAGGTAGGTCCAACTTGTATGCTACTGTCCCAATTCTTTCCAGAATTCTGAAAGGACCAATGTAGCGTGGATTTAACTTTCCACGCTTTCCAAAGCGCGCCACCCCTTTCCAGGGTGAAACTTTCAATAACACCATTTCCCCAACTTGGAAATCCACATGCTTCCGGTTTGGATCCGCATAGGCCTTTTGTCTGTGGCGAGCTGCTTCGATGCGTTTAAGAATTTGCGCGATCTTGTCTGTCGTCTCTTGGACGATCTCGGGACCAGCAAGCTGCCTATCGCCTGCGTCAGACCAACATAGTGGTGATCGGCACTTGCGTCCGTATAGGGCCTCAAATGGCGCGACACCAATACTGGTGTGGTAGCTGTTGTTGTATGAAAATTCGACCAAAGGTAAGTGTTTATCCCAGCTACCGCCTAAATCCATAACACATGCCCTCAGCATGTCTTCCAAAGTTTGTATCGTTCGCTCGCTCTGGCCGTCAGTTTGCGGATGGAACGCAGTGCTCAGATTCAATTGTGAGCCGAAAGATTCTTGGAAAGATTGCCATATTCTTGACACAAATCTTCCGTCTCTATCAGAGATGATCGAGAGTGGTACTCCATGACGTGCTACGATCTCTCTCATGTAAATTTCCGCAAGTTTGCTAGTACTGTCTTTCTCCTTGATTGGCAGAAAGTGTGCGGACTTTGTTAGGCGGTCAACAATCACCCAAATCATATCATGGCCTCTTGGCGTTCTTGGCAGTTTTGTAACAAAATCCATTGAGATTTGTTCCCACTTCCACTTGGGAATCTCAGGTTGTTGCAGAAGTCCCGAAGGCTTCTGGTATTCCGCCTTGACCTTAGCGCACGTTAAACATTTGCTCACGTAAACAGCCACGTCGCCTTTCATCCTAGGCCACCAATAGTAATCTTTGAGATCCTGGTACATCTTATCCGATCCAGGGTGGATAGAGTACCGTGACTTGTGCGCTTCATCGAAAATAACTTCCCTTAATCTACCAAACAGAGGAACCCAAATCCTTTTCTCAAAACATAACGTCCCTTCCTCGTTTGGTACCAAAAGCTTCTCCATTCCACGGAGATATTCTTCCTCAAGGTTTCCCTCCTTGAGAGCTTCCTTTTGTGCGGCACGAATGCGCGAGGAAAGATCGGTTCGTATGATCATTTCCAAAGCTCTAACCCTTATGGGCTTGATTCTTTCCTTACGACTTAGGGCATCGGCAACTACATTCGCCTTCCCTGGGTGATACTTTATCTCGCAGTCGTAATCGTTCAACAATTCAACCCATCGTCTTTGCCTCATATTTAACTCCTTCTGGTTAAATATATGTTGTAGGCTTTTGTGGTCTGTGAAGATTGTGCACTTCGTACCATACAGGTAGTGTCTCCAGATCTTTAGTGCAAAAACCACTGCGCCAAGCTCTAAATCGTGTGTGGTATAGTTCTTTTCATGCACCTTCAGTTGGCGTGATGCGTAAGCAATGACCTTTTGGCGTTGCATCAACACACAACCCAATCCTTGTCGCGATGCGTCGCAGTATACCACAAAGTCATCAGTACCTTCTGGTAGAGCTAAGATTGGCGCGTTACAAAGCTTATCCTTCAGTATCTGAAATGCTTCATCCTGTTTGATTCCCCAATCAAACGTCTTGTCCTTCTGCGTGAGGAGCGTCAAAGGTTGAGCGATTTTCGAGAAATCCTCGATGAACCTTCGATAGTAGCCAGCCAAACCCAAGAATTGTCGAATCTCGGTTGGCGTTGTAGGCGTTTCCCAATTCTTGATTGCCTCGATCTTTGTGGGGTCAACATGAATTCCATCCCCATTAACCACATGTCCGAGAAACTGGACTTCGCGTAGCCAAACTCGCACTTGGAGAATTTGGCGTACAGCTGTTCCTTCTTTAGCAGCTCCAATATGGTTCTAAGATGTTGTTCGTGTTCAGCCTTCGTCTTTGAGTAAATCAGGATGTCGTCGATGAATACAATCACGAACTTGTCTAAGTATGGCTTGCAAACCCTATTCATTAGATCCATGAATACCGCAGGCGCGTTTGTCAAACCAAATGGCATCACGAGGAACTCGTAGTGTCCATAACGAGTTCGGAAGGCTGTTTTCGGGATACTTTCCTCCTGTATCCTTAGTTGATGGTATCCAGATCGAAGATCGATCTTAGAGTAGCAGCTTGAACCTTGAAGTTGATCGAACAGATCGTCGATTCTTGGTAGAGGATACCTGTTCTTGATCGTCAGCTTGTTCAATTCTCTGTAGTCAATACACATGCGGAAACTTCCGTCCTTCTTCTTGACAAACAAGACCGGAGCTCCCCAAGGCGAGAAGCTTGGTCGGATAAAACCCTTGTCTAACAACTCTTGAAGTTGTGTCGACAATTCCTGCATCTCAGACGGAGCAAGTCTGTACGGTGCCTTAGCCACAGGCGCGGCGCCTGGAACTAAGTCAATGTGGAACTCCACTTGCCTCTGAGGTGGCAGTCCGGGTAAGTCTTCTGGGAAGACTTCTGGATATTCCCTTACGACAGGGATGTCCTCGATTGTTGGCTCAGTAGCCTTCTTGTCTACGATGTGTGCCAGAAAAGCAACACATCCTTTCTGTAAACACTTCCTTGCTTTCAAGCAGCTGATAAATCTTAGCGGTGTGTCACGCTTCTCTCCGTGAACCACAATTGTCTCACCATCATCAGTTGGGATACGAACAACTTTCTCGTGACATACTATCTCAGCCTTGTTTCTGGATAACCAATCCATTCCTACCACCACGTCGAAGCTTCCCAGTTGGACTGGTAGTAGATCCAGAGTAAACTCGCGTTCTCCCAATTCTATCACGCAACCTCTGATTACTTCGTCGGCTCCAACTAACTTTCCATTCGCTAATTCGATCGAGTAGGGAATGTCTAACTTATTAGCAGCTAACCCAAGTATATTCTTAAATTCTAGTGATACGAAGCTATAATCGGCACCAGTATCAAATAAAACGGATGCATAGCGTTGATTAATAGGGAACGTACCCGTAACAACATTTGGATCTTGGCGTGCTTCCCTAGCTTCTAGTTGGAATACTCTACCACGTGCCTGATTCAACGTTGGGCAATTCTTCTTAAAATGTCCAATTTCCCCGCAGTTATAGCATCCGAGTCTCTGCCCGTTTCCATCCCCATTTCCAGCTGGGGTGTTGATCTGGTTGGCATTGCCAGCCTGGTTTGTATTGTTGCCTCGGTTTCTGTTTCCTCCAAAATTTCCTGGTAGGCGGTTTCCATTTCCACCACGGTTATCATTCCTATTTCCATATCCTCCCTGGCCTCCGCGGCCTGCACTAGCCCAACATGATTCCTTTGTGTGGCCCGGTTTTCCACAAGATTCACAAACTCTCATGTTACAAGGGCCAGTGTGGTGGCGTTGGCAGTTGTTGCATCTGGGCTGGGTGCCCTGGTACCCTTTTCCTCTCTTGGTACTGCCAGCTGATTTTCCCTTCTTTACTGCCATACTGACGCCTTGTTTGAAGTTTGAAAACTTCCTTTTGTTATCCCCTGAGGACTCAACGTGAGTCTCTGTCTTCTTTGCTTTGACTTCATCAAACTTGTTTAAACGGATCGCCTCCTCAGTGAGAGCCACGCTCAAATCGATGGCTTCAGTGATAGTTGCTGGTTTGGAGGAGGTTACCATGCTTATTATTTGGGGAGCCAAACCCCAAATGAAGCGCTCGATTCGCTTGTACTCTGGCGTAACCATGTAAGGAACCACTTGAGATAAGTCGTGAAACCTCTGGACGTATTCCGCAATTTTTGGTCCATCCATCTTTAAGTGCCAAAATTCAGTCTCCAACCTTTGAATTTCTGAGCGTGAACAGTACTTTTTGCGCATCAGTTCTTTCAATTCGGCCCAAGTCAGGGCGTAGGCGGCAGCTTCGCCTAGTGTTTGCACTTGTAGGTTCCACCATGATAGGGCTCCATCTAAAAACAGCCCTGAAATGTACGTGACTTGCTGATCCTCTGCACACTTGCTCATGCGTAACACAGAATCGGTTTTCTCAGCCCAGCGGGTAAAGGCAACTGCACCTCCTGTGCCATCGAAGTTAACTGGTTTGCAGTCTAAGAACTGCTTGTAGGTGCATCCTGCACGTATGTTAAAACATGTGTTTGGCATTAGCATCATTGCTAAAGATGTCCAGCTAGGACATGGTAGGTTCGAATGGCGTGGTATTACCGTGTGGTGGATTGTTATTGCCTTGGTTAACACTTCCGCTTGCTCCTGGCTGAGATGCTGCGTACTGTGCTATGGCAGCAGCGATAATCTGCTGTAGTTCTGCCTCATTTGTTGGCATGTTTGGTTCGCGTCTTGGCGGCATCTTCTAAAAGATGGTTTAAGTTGGTTAGGCCATAGTAAGGCTCCGTTGTTATAATACGTAAATCAGTTCGTAGTATAGTGTACGTATATAACGGTAGTAATAGTATAATCACATAACATCTCAGGTTATCACACATCACAAATATCGATCACACACATCCCATGTCAAAAACATAAACAAGTAATCAAGCGAATCCGAATATGGTGAGAAAACTGCGATTGCCATATAAATGAGACCACATCGTAAGTGTATACATGCAATCATCAATCACTAGGGGCTACATAACCCCTGTCAAAAGCTACATCAGTATCAATACAACATCAAGTACATAACAAAAGTCAAGTCATAACGTAGTCTCCTCAAAATGCTGTGCAGTCAAAAAGCAATCGCCGCCTTCTCACTTCGCCTACCCATGTGGCACCGATGAGCTCTAAGCAGATGGTGGTGGAGGAGGAAAATGGGTATAAAACAAACGGCGCAACTGTAACCAGTCCGCCTCCATCGCCTGCTGTGTACGAATAATGGAAGCAATCTGCTGCTCCAAAGTAGTAAGACGAGCAGCATAGTCAGGGGGTAATGGTCGTGATGGCTGCAACGGAGAGGGTACCCGGCCATGGCACTGACATGGCTGCAGATGGGCTCTCTCCAACTCCTGTAGTCGCTGCTCATGCGACTCATGCTGGTATACAAACGACATCAATACATCCTCGATGGTGTGTTCCACGTAGGACCGGTGGTATGGATCAGTGGGTGGCATGGGGGAAAACGGTGACCACAGCAGTCGCTCACGTGTGGGGTCAAAGGGTGCCACACGAAAAGGAGCTGTAGTAGGTGGAACAAACGGCATCTGAGGCATGAAAGGCATGGGCATCGGTACATGCCCTGATGGGTGGGCTGACGAACCCTCTCCAGGCCCTGCTGGAGGTATAAACATAGGAACCTGAAATGAAAAGTCAACATGTGGTGCAACAGGAATCTGTGGAGGGAATGGGGGAACGTCCTCGTCTGCCGGTATCCAGCCATGCTGTGCAGACTCATCCGGTGGATCCATATGTGCCGCGAACGGTGCATGTCCGGGCTCTATGGGAACGGGATCAAATAAGGGAGCAACAACAGGGTGAACGGGTGCCAAGTGCTCGAGAGGGGGGTCAACTGGTACAGCAACAATGGGTAAAGGACCAATGGGATCAACAGGAACATCTATGTGGTGATCATCAGCAATGGGCTCAAAAGGTACATCAGCATGCACAGGGTCATGCTCTGGTAAAGGGTCAAGGGCAGCTGCCTGCTCAGGTGCAATGGCAGGCTCAAGATCATCAAACGCCATGTCAAAATAAAAATCGGGATCAATCGGATCAAAAGGGTCAATAGGATCTGCTGGATCCTCCATCAACTCGTCCATCGGGACAAACTCTAAATCACGGTCAGGATCAAATCCTGGTGGAAACATAGGATCTGAATCCCCCTCGTCGTCATGGTCAAAAACAAGTCCAGGTATGGAAGCAACAGAAAAAGCCTGGTCAGAATCGGACCCATGGGAGAAGTGCTGCGCACTATGAGCATGTGTGGGTACAGAAGCCACAGACTCAAAGGAGTCCGCGACTGGGGAATGAGCAGGTGACTCTGCAGCCGGAGCATATGCGATCAGTAAGGGAGCAACAGCAGGTAGGGCCTCGCCCTGAGCATCCTCCAAAGGCTCCTCCTCAAATATATCGACGTCGTCCTCCTCGTCGTCGATGGGTAAATCGTAAGCTGGGTACGCAGCCAGCGGTATAGGAGCAGGGATCAGTGCCAGTGGTAGATCCCCGGCTGGAAGATCAACTGGGAGCTCATCAACGCCGTCGGGTAAGGCGAATGGCTGAAAGTCATCATCATCCGTGCTGGTGAAATCTGACGTATAAACCTCGTGCTCCGATGACTCAATGTCGTCTGAAACGATAGGCCTCGGGCCTGTGGTGCCTGAACCACCAGTGTCTGCAGAATCCATGTGTCTGTAACATATACACAAACATGCACAAATAGTCAATCATAAATCAAGTAATCACATAAGTCATCAAGTAAGGCATCACACAATCCTCCTAGTCTTACTAGCCAATACCATCCAGTCTACCAGACTGCTCTATCCTTTACTTAAACCGAACCTCGATCCTCCAGATCGATCCTATAACAAACCAACGTGCTCGACTACCTTAATCATCTCGATCCTCCAGATCGATCCTCAGCCCTCCAAGCTGAACTTATAATTAATAAAATGTGCTCAACATTTGTTTGTAAAAAGTGTGGATCTGGACTTAAGTGGTATGCAGAAAAATGTTTTCGTGAGAGCCCTAGTGATCATAGTCTAGACTCGAGACAGAATCCTAGTTCGCTATGATCAGATCTCTGATACCAAGCTGTCACACCCTGGCTTTGCGGAAGCGTGGTAAATGTTGGTGTGACTTCTTAATACCATAGCTTAATCATAACAAGCTATATGAATTTAAAAACCATGCAAGTCATCCATTAAGTTTTAAAAACCAAAATGCAGTACCATTGTTTTAACCAACAACCATAACCTTGTTCAACAACCTTACAAATTAAAACATAACATAAACGTGGTTTAAGGACTGTGTCTTGTCCAGGAAAGAGACACATCCCCTAAACCCTGATGACTTCATGACAAGTGCAGCGGAAAACGTTCCATACCGTGCCAGATCTCGTTAATTTCCTGAAATACATGTGAGTTGAAAAATCAACAATAATGTTGAGCGAGTTCATGTGTAAGTGAGTAAGTAAAACACTTGTGAGTATAAAATAGTTGTGGTATGTAGCAGTGTAAGAGGACTTGTGATCACCAATGGTTTGCAAGGCCACTGACATATGTGAAGTGCAAATAGGGAGACTCAAACCTAGCAGATTTCGCCACGGCAAAGTATGTGGACAAAGTCACCCCACGGTCCGTTTCTAGTTTGGCCGGGGGCTGGGCTCGCTACACCCAGATAGATCTACCGCTCCTGTCCCTCGGTCCCTCCATGAGGACTAATGGCCCCATGTTGTTCCTATCCACTCACATGATCGTATAACACCTCCTTATGTTAAACATACCGTTGTAAAGTACTCGTAAATCATAGTAACATGTATTTCACCCCCGCGGTTAAGTAAACTGAAAACAGTTAGAGAAAAGGGGGACATGAACTCACAGTGAATGCGCGTCTCTACCAAGTGTCTCCAATACAGTAAGCTGTGCAACGACCTACAAGTGCTAATTCTATTAGACGGACGGTCGTGCCTTAGCTTTACAGTTTATGTCTTTGGGAAATAGTTAGACAACTATTTCGTGTTTATGTTCCGTATACACTTGGTAGTTATTCTTCTTCCCAAGGATGGGGGATACAATACATGTGCGTAAGTTACGTTTTATCAATCTCGTGGTAATGTAATTACCGGTGTAACTTATATATTTGTGGAAGCGTTCGTAAAGTTTTGGGATCATTAACGCTTGTAAATATTATTTTCACTCTAAAATAATATTTATGTATTTCACAAAATAATCATAAACAGTGTTGTGACAAGTATATTTATCACGTTAATCTTTGTGAAAATCCCTCCTCCGAATATTTAGTAAAATATAGTGCTGGCGAAATTTATGTTTTGAAAATATGTCCAAAGTGTAACACCCCAAAACCCGAATTACTAAATTTGCTAGTGAGACCCCATGTTTAATAAAATAGAATGTAGTAACTAGGTTATTATACCTAGTCAAAAGTTTAGCAAAGCAAACAAGGGAACAAACTTGAGGGACCAAATATGAACAAGGGGGAAAGTTATGTTTTAATAAACAAAATCATAACACACACACACACTTCATGTGTGTGCGTGGAATGCTCTGGAGAAGAAGAACAAAGGGGTGTAAACCCTAGTTCTTAAAGAAGCTCCAATTGAAGGTCGAATCGAGGCTCAAATCTATTAAGGAACATGAATTAGTGATCACCTAGACAAGGGGATCGTGAGGTATGTCTTGAAACTTAGATTGATGAACTTTTATGAAGTGGGTTATGTTCCAATCCGTGAATTGGTATGAAATTGATCATCTATATGTGTTAGAATCATCATATAAAAGATGGATTATGCATGGTTTAGGTTAATTTGATGTTTAAGGGTGAAACCCGTTTGTTATGGTGAAGATGAAGACATGGGTAAATCATCTATGTCTAAATTCTTGCTTAATATGGATGTATTTTGATTTGTATGATGGATTCTTGTGAGAAGAATTGAAAGAAATGTGATACTAGTATGTTTGATGTTTATGCATGTATGATTCATGGTGATTAGAAGGAAGAAATTGATGAATTGTGTATGAGATTAGAATGATATGCATGAATTAGTTGTACACTATGCTTACAAGGTAGTACATATGTCAAAAGTATGATGAATTATGAAGAACTTAAGATTTGATCACTTGTAAGTGATTAGAAATATAGTCATGAAGTGGGTTTTGATGATATGATGAAAGTGATAATATGTTCATATTATTGATGTTTGATTTTAAAGACCACATGTTGATTAGTAGAAGGATTTGATGCACTATGTATGAATTTAGAAGATTGTGTATGAATAAGTTGTACATTATGCTTAAGAGGTAGTACGTACATCAAGTGAATGATAAAATGTATATAGTGTCGTCCGTATAATCAATTATGATGTTACGGGAATATGTTGATAAGTCGATAGACATGTATGGTTAATGGTTGACTTTTGAAAGTCAACTAAGTATAAGCAACATGAGTTGACTCGTTGTCATAAATGTAAGTTGATGAGAAGTCGTATGGTACATGTACTAGCAATCCGTGTTAAATGTAATGACATGATGAGTTACATGAGTTATACGTATACGGACATGATTATATGAGTTATGTTTGTTAGAAATGATTAATGAAAATTAAGTGTGAAATATGGGATTGATACGATTGTTATCATGTACAAATGAGTATGCTAATGATAGCGTGATTTCGATGACATGAAAGCATAGGAATCATGTGGAGATGGACTCAAGCGCGAAAGGCTAACGGGTCAAGAAGAGGCGTGGAAATGGATGTGAACACGGATGCATGAGGTAAGTGATTCCGTAATCACTTCTTAGATGTTTATGTAAAGTTATATGTATTTTAACTAAATGTGTTAATTGGGGTCGAATAGGAATGAGTTGAATGAAAACGATGAAGTATTGAACGGATCTTAGCTTTGATCCGAGTAAGATATATGCGTTAGAATTGAAGTTAAGTGGTAGGATGGGATAATTATGCAATGAAGTCCTTGGTTGAAAAGGATGGAGCAATGTTGACAAAAACGCCCTTGATGGGTATATCGGGCGAACGACCTTAAAATGCCTATTGGAAATGAATTAATCGATTAGAATAATGTTTTGGTCATGTGTGAAAGCGAAGGGTATGGTTTTGTATGTCATAGACCATTAATGCGCAAATACCCATAACGGGTCAAATAATTAGAATATAATAATAAGCCGAATGTATGCAAGTTAAGAATTTCCTTAATCCGGATGTGGGATTTTAATTTCATATGATAGAAGGTGAATTTACAAGCATGTAGGAAGAAACGGGAGGTTAAACGGGTAAACGGTTCAAAAGTTACGCGCGTTTTAGTGCGAACGAACGACAAAACAACACAGCAGAAAACTGTTGTTTCTGCTAGGCGTCGCCGACGCGGGTAGGTGGCGTCGCCGACGCCGCCCAGAAACTTCAGTTTTCTCCGACGCCAGTTTCCCCTGGATGACGCCAAGCCGACGCCGTTAGGCGTCGTCGACGCCTAAAGTGGCGTCTCCGACGCCCCTCCCATCATACGCTTCTGATTTTCGCCGTTTTGGCTCGTTTTGCTTGATCCGTCGTCCGTTTTGGATGTAGGAATGGTATGTACGTATGTAGTTGTGTATGTAAGTGCGCATGAAGGTATATATGAGTATATGTATGTATGCAATGATGTAGGAAAGACTTGTATGTATGTAGATGTGTATGTAGGTATGTGGAAAGATATGTACGATAGTATGTACGTATGTAATGATGTAGGAAAGGTTTGTATACATGTAGATGTGTATCTATGTATGTGGAAAGATATGTACGATTGTATGTACGTATGTAATGATGTAGGAAAGGTTTGTATACATGTAGATGTGTATGTATGTATGTGTAAAGATATGTACGAGGGTATGTATGTATGCAATGATGTAGGAAAGACTTGTATGTATGTGGATGTGTATGTATGTATGTGGAAAGATATGTACGATTGTATGTACGCATGTAATGATGTAGGAAAGGTTTGTATGTATATAGATGAGTATGTATGTATGTATGTAAGTACGTATGTATGTACGGAATAGACACGTTGAGTGTTAATGTTATTAATGGTATGTCTCGAGAATGAAAAGTAATGCAGGTACGTTATTGAAGCCTCGCCAGGAAATGGATATGCAGATGAAATGCTTAAAGCTTAAAAGATGACGAAGTGTGAAGTGTACGCGAATGAACTTTGTTTCGTAAATATGTACTAATGATATGAATGTATGTGGTGAATGCAGGTTGTACGGATGATGAGCGATTATCACAAGGATTAGAGATCGAAGACCGAGTCACTAGAGAGATTGTACGGGGACGTTGAATGTAAAATGTAGTTAATGTAAGCTATGTTTTAGTTAACAAGTAAGAGGATGACAGATTTTTGATTAAGAACTAAGTTAAAGTTAAAAGTTTAAATAAGTTGAGATATTTTAATGCAAGAAATTTTACGGTTAGTGTTTCCGCTGCGACTTTTTGTCAAATATGATTTAGGGTGTAACAAGTTGGTATCAGAGCCCTGGTTTGAGAGAATCAAGTGTAAGAAGGTAAGTGCTTGAACTCAAACCTGTGTGCTCTTGTGTTAAGAAACCCGTACAATCCAAGACTCGGTCAAGATCCAAAGGTAAAAGAGAATGTAAGTATGTACTTATGTATACGCAAAAAGAAACTGACGGTTTTGTATATGCAAGGTAAGTATAAGCGTTTGAAGAGGATGATCCGCGAGTGCGGTCAATTACCGACACCAAGGCATGAAATAAGATAAAGTTGAGGTACGTAAATTCAATATGTCGGTATATGAAATGGTAAAGTGCATTAAGGGAAGAAAAATGCTAAATGAAGGACCATGATGGTATAGTAAGCATGTTTTGAAAAATGATACACGTGCCGAAATCAAATTCTTCGGACATAAGGTGACAATTACACGAAGACACGAAACTAGTATGTGGATTGTGTACCTGGCCAGTACACGTGAAGCATATAACGTTCGTGGGACCGTGATAATTGATACAGGTATGTCCGTTAGAATTAAGTAGTAGGTGGACGTGAGGGAGAAGAGAAATGTAAGACTCTCAATAATGAGAATATGATATGCTATGCTAGAATCCGCGAGACGGATTCGAACATGATATGCTATGCTAGGATCCGCGAGACGGATTCGAAATATGATATGCTATGCTAGAATCCGCGAGACGGATTCGAACATGATATGCTATGCTAGAATCCGCTAGACGGATTCGAACATGATATGATATGCTAGAATCCGCTAGACGGATTCGAACATGATATGCTATGCTAGGATCCGCGAGACGGATTCGAAATATGATATGCTATGCTAGAATTCGCGAGACGGATTCGAACATGATATGCTATGCTAGAATCCGCTAGACGGATTCGAACATGATATGATATGCTAGAATCCGCTAGACGGATTCGAACATGATATGCTATGCTAGAATCCGCGAGACGGATTCGAACATGATATGCTATGCTAGAATCCGCTAGACGGATTCGAACATGATATGATATGATATGCTAGGATCCGCGAGACGGATTCGAAATATGATATGCTATGATAGAACCCGCGAGACGGATTCGAAACAGGAAATGCTAAGCTAGAATCCGCGAGAAGGATTCGAAACATGAAAGAAGTTAAAGTATAAATGAAATGTCTGAAACCGTTAGACGGATTCAAACATAGGAGGTACGAAAGGTATGAATGATGTGTTCGAATCCGCGAAACAGATTTAAGATAAGAAAGACGGAACTAGTCTATATAAGAAGAAGTCGATAGCTTGACCATGCGCGCGTCAAATAAGTCACATAAGTAAATGTAAGGCAAATGAACAAAAGAATGATTGGAATGAAAATATACGAATGCGTAAGTAACGAAGGGATATGTATGGTACAAATAACTAAAGAAATGTGGGACGATGTTAACTATGAAGGAAAGCACGTAGATGTGACTATAAAAAGGTAGTTTTGTTGTGATGACAAAACAAGGGTTAAATGTTATGTAATGCGTCTATAGAATGAAATCTTAAAGGATGAGATGAAGGTATTTAATCTGTTATAAAATGATCATATGAAGGTAAGCATTATTATAAATTTAAATAAGCATGTATATTGACCTGTTATTAACGGGTCAAAGGAAATGAGAATGTTATGTGAAAGTATGCCATGGAAAGTATAGACTAGTTAAGGAGAAGAAGCCAATTGATTGAATAATTATGAAATGAGATAGGATGATTACTTATGATTATAATGTGAGCGTTAAGCCAAACATAAGTGTGTGTGTGTAAGAAGAAACGAGAAAGGTTTCGGGGACGAAACCTTATTTAAGGGGGGTAGACTTGTAACACCCCAAAACCCGAATTACTAAATTTGCTAGTGAGACCCCATGTTTAATAAAATAGAATGTAGTAACTAGGTTATTATACCTAGTCAAAAGTTTAGCAAAGCAAACAAGGGAACAAACTTGAGGGACCAAATATGAACAAGGGGGAAAGTTATGTTTTAATAAACAAAATCATAACACACACACACACTTCATGTGTGTGCGTGGAATGCTCTGGAGAAGAAGAACAAAGGGGTGTAAACCCTAGTTCTTAAAGAAGCTCCAATTGAAGGTCGAATCGAGGCTCAAATCTATTAAGGAACATGAATTAGTGATCACCTAGACAAGGGGATCGTGAGGTATGTCTTGAAACTTAGATTGATGAACTTTTATGAAGTGGGTTATGTTCCAATCCGTGAATTGGTATGAAATTGATCATCTATATGTGTTAGAATCATCATATAAAAGATGGATTATGCATGGTTTAGGTTAATTTGATGTTTAAGGGTGAAACCCGTTTGTTATGGTGAAGATGAAGACATGGGTAAATCATCTATGTCTAAATTCTTGCTTAATATGGATGTATTTTGATTTGTATGATGGATTCTTGTGAGAAGAATTGAAAGAAATGTGATACTAGTATGTTTGATGTTTATACATGTATGATTCATGGTGATTAGAAGGAAGAAATTGATGAATTGTGTATGAGATTAGAATGATATGCATGAATTAGTTGTACACTATGCTTACAAGGTAGTACATATGTCAAAAGTATGATGAATTATGAAGAACTTAAGATTTGATCACTTGTAAGTGATTAGAAATATAGTCATGAAGTGGGTTTTGATGATATGATGAAAGTGATAATATGTTCATATTATTGATGTTTGATTTTAAAGACCACATGTTGATTAGTAGAAGGATTTGATGCACTATGTATGAATTTAGAAGATTGTGTATGAATAAGTTGTACATTATGCTTAAGAGGTAGTACGTACATCAAGTGAATGATAAAATGTATATAGTGTCGTCCGTATAATCAATTATGATGTTACGGGAATATGTTGATAAGTCGATAGACATGTATGGTTAATGGTTGACTTTTGAAAGTCAACTAAGTATAAGCAACATGAGTTGACTCGTTGTCATAAATGTAAGTTGATGAGAAGTCGTATGGTACATGTACTAGCAATCCGTGTTAAATGTAATGACATGATGAGTTACATGAGTTATACGTATACGGACATGATTATATGAGTTATGTTTGTTAGAAATGATTAATGAAAATTAAGTGTGAAATATGGGATTGATACGATTGTTATCATGTACAAATGAGTATGCTAATGATAGCGTGATTTCGATGACATGAAAGCATAGGAATCATGTGGAGATGGACTCAAGCGCGAAAGGCTAACGGGTCAAGAAGAGGCGTGGAAATGGATGTGAACACGGATGCATGAGGTAAGTGATTCCGTAATCACTTCTTAGATGTTTATGTAAAGTTATATGTATTTTAACTAAATGTGTTAATTGGGGTCGAATAGGAATGAGTTGAATGAAAACGATGAAGTATTGAACGGATCTTAGCTTTGATCCGAGTAAGATATATGCGTTAGAATTGAAGTTAAGTGGTAGGATGGGATAATTATGCAATGAAGTCCTTGGTTGAAAAGGATGGAGCAATGTTGACAAAAACGCCCTTGATGGGTATATCGGGCGAACGACCTTAAAATGCCTATTGGAAATGAATTAATCGATTAGAATAATGTTTTGGTCATGTGTGAAAGCGAAGGGTATGGTTTTGTATGTCATAGACCATTAATGCGCAAATACCCATAACGGGTCAAATAATTAGAATATAATAATAAGCCGAATGTATGCAAGTTAAGAATTTCCTTAATCCGGATGTGGGATTTTAATTTCATATGATAGAAGGTGAATTTACAAGCATGTAGGAAGAAACGGGAGGTTAAACGGGTAAACGGTTCAAAAGTTACGCGCGTTTTAGTGCGAACGAACGACAAAACAACACAGCAGAAAACTGTTGTTTCTGCTAGGCGTCGCCGACGCGGGTAGGTGGCGTCGCCGACGCCGCCCAGAAACTTCAGTTTTCTCCGACGCCAGTTTCCCCTGGATGACGCCAAGCCGACGCCGTTAGGCGTCGTCGACGCCTAAAGTGGCGTCTCCGACGCCCCTCCCATCATACGCTTCTGATTTTCGCCGTTTTGGCTCGTTTTGCTTGATCCGTCGTCCGTTTTGGATGTAGGAATGGTATGTACGTATGTAGTTGTGTATGTAAGTGCGCATGAAGGTATATATGAGTATATGTATGTATGCAATGATGTAGGAAAGACTTGTATGTATGTAGATGTGTATGTAGGTATGTGGAAAGATATGTACGATAGTATGTACGTATGTAATGATGTAGGAAAGGTTTGTATACATGTAGATGTGTATCTATGTATGTGGAAAGATATGTACGATTGTATGTACGTATGTAATGATGTAGGAAAGGTTTGTATACATGTAGATGTGTATGTATGTATGTGTAAAGATATGTACGAGGGTATGTATGTATGCAATGATGTAGGAAAGACTTGTATGTATGTGGATGTGTATGTATGTATGTGGAAAGATATGTACGATTGTATGTACGCATGTAATGATGTAGGAAAGGTTTGTATGTATATAGATGAGTATGTATGTATGTATGTAAGTACGTATGTATGTACGGAATAGACACGTTGAGTGTTAATGTTATTAATGGTATGTCTCGAGAATGAAAAGTAATGCAGGTACGTTATTGAAGCCTCGCCAGGAAATGGATATGCAGATGAAATGCTTAAAGCTTAAAAGATGACGAAGTGTGAAGTGTACGCGAATGAACTTTGTTTCGTAAATATGTACTAATGATATGAATGTATGTGGTGAATGCAGGTTGTACGGATGATGAGCGATTATCACAAGGATTAGAGATCGAAGACCGAGTCACTAGAGAGATTGTACGGGGACGTTGAATGTAAAATGTAGTTAATGTAAGCTATGTTTTAGTTAACAAGTAAGAGGATGACAGATTTTTGATTAAGAACTAAGTTAAAGTTAAAAGTTTAAATAAGTTGAGATATTTTAATGCAAGAAATTTTACGGTTAGTGTTTCCGCTGCGACTTTTTGTCAAATATGATTTAGGGTGTAACACAAAGCTAGTTCTAACACTTGTTGTGTAAAAAGTCTAAGTGTTAGGTTTTTAGAAAATTTCGCCAGAGTTTCCTCTGTAACTGGAGGTGGCCACGCCTTCAAGCGTATCATTTTCTTTTAACAAATCAATTCAACAACTTCTTTATTCAATCAAACAATTTCCGACACATCAAACTAGTCGACAAGTATGTAAATGTGCATAATCGCATGAACTTGTAGTTTTTCCGCATCTTTAATGTAAATCACCTTTATATATGTAGATCTTTATATAAAGTAGCTTTAATCTTGTAAAAACCTTGTGACTAGAGAAATCCGTCTTTACAACTTCTAGTCACTTTTCCCAAAAATAGATATTTGTCGGATCTTTTCATTTCACAAGTGTTTATACACTTGTGGTTTATAAAACCATATTTATTAGTGTAAGATCCTTCCTTTAAAATACATGGTTTCTTAAATGTGTGGTTCTTTGAAGATACCACTTGCGGATACGTAGATCCGCTAGTTTTAAACACCATTTTACCGGTTAAATCACTTTTACACAAGTAAAATATTTCTACACAAGTTCATGTATCTTGTGTGGTAGTGTTTCACCTTTAACCCTTGTATTTAGTCAAAAACGAGCTTATGTAAAGATACATGATCTTACAAAGTCGGGTTAAACGGAGATCCGAGCTACCACATCATAGATCGGGTCTCAATAATCACATATTTCAAGTCCTACGACTTTTACACAAGTTATATGTTATTATCCACCATTTTTGTGATTTTACTAGACTTTAATGCATCAAAACTTATGTTTTCGATATTTAACCGACGAAAGTTCTTTTAACCACTTTAGATAAGTGTAAAAACAAGTTTTAAATGGTATACCTCTAGCTCGGGGCTAGGGAAGAATCGTGATGAAAAACGCGTGGATAAAAGCTAACGGAAGTGGTCCTTCGCGCTCCGAGTGCACCAAAGCTCCTAATATGCGACCTTTGACGTATGTATGATCTTGGAATGATGAAGACAAGAACCGAAAATGGGAGTGTGAAAGAGGGGTGTTCGGCCGAGAGTAGGGAGAGCAAGAGGAGAGTGTGAGTTTGTTGATAAGTGAAGTGATTATGCTCATGTGTTTAGTGGTGTATTTATAGGAAGATTAGAAGGGTATTATCCAAAGGTTAGAGTGTCCACTAGATTTTAGACATAACACAATATTATAATCCACATTAGTACTTGATGTCCCCCAAGGTTTAGGGCCGGTTAGGGTATGGGGGGTGGGGTTGGTTCGATTAGAACAAGATTAGTTAGGATATAGTTTAGGTTAATTAGGTTAGGTTAAGCGTCTAACCTTGTTAGTTGTAAAAAGCGCGTTATGACGGGTGTTAGGGTAATCAGGGACCCTAACTGGCTCAGAAAAATAAAAATAGTGAAAATACTAATATTTTCATGTTCCGGGTAAAGTCCGGTTGTTTGGTTGGATAGTAATCCGTTAAAGCGTTATAAAAGCTTTAAAGTGTCGTTATTGTTGTTTTTAGTGACACATTTTGTTTCCAACACTTTTAGAAAGTGTCTAGCGTTATTTTCTCATGTTCTGGCACTTTATTAGTCAGCTAGAAGCTGGTTTATTTATTAAAGTGCTGTGTTTGGTACTTAAAGTACGTTTTAGGCACATCCGAATCAGTGTATCTTATCCCTAGAGACGCGGTACCACAACCCTTATATCCCTACACTCACTACCAGTGTAGCAAAAATATATGAGGCTCTTAACAGGCCTTAGA
Organism: Helianthus tuberosus; assembly: GCA_030545235.1. Lineage (NCBI taxonomy): Eukaryota > Viridiplantae > Streptophyta > Magnoliopsida > Asterales > Asteraceae > Helianthus > Helianthus tuberosus. Next base: position 66,050,037 of record CM060412.1, on the reverse strand, counting down.
GGCAGTGTCTGCCTGATGCTGGTCATATCAGCATGTTCGCCGTGTATCCGTTTAGTGCTACTGTGCTTTTTGTGCATCATGTTTGTCACTAAGGTGCCGTATGTAAATAATGTAGTGACAGCATATAAAGTATGATGCAAGTAAGTGCATGTATCAGTATGCAGGTAGCAGTTTATCAGCTAGTTTCAAACAAGCACAGTAATTAAGCAGTAATTAATCATTAATTAAGTTGTACGGATACCTGGTTTAGTGCGGGTTGTCACATTCTCCCCCCGTTAAACAAATTTCGTCCCGAAATTTAAGTTCTGCTTGTAGATGCAGAGTTCTTAGGAAATAAGTGGGGGTATTTCTCTTTCATCCGGTCCTCACGTTCCCATGTGAATTCAGGACCATGTCTGGCATTCCAACGAACCTTGACGAGTTTGACACTGCTCCGGCGGGTCTTGTTAACTTTCCAATCCGTGACCTCAACAGGTTCTTCAACAAAGTGGAGCGTGTCGTCAATATGAATCTCGTCGATAGGAATGGCAACGTCAATTTGAGTTGGACTTTTCTTCAGATTGGATACATGAAATGTATCGTGAACACCATTTAGTTCAGCAGGTAGGTCCAACTTGTATGCTACTGTCCCAATTCTTTCCAGAATTCTGAAAGGACCAATGTAGCGTGGATTTAACTTTCCACGCTTTCCAAAGCGCGCCACCCCTTTCCAGGGTGAAACTTTCAATAACACCATTTCCCCAACTTGGAAATCCACATGCTTCCGGTTTGGATCCGCATAGGCCTTTTGTCTGTGGCGAGCTGCTTCGATGCGTTTAAGAATTTGCGCGATCTTGTCTGTCGTCTCTTGGACGATCTCGGGACCAGCAAGCTGCCTATCGCCTGCGTCAGACCAACATAGTGGTGATCGGCACTTGCGTCCGTATAGGGCCTCAAATGGCGCGACACCAATACTGGTGTGGTAGCTGTTGTTGTATGAAAATTCGACCAAAGGTAAGTGTTTATCCCAGCTACCGCCTAAATCCATAACACATGCCCTCAGCATGTCTTCCAAAGTTTGTATCGTTCGCTCGCTCTGGCCGTCAGTTTGCGGATGGAACGCAGTGCTCAGATTCAATTGTGAGCCGAAAGATTCTTGGAAAGATTGCCATATTCTTGACACAAATCTTCCGTCTCTATCAGAGATGATCGAGAGTGGTACTCCATGACGTGCTACGATCTCTCTCATGTAAATTTCCGCAAGTTTGCTAGTACTGTCTTTCTCCTTGATTGGCAGAAAGTGTGCGGACTTTGTTAGGCGGTCAACAATCACCCAAATCATATCATGGCCTCTTGGCGTTCTTGGCAGTTTTGTAACAAAATCCATTGAGATTTGTTCCCACTTCCACTTGGGAATCTCAGGTTGTTGCAGAAGTCCCGAAGGCTTCTGGTATTCCGCCTTGACCTTAGCGCACGTTAAACATTTGCTCACGTAAACAGCCACGTCGCCTTTCATCCTAGGCCACCAATAGTAATCTTTGAGATCCTGGTACATCTTATCCGATCCAGGGTGGATAGAGTACCGTGACTTGTGCGCTTCATCGAAAATAACTTCCCTTAATCTACCAAACAGAGGAACCCAAATCCTTTTCTCAAAACATAACGTCCCTTCCTCGTTTGGTACCAAAAGCTTCTCCATTCCACGGAGATATTCTTCCTCAAGGTTTCCCTCCTTGAGAGCTTCCTTTTGTGCGGCACGAATGCGCGAGGAAAGATCGGTTCGTATGATCATTTCCAAAGCTCTAACCCTTATGGGCTTGATTCTTTCCTTACGACTTAGGGCATCGGCAACTACATTCGCCTTCCCTGGGTGATACTTTATCTCGCAGTCGTAATCGTTCAACAATTCAACCCATCGTCTTTGCCTCATATTTAACTCCTTCTGGTTAAATATATGTTGTAGGCTTTTGTGGTCTGTGAAGATTGTGCACTTCGTACCATACAGGTAGTGTCTCCAGATCTTTAGTGCAAAAACCACTGCGCCAAGCTCTAAATCGTGTGTGGTATAGTTCTTTTCATGCACCTTCAGTTGGCGTGATGCGTAAGCAATGACCTTTTGGCGTTGCATCAACACACAACCCAATCCTTGTCGCGATGCGTCGCAGTATACCACAAAGTCATCAGTACCTTCTGGTAGAGCTAAGATTGGCGCGTTACAAAGCTTATCCTTCAGTATCTGAAATGCTTCATCCTGTTTGATTCCCCAATCAAACGTCTTGTCCTTCTGCGTGAGGAGCGTCAAAGGTTGAGCGATTTTCGAGAAATCCTCGATGAACCTTCGATAGTAGCCAGCCAAACCCAAGAATTGTCGAATCTCGGTTGGCGTTGTAGGCGTTTCCCAATTCTTGATTGCCTCGATCTTTGTGGGGTCAACATGAATTCCATCCCCATTAACCACATGTCCGAGAAACTGGACTTCGCGTAGCCAAACTCGCACTTGGAGAATTTGGCGTACAGCTGTTCCTTCTTTAGCAGCTCCAATATGGTTCTAAGATGTTGTTCGTGTTCAGCCTTCGTCTTTGAGTAAATCAGGATGTCGTCGATGAATACAATCACGAACTTGTCTAAGTATGGCTTGCAAACCCTATTCATTAGATCCATGAATACCGCAGGCGCGTTTGTCAAACCAAATGGCATCACGAGGAACTCGTAGTGTCCATAACGAGTTCGGAAGGCTGTTTTCGGGATACTTTCCTCCTGTATCCTTAGTTGATGGTATCCAGATCGAAGATCGATCTTAGAGTAGCAGCTTGAACCTTGAAGTTGATCGAACAGATCGTCGATTCTTGGTAGAGGATACCTGTTCTTGATCGTCAGCTTGTTCAATTCTCTGTAGTCAATACACATGCGGAAACTTCCGTCCTTCTTCTTGACAAACAAGACCGGAGCTCCCCAAGGCGAGAAGCTTGGTCGGATAAAACCCTTGTCTAACAACTCTTGAAGTTGTGTCGACAATTCCTGCATCTCAGACGGAGCAAGTCTGTACGGTGCCTTAGCCACAGGCGCGGCGCCTGGAACTAAGTCAATGTGGAACTCCACTTGCCTCTGAGGTGGCAGTCCGGGTAAGTCTTCTGGGAAGACTTCTGGATATTCCCTTACGACAGGGATGTCCTCGATTGTTGGCTCAGTAGCCTTCTTGTCTACGATGTGTGCCAGAAAAGCAACACATCCTTTCTGTAAACACTTCCTTGCTTTCAAGCAGCTGATAAATCTTAGCGGTGTGTCACGCTTCTCTCCGTGAACCACAATTGTCTCACCATCATCAGTTGGGATACGAACAACTTTCTCGTGACATACTATCTCAGCCTTGTTTCTGGATAACCAATCCATTCCTACCACCACGTCGAAGCTTCCCAGTTGGACTGGTAGTAGATCCAGAGTAAACTCGCGTTCTCCCAATTCTATCACGCAACCTCTGATTACTTCGTCGGCTCCAACTAACTTTCCATTCGCTAATTCGATCGAGTAGGGAATGTCTAACTTATTAGCAGCTAACCCAAGTATATTCTTAAATTCTAGTGATACGAAGCTATAATCGGCACCAGTATCAAATAAAACGGATGCATAGCGTTGATTAATAGGGAACGTACCCGTAACAACATTTGGATCTTGGCGTGCTTCCCTAGCTTCTAGTTGGAATACTCTACCACGTGCCTGATTCAACGTTGGGCAATTCTTCTTAAAATGTCCAATTTCCCCGCAGTTATAGCATCCGAGTCTCTGCCCGTTTCCATCCCCATTTCCAGCTGGGGTGTTGATCTGGTTGGCATTGCCAGCCTGGTTTGTATTGTTGCCTCGGTTTCTGTTTCCTCCAAAATTTCCTGGTAGGCGGTTTCCATTTCCACCACGGTTATCATTCCTATTTCCATATCCTCCCTGGCCTCCGCGGCCTGCACTAGCCCAACATGATTCCTTTGTGTGGCCCGGTTTTCCACAAGATTCACAAACTCTCATGTTACAAGGGCCAGTGTGGTGGCGTTGGCAGTTGTTGCATCTGGGCTGGGTGCCCTGGTACCCTTTTCCTCTCTTGGTACTGCCAGCTGATTTTCCCTTCTTTACTGCCATACTGACGCCTTGTTTGAAGTTTGAAAACTTCCTTTTGTTATCCCCTGAGGACTCAACGTGAGTCTCTGTCTTCTTTGCTTTGACTTCATCAAACTTGTTTAAACGGATCGCCTCCTCAGTGAGAGCCACGCTCAAATCGATGGCTTCAGTGATAGTTGCTGGTTTGGAGGAGGTTACCATGCTTATTATTTGGGGAGCCAAACCCCAAATGAAGCGCTCGATTCGCTTGTACTCTGGCGTAACCATGTAAGGAACCACTTGAGATAAGTCGTGAAACCTCTGGACGTATTCCGCAATTTTTGGTCCATCCATCTTTAAGTGCCAAAATTCAGTCTCCAACCTTTGAATTTCTGAGCGTGAACAGTACTTTTTGCGCATCAGTTCTTTCAATTCGGCCCAAGTCAGGGCGTAGGCGGCAGCTTCGCCTAGTGTTTGCACTTGTAGGTTCCACCATGATAGGGCTCCATCTAAAAACAGCCCTGAAATGTACGTGACTTGCTGATCCTCTGCACACTTGCTCATGCGTAACACAGAATCGGTTTTCTCAGCCCAGCGGGTAAAGGCAACTGCACCTCCTGTGCCATCGAAGTTAACTGGTTTGCAGTCTAAGAACTGCTTGTAGGTGCATCCTGCACGTATGTTAAAACATGTGTTTGGCATTAGCATCATTGCTAAAGATGTCCAGCTAGGACATGGTAGGTTCGAATGGCGTGGTATTACCGTGTGGTGGATTGTTATTGCCTTGGTTAACACTTCCGCTTGCTCCTGGCTGAGATGCTGCGTACTGTGCTATGGCAGCAGCGATAATCTGCTGTAGTTCTGCCTCATTTGTTGGCATGTTTGGTTCGCGTCTTGGCGGCATCTTCTAAAAGATGGTTTAAGTTGGTTAGGCCATAGTAAGGCTCCGTTGTTATAATACGTAAATCAGTTCGTAGTATAGTGTACGTATATAACGGTAGTAATAGTATAATCACATAACATCTCAGGTTATCACACATCACAAATATCGATCACACACATCCCATGTCAAAAACATAAACAAGTAATCAAGCGAATCCGAATATGGTGAGAAAACTGCGATTGCCATATAAATGAGACCACATCGTAAGTGTATACATGCAATCATCAATCACTAGGGGCTACATAACCCCTGTCAAAAGCTACATCAGTATCAATACAACATCAAGTACATAACAAAAGTCAAGTCATAACGTAGTCTCCTCAAAATGCTGTGCAGTCAAAAAGCAATCGCCGCCTTCTCACTTCGCCTACCCATGTGGCACCGATGAGCTCTAAGCAGATGGTGGTGGAGGAGGAAAATGGGTATAAAACAAACGGCGCAACTGTAACCAGTCCGCCTCCATCGCCTGCTGTGTACGAATAATGGAAGCAATCTGCTGCTCCAAAGTAGTAAGACGAGCAGCATAGTCAGGGGGTAATGGTCGTGATGGCTGCAACGGAGAGGGTACCCGGCCATGGCACTGACATGGCTGCAGATGGGCTCTCTCCAACTCCTGTAGTCGCTGCTCATGCGACTCATGCTGGTATACAAACGACATCAATACATCCTCGATGGTGTGTTCCACGTAGGACCGGTGGTATGGATCAGTGGGTGGCATGGGGGAAAACGGTGACCACAGCAGTCGCTCACGTGTGGGGTCAAAGGGTGCCACACGAAAAGGAGCTGTAGTAGGTGGAACAAACGGCATCTGAGGCATGAAAGGCATGGGCATCGGTACATGCCCTGATGGGTGGGCTGACGAACCCTCTCCAGGCCCTGCTGGAGGTATAAACATAGGAACCTGAAATGAAAAGTCAACATGTGGTGCAACAGGAATCTGTGGAGGGAATGGGGGAACGTCCTCGTCTGCCGGTATCCAGCCATGCTGTGCAGACTCATCCGGTGGATCCATATGTGCCGCGAACGGTGCATGTCCGGGCTCTATGGGAACGGGATCAAATAAGGGAGCAACAACAGGGTGAACGGGTGTCAAGTGCTCGAGAGGGGGGTCAACTGGTACAGCAACAATGGGTAAAGGACCAATGGGATCAACAGGAACATCTATGTGGTGATCATCAGCAATGGGCTCAAAAGGTACATCAGCATGCACAGGGTCATGCTCTGGTAAAGGGTCAAGGGCAGCTGCCTGCTCAGGTGCAATGGCAGGCTCAAGATCATCAAACGCCATGTCAAAATAAAAATCGGGATCAATCGGATCAAAAGGGTCAATAGGATCTGCTGGATCCTCCATCAACTCGTCCATCGGGACAAACTCTAAATCACGGTCAGGATCAAATCCTGGTGGAAACATAGGATCTGAATCCCCCTCGTCGTCATGGTCAAAAACAAGTCCAGGTATGGAAGCAACAGAAAAAGCCTGGTCAGAATCGGACCCATGGGAGAAGTGCTGCGCACTATGAGCATGTGTGGGTACAGAAGCCACAGACTCAAAGGAGTCCGCGACTGGGGAATGAGCAGGTGACTCTGCAGCCGGAGCATATGCGATCAGTAAGGGAGCAACAGCAGGTAGGGCCTCGCCCTGAGCATCCTCCAAAGGCTCCTCCTCAAACATATCGACGTCGTCCTCCTCGTCGTCGATGGGTAAATCGTAAGCTGGGTACGCAGCCAGCGGTATAGGAGCAGGGATCAGTGCCAGTGGTAGATCCCCGGCTGGAAGATCAACTGGGAGCTCATCAACGCCGTCGGGTAAGGCGAATGGCTGAAAGTCATCATCATCCGTGCTGGTGAAATCTGACGTATAAACCTCGTGCTCCGATGACTCAATGTCGTCTGAAACGATAGGCCTCGGGCCTGTGGTGCCTGAACCACCAGTGTCTGCAGAATCCATGTGTCTGTAACATATACACAAACATGCACAAATAGTCAATCATAAATCAAGTAATCACATAAGTCATCAAGTAAGGCATCACACAATCCTCCTAGTCTTACTAGCCAATACCATCCAGTCTACCAGACTGCTCTATCCTTTACTTAAACCGAACCTCGATCCTCCAGATCGATCCTATAACAAACCAACGTGCTCGACTACCTTAATCATCTCGATCCTCCAGATCGATCCTCAGCCCTCCAAGCTGAACTTATAATTAATAAAATGTGCTCAACATTTGTTTGTAAAAAGTGTGGATCTGGACTTAAGTGGTATGCAGAAAAATGTTTTCGTGAGAGCCCTAGTGATCATAGTCTAGACTCGAGACAGAATCCTAGTTCGCTATGATCAGATCTCTGATACCAAGCTGTCACACCCTGGCTTTGCGGAAGCGTGGTAAATGTTGGTGTGACTTCTTAATACCATAGCTTAATCATAACAAGCTATATGAATTTAAAAACCATGCAAGTCATCCATTAAGTTTTAAAAACCAAAATACAGTACCATTGTTTTAACCAACAACCATAACCTTGTTCAACAACCTTACAAATTAAAACATAACATAAACGTGGTTTAAGGACTGTGTCTTGTCCAGGAAAGAGACACATCCCCTAAACCCTGATGACTTCATGACAAGTGCAGCGGAAAACGTTCCATACCGTGCCAGATCTCGTTAATTTCCTGAAATACATGTGAGTTGAAAAATCAACAATAATGTTGAGCGAGTTCATGTGTAAGTGAGTAAGTAAAACACTTGTGAGTATAAAATAGTTGTGGTATGTAGCAGTGTAAGAGGACTTGTGATCACCAATGGTTTGCAAGGCCACTGACATATGTGAAGTGCAAATAGGGAGACTCAAACCTAGCAGATTTCGCCACGGCAAAGTATGTGGACAAAGTCACCCCACGGTCCGTTTCTAGTTTGGCCGGGGGCTGGGCTCGCTACACCCAGATAGATCTACCGCTCCTGTCCCTCGGTCCCTCCATGAGGACTAATGGCCCCATGTTGTTCCTATCCACTCACATGATCGTATAACACCTCCTTACGTTAAACATACCGTTGTAAAGTACTCGTAAATCATAGTAACATGTATTTCACCCCCACGGTTAAGTAAACTGAAAACAGTTAGAGAAAAGGGGGACATGAACTCACAGTGAATGCGCGTCTCTACCAAGTGTCTCCAATACAGTAAGCTGTGCAACGACCTACAAGTGCTAATTCTATTAGACGGACGGTCGTGCCTTAGCTTTACAGTTTATGTCTTTGGGAAATAGTTAGACAACTATTTCGTGTTTATGTTCCGTATACACTTGGTAGTTATTCTTCTTCCCAAGGATGGGGGATACAATACATGTGCGTAAGTTACGTTTTATCAATCTCGTGGTAATGTAATTACCGGTGTAACTTATATATTTGTGGAAGCATTCGTAAAGTTTTGGGATCATTAACGCTTGTAAATATTATTTTCACTCTAAAATAATATTTATGTATTTCACAAAATAATCATAAACAGTGTTGTGACAAGTATATTTATCACGTTAATCTTTGTGAAAATCCCTCCTCCGAATATTTAGTAAAATATAGTGCTGGCGAAATTTATGTTTTGAAAATATGTCCAAAGTGTAACACCCCAAAACCCGAATTACTAAATTTGCTAGTGAGACCCCATGTTTAATAAAATAGAATGTAGTAACTAGGTTATTATACCTAGTCAAAAGTTTAGCAAAGCAAACAAGGGAACAAACTTGAGGGACCAAATATGAACAAGGGGGAAAGTTATGTTTTAATAAACAAAATCATAACACACACACACACTTCATGTGTGTGCGTGGAATGCTCTGGAGAAGAAGAACAAAGGGGTGTAAACCCTAGTTCTTAAAGAAGCTCCAATTGAAGGTCGAATCGAGGCTCAAATCTATTAAGGAACATGAATTAGTGATCACCTAGACAAGGGGATCGTGAGGTATGTCTTGAAACTTAGATTGATGAACTTTTATGAAGTGGGTTATGTTCCAATCCGTGAATTGGTATGAAATTGATCATCTATATGTGTTAGAATCATCATATAAAAGATGGATTATGCATGGTTTAGGTTAATTTGATGTTTAAGGGTGAAACCCGTTTGTTATGGTGAAGATGAAGACATGGGTAAATCATCTATGTCTAAATTCTTGCTTAATATGGATGTATTTTGATTTGTATGATGGATTCTTGTGAGAAGAATTGAAAGAAATGTGATACTAGTATGTTTGATGTTTATGCATGTATGATTCATGGTGATTAGAAGGAAGAAATTGATGAATTGTGTATGAGATTAGAATGATATGCATGAATTAGTTGTACACTATGCTTACAAGGTAGTACATATGTCAAAAGTATGATGAATTATGAAGAACTTAAGATTTGATCACTTGTAAGTGATTAGAAATATAGTCATGAAGTGGGTTTTGATGATATGATGAAAGTGATAATATGTTCATATTATTGATGTTTGATTTTAAAGACCACATGTTGATTAGTAGAAGGATTTGATGCACTATGTATGAATTTAGAAGATTGTGTATGAATAAGTTGTACATTATGCTTAAGAGGTAGTACGTACATCAAGTGAATGATAAAATGTATATAGTGTCGTCCGTATAATCAATTATGATGTTACGGGAATATGTTGATAAGTCGATAGACATGTATGGTTAATGGTTGACTTTTGAAAGTCAACTAAGTATAAGCAACATGAGTTGACTCGTTGTCATAAATGTAAGTTGATGAGAAGTCGTATGGTACATGTACTAGCAATCCGTGTTAAATGTAATGACATGATGAGTTACATGAGTTATACGTATACGGACATGATTATATGAGTTATGTTTGTTAGAAATGATTAATGAAAATTAAGTGTGAAATATGGGATTGATACGATTGTTATCATGTACAAATGAGTATGCTAATGATAGCGTGATTTCGATGACATGAAAGCATAGGAATCATGTGGAGATGGACTCAAGCGCGAAAGGCTAACGGGTCAAGAAGAGGCGTGGAAATGGATGTGAACACGGATGCATGAGGTAAGTGATTCCGTAATCACTTCTTAGATGTTTATGTAAAGTTATATGTATTTTAACTAAATGTGTTAATTGGGGTCGAATAGGAATGAGTTGAATGAAAACGATGAAGTATTGAACGGATCTTAGCTTTGATCCGAGTAAGATATATGCGTTAGAATTGAAGTTAAGTGGTAGGATGGGATAATTATGCAATGAAGTCCTTGGTTGAAAAGGATGGAGCAATGTTGACAAAAACGCCCTTGATGGGTATATCGGGCGAACGACCTTAAAATGCCTATTGGAAATGAATTAATCGATTAGAATAATGTTTTGGTCATGTGTGAAAGCGAAGGGTATGGTTTTGTATGTCATAGACCATTAATGCGCAAATACCCATAACGGGTCAAATAATTAGAATATAATAATAAGCCGAATGTATGCAAGTTAAGAATTTCCTTAATCCGGATGTGGGATTTTAATTTCATATGATAGAAGGTGAATTTACAAGCATGTAGGAAGAAACGGGAGGTTAAACGGGTAAACGGTTCAAAAGTTACGCGCGTTTTAGTGCGAACGAACGACAAAACAACACAGCAGAAAACTGTTGTTTCTGCTAGGCGTCGCCGACGCGGGTAGGTGGCGTCGCCGACGCCGCCCAGAAACTTCAGTTTTCTCCGACGCCAGTTTCCCCTGGATGACGCCAAGCCGACGCCGTTAGGCGTCGTCGACGCCTAAAGTGGCGTCTCCGACGCCCCTCCCATCATACGCTTCTGATTTTCGCCGTTTTGGCTCGTTTTGCTTGATCCGTCGTCCGTTTTGGATGTAGGAATGGTATGTACGTATGTAGTTGTGTATGTAAGTGCGCATGAAGGTATATATGAGTATATGTATGTATGCAATGATGTAGGAAAGACTTGTATGTATGTAGATGTGTATGTAGGTATGTGGAAAGATATGTACGATAGTATGTACGTATGTAATGATGTAGGAAAGGTTTGTATACATGTAGATGTGTATCTATGTATGTGGAAAGATATGTACGATTGTATGTACGTATGTAATGATGTAGGAAAGGTTTGTATACATGTAGATGTGTATGTATGTATGTGTAAAGATATGTACGAGGGTATGTATGTATGCAATGATGTAGGAAAGACTTGTATGTATGTGGATGTGTATGTATGTATGTGGAAAGATATGTACGATTGTATGTACGCATGTAATGATGTAGGAAAGGTTTGTATGTATATAGATGAGTATGTATGTATGTATGTAAGTACGTATGTATGTACGGAATAGACACGTTGAGTGTTAATGTTATTAATGGTATGTCTCGAGAATGAAAAGTAATGCAGGTACGTTATTGAAGCCTCGCCAGGAAATGGATATGCAGATGAAATGCTTAAAGCTTAAAAGATGACGAAGTGTGAAGTGTACGCGAATGAACTTTGTTTCGTAAATATGTACTAATGATATGAATGTATGTGGTGAATGCAGGTTGTACGGATGATGAGCGATTATCACAAGGATTAGAGATCGAAGACCGAGTCACTAGAGAGATTGTACGGGGACGTTGAATGTAAAATGTAGTTAATGTAAGCTATGTTTTAGTTAACAAGTAAGAGGATGACAGATTTTTGATTAAGAACTAAGTTAAAGTTAAAAGTTTAAATAAGTTGAGATATTTTAATGCAAGAAATTTTACGGTTAGTGTTTCCGCTGCGACTTTTTGTCAAATATGATTTAGGGTGTAACAAGTTGGTATCAGAGCCCTGGTTTGAGAGAATCAAGTGTAAGAAGGTAAGTGCTTGAACTCAAACCTGTGTGCTCTTGTGTTAAGAAACCCGTACAATCCAAGACTCGGTCAAGATCCAAAGGTAAAAGAGAATGTAAGTATGTACTTATGTATACGCAAAAAGAAACTGACGGTTTTGTATATGCAAGGTAAGTATAAGCGTTTGAAGAGGATGATCCGCGAGTGCGGTCAATTACCGACACCAAGGCATGAAATAAGATAAAGTTGAGGTACGTAAATTCAATATGTCGGTATATGAAATGGTAAAGTGCATTAAGGGAAGAAAAATGCTAAATGAAGGACCATGATGGTATAGTAAGCATGTTTTGAAAAATGATACACGTGCCGAAATCAAATTCTTCGGACATAAGGTGACAATTACACGAAGACACGAAACTAGTATGTGGATTGTGTACCTGGCCAGTACACGTGAAGCATATAACGTTCGTGGGACCGTGATAATTGATACAGGTATGTCCGTTAGAATTAAGTAGTAGGTGGACGTGAGGGAGAAGAGAAATGTAAGACTCTCAATAATGAGAATATGATATGCTATGCTAGAATCCGCGAGACGGATTCGAACATGATATGCTATGCTAGGATCCGCGAGACGGATTCGAAATATGATATGCTATGCTAGAATCCGCGAGACGGATTCGAACATGATATGCTATGCTAGAATCCGCTAGACGGATTCGAACATGATATGATATGCTAGAATCCGCTAGACGGATTCGAACATGATATGCTATGCTAGGATCCGCGAGACGGATTCGAAATATGATATGCTATGCTAGAATTCGCGAGACGGATTCGAACATGATATGCTATGCTAGAATCCGCTAGACGGATTCGAACATGATATGATATGCTAGAATCCGCTAGACGGATTCGAACATGATATGCTATGCTAGAATCCGCGAGACGGATTCGAACATGATATGCTATGCTAGAATCCGCTAGACGGATTCGAACATGATATGATATGCTAGGATCCGCGAGACGGATTCGAAATATGATATGCTATGATAGAACCCGCGAGACGGATTCGAAACAGGAAATGCTAAGCTAGAATCCGCGAGAAGGATTCGAAACATGAAAGAAGTTAAAGTATAAATGAAATGTCTGAAACCGTTAGACGGATTCAAACATAGGAGGTACGAAAGGTATGAATGATGTGTTCGAATCCGCGAAACAGATTTAAGATAAGAAAGACGGAACTAGTCTATATAAGAAGAAGTCGATAGCTTGACTATGCGCGCGTCAAATAAGTCACATAAGTAAATGTAAGGCAAATGAACAAAAGAATGATTGGAATGAAAATATACGAATGCGTAAGTAACGAAGGGATATGTATGGTACAAATAACTAAAGAAATGTGGGACGATGTTAACTATGAAGGAAAGCACGTAGATGTGACTATAAAAAGGTAGTTTTGTTGTGATGACAAAACAAGGGTTAAATGTTATGTAATGCGTCTATAGAATGAAATCTTAAAGGATGAGATGAAGGTATTTAATCTGTTATAAAATGATCATATGAAGGTAAGCATTATTATAAATTTAAATAAGCATGTATATTGACCTGTTATTAACGGGTCAAAGGAAATGAGAATGTTATGTGAAAGTATGCCATGGAAAGTATAGACTAGTTAAGGAGAAGAAGCCAATTGATTGAATAATTATGAAATGAGATAGGATGATTACTTATGATTATAATGTGAGCGTTAAGCCAAACATAAGTGTGTGTGTGTAAGAAGAAACGAGAAAGGTTTCGGGGACGAAACCTTATTTAAGGGGGGTAGACTTGTAACACCCCAAAACCCGAATTACTAAATTTGCTAGTGAGACCCCATGTTTAATAAAATAGAATGTAGTAACTAGGTTATTATACCTAGTCAAAAGTTTAGCAAAGCAAACAAGGGAACAAACTTGAGGGACCAAATATGAACAAGGGGGAAAGTTATGTTTTAATAAACAAAATCATAACACACACACACACTTCATGTGTGTGCGTGGAATGCTCTGGAGAAGAAGAACAAAGGGGTGTAAACCCTAGTTCTTAAAGAAGCTCCAATTGAAGGTCGAATCGAGGCTCAAATCTATTAAGGAACATGAATTAGTGATCACCTAGACAAGGGGATCGTGAGGTATGTCTTGAAACTTAGATTGATGAACTTTTATGAAGTGGGTTATGTTCCAATCCGTGAATTGGTATGAAATTGATCATCTATATGTGTTAGAATCATCATATAAAAGATGGATTATGCATGGTTTAGGTTAATTTGATGTTTAAGGGTGAAACCCGTTTGTTATGGTGAAGATGAAGACATGGGTAAATCATCTATGTCTAAATTCTTGCTTAATATGGATGTATTTTGATTTGTATGATGGATTCTTGTGAGAAGAATTGAAAGAAATGTGATACTAGTATGTTTGATGTTTATACATGTATGATTCATGGTGATTAGAAGGAAGAAATTGATGAATTGTGTATGAGATTAGAATGATATGCATGAATTAGTTGTACACTATGCTTACAAGGTAGTACATATGTCAAAAGTATGATGAATTATGAAGAACTTAAGATTTGATCACTTGTAAGTGATTAGAAATATAGTCATGAAGTGGGTTTTGATGATATGATGAAAGTGATAATATGTTCATATTATTGATGTTTGATTTTAAAGACCACATGTTGATTAGTAGAAGGATTTGATGCACTATGTATGAATTTAGAAGATTGTGTATGAATAAGTTGTACATTATGCTTAAGAGGTAGTACGTACATCAAGTGAATGATAAAATGTATATAGTGTCGTCCGTATAATCAATTATGATGTTACGGGAATATGTTGATAAGTCGATAGACATGTATGGTTAATGGTTGACTTTTGAAAGTCAACTAAGTATAAGCAACATGAGTTGACTCGTTGTCATAAATGTAAGTTGATGAGAAGTCGTATGGTACATGTACTAGCAATCCGTGTTAAATGTAATGACATGATGAGTTACATGAGTTATACGTATACGGACATGATTATATGAGTTATGTTTGTTAGAAATGATTAATGAAAATTAAGTGTGAAATATGGGATTGATACGATTGTTATCATGTACAAATGAGTATGCTAATGATAGCGTGATTTCGATGACATGAAAGCATAGGAATCATGTGGAGATGGACTCAAGCGCGAAAGGCTAACGGGTCAAGAAGAGGCGTGGAAATGGATGTGAACACGGATGCATGAGGTAAGTGATTCCGTAATCACTTCTTAGATGTTTATGTAAAGTTATATGTATTTTAACTAAATGTGTTAATTGGGGTCGAATAGGAATGAGTTGAATGAAAACGATGAAGTATTGAACGGATCTTAGCTTTGATCCGAGTAAGATATATGCGTTAGAATTGAAGTTAAGTGGTAGGATGGGATAATTATGCAATGAAGTCCTTGGTTGAAAAGGATGGAGCAATGTTGACAAAAACGCCCTTGATGGGTATATCGGGCGAACGACCTTAAAATGCCTATTGGAAATGAATTAATCGATTAGAATAATGTTTTGGTCATGTGTGAAAGCGAAGGGTATGGTTTTGTATGTCATAGACCATTAATGCGCAAATACCCATAACGGGTCAAATAATTAGAATATAATAATAAGCCGAATGTATGCAAGTTAAGAATTTCCTTAATCCGGATGTGGGATTTTAATGTCATATGATAGAAGGTGAATTTACAAGCATGTAGGAAGAAACGGGAGGTTAAACGGGTAAACGGTTCAAAAGTTACGCGCGTTTTAGTGCGAACGAACGACAAAACAACACAGCAGAAAACTGTTGTTTCTGCTAGGCGTCGCCGACGCGGGTAGGTGGCGTCGCCGACGCCGCCCAGAAACTTCAGTTTTCTCCGACGCCAGTTTCCCCTGGATGACGCCAAGCCGACGCCGTTAGGCGTCGTCGACGCCTAAAGTGGCGTCTCCGACGCCCCTCCCATCATACGCTTCTGATTTTCGCCGTTTTGGCTCGTTTTGCTTGATCCGTCGTCCGTTTTGGATGTAGGAATGGTATGTACGTATGTAGTTGTGTATGTAAGTGCGCATGAAGGTATATATGAGTATATGTATGTATGCAATGATGTAGGAAAGACTTGTATGTATGTAGATGTGTATGTAGGTATGTGGAAAGATATGTACGATAGTATGTACGTATGTAATGATGTAGGAAAGGTTTATATACATGTAGATGTGTATCTATGTATGTGGAAAGATATGTACGATTGTATGTACGTATGTAATGATGTAGGAAAGGTTTGTATACATGTAGATGTGTATGTATGTATGTGTAAAGATATGTACGAGGGTATGTATGTATGCAATGATGTAGGAAAGACTTGTATGTATGTGGATGTGTATGTATGTATGTGGAAAGATATGTACGATTGTATGTACGCATGTAATGATGTAGGAAAGGTTTGTATGTATATAGATGAGTATGTATGTATGTATGTAAGTACGTATGTATGTACGGAATAGACACATTGAGTGTTAATGTTATTAATGGTATGTCTCGAGAATGAAAAGTAATGCAGGTACGTTATTGAAGCCTCGCCAGGAAATGGATATGCAGATGAAATGCTTAAAGCTTAAAAGATGACGAAGTGTGAAGTGTACGCGAATGAACTTTGTTTCGTAAATATGTACTAATGATATGAATGTATGTGGTGAATGCAGGTTGTACGGATGATGAGCGATTATCACAAGGATTAGAGATCGAAGACCGAGTCACTAGAGAGATTGTACGGGGACGTTGAATGTAAAATGTAGTTAATGTAAGCTATGTTTTAGTTAACAAGTAAGAGGATGACAGATTTTTGATTAAGAACTAAGTTAAAGTTAAAAGTTTAAATAAGTTGAGATATTTTAATGCAAGAAATTTTACGGTTAGTGTTTCCGCTGCGACTTTTTGTCAAATATGATTTAGGGTGTAACACAAAGCTAGTTCTAACACTTGTTGTGTAAAAAGTCTAAGTGTTAGGTTTTTAGAAAATTTCGCCAGAGTTTCCTCTGTAACTGGAGGTGGCCACGCCTTCAAGCGTATCATTTTCTTTTAACAAATCAATTCAACAACTTCTTTATTCAATCAAACAATTTCCGACACATCAAACTAGTCGACAAGTATGTAAATGTGCATAATCGCATGAACTTGTAGTTTTTCCGCATCTTTAATGTAAATCACCTTTATATATGTAGATCTTTATATAAAGTAGCTTTAATCTTGTAAAAACCTTGTGACTAGAGAAATCCGTCTTTACAACTTCTAGTCACTTTTCCCAAAAATAGATATTTGTCGGATCTTTTCATTTCACAAGTGTTTATACACTTGTGGTTTATAAAACCATATTTATTAGTGTAAGATCCTTCCTTTAAAATACATGGTTTCTTAAATGTGTGGTTCTTTGAAGATACCACTTGCGGATACGTAGATCCGCTAGTTTTAAACACCATTTTACCGGTTAAATCACTTTTACACAAGTAAAATATTTCTACACAAGTTCATGTATCTTGTGTGGTAGTGTTTCACCTTTAACCCTTGTATTTAGTCAAAAACGAGCTTATGTAAAGATACATGATCTTACAAAGTCGGGTTAAACGGAGATCCGAGCTACCACATCATAGATCGGGTCTCAATAATCACATATTTCAAGTCCTACGACTTTTACACAAGTTATATGTTATTATCCACCATTTTTGTGATTTTACTAGACTTTAATGCATCAAAACTTATGTTTTCGATATTTAACCGACGAAAGTTCTTTTAACCACTTTAGATAAGTGTAAAAACAAGTTTTAAATGGTATACCTCTAGCTCGGGGCTAGGGAAGAATCGTGATGAAAAACGCGTGGATAAAAGCTAACGGAAGTGGTCCTTCGCGCTCCGAGTGCACCAAAGCTCCTAATATGCGACCTTTGACGTATGTATGATCTTGGAATGATGAAGACAAGAACCGAAAATGGGAGTGTGAAAGAGGGGTGTTCGGCCGAGAGTAGGGAGAGCAAGAGGAGAGTGTGAGTTTGTTGATAAGTGAAGTGATTATGCTCATGTGTTTAGTGGTGTATTTATAGGAAGATTAGAAGGGTATTATCCAAAGGTTAGAGTGTCCACTAGATTTTAGACATAACACAATATTATAATCCACATTAGTACTTGATGTCCCCCAAGGTTTAGGGCCGGTTAGGGTATGGGGGGTGGGGTTGGTTCGATTAGAACAAGATTAGTTAGGATATAGTTTAGGTTAATTAGGTTAGGTTAAGCGTCTAACCTTGTTAGTTGTAAAAAGCGCGTTATGACGGGTGTTAGGGTAATCAGGGACCCTAACTGGCTCAGAAAAATAAAAATAGTGAAAATACTAATATTTTCATGTTCCGGGTAAAGTCCGGTTGTTTGGTTGGATAGTAATCCGTTAAAGCGTTATAAAAGCTTTAAAGTGTCGTTATTGTTGTTTTTAGTGACACATTTTGTTTCCAACACTTTTAGAAAGTGTCTAGCGTTATTTTCTCATGTTCTGGCACTTTATTAGTCAGCTAGAAGCTGGTTTATTTATTAAAGTGCTGTGTTTGGTACTTAAAGTACGTTTTAGGCACATCCGAATCAGTGTATCTTATCCCTAGAGACGCGGTACCACAACCCTTATATCCCTACACTCACTACCAGTGTAGCAAAAATATATGAGGCTCTTAACAGGCCTTAGAGGCAGTGTCTGCCTGATGCTGGTCATATCAGCATGTTCGCCGTGTATCCGTTTAGTGCTACTGTGCTTTTTGTGCATCATGTTTGTCACTAAGGTGCCGTATGTAAATAATGTAGTGACAGCATATAAAGTATGATGCAAGTAAGTGCATGTATCAGTATGCAGGTAGCAGTTTATCAGCTAGTTTCAAACAAGCACAGTAATTAAGCAGTAATTAATCATTAATTAAGTTGTACGGATACCTGGTTTAGTGCGGGTTGTCACAAAAAAAGGGACGGTTATTAGAGATAGAGGAAGTAAATCAGTTTGGTAAATAGAGTATTATAAAACCTCAAAGCAAGAAATCCCAAGTGTGGTTTTTGAAAAACATATAAACGTCATGAAGGCACTATGTAAGAACATATCTAAATCATATAAAAGATATGAAAAAACGGGTTCATGTAAAACTCACAAGACACTTCACTGTAAAGAGAACACAATAGCTTCAAGTAACCGATCAGATCTAAAAACGATCCCCAATCACGAATCTCGATTTCATGGAAGCAGTCAACACCTTGCCAACGAATTCCGTCAAAAGATCTTCAAATGCGATTATCAATGGATCCATGGAAGCGGCAACCACATCAACGTCGATAGATCAAGATTGTGAAGGACGAGATAGTGATTCCAGCCGTGCTACGGCGGATTCCAGCCGCTGTATCAACTTCTCGTCGATCGGTTTCTCTCTCTAGAAGTTTCTCGCTCAAGAAGTTGAGCACATAAAGCAGATCTGGAAAGACTGGTTTTGAGAATTTGAGTCGTGGTGTGTAGTGCGTCTTTTTGTGAGTTGAAATTTGAAATTTAAAATGAGATTTGGGGTTTGGTTTGCCCGCCCATGAAAAGCTGAATCTTCCTATGTGAGAGATTGCAATAGGAGAGAGAGAGAAAGGGGGGGATGTTTGTGGTGTTGACACATGAGATGTTATCACTTTGCTTTATTATATTAGAAAGATATATTATAACATATATTAAATAATTAATTAATTGTTTTAAAGTATTTATATTTTATTTATTATAATATATATTTTTTTACGTGTAAAATGACCAAATAGCCCTCATGTGCAATGCACATGCCATAGTTAATTGAAAATTTTAACTAGGTTAGGGGCAAAGGACAAAACATGCAATGGGTTTTCCAAATAAAGGACTGTGACTGTAATTATTGAAGTTAAAGGCCATCCATTGCAACCCGCTACAAACATAAATGACGAAAAATGTAATTTACCCATTGGTAAATTAACTACTCTTCAACTTCTTTAGCTCTCGGTCAGGAAAGTCCTTAGTTGTTTTATTTCTTAAAAAAGGTAAATTACACTTTTCGTCCTTTATGTTTGTATCGGATTACAACGGATAACCTTTAACTTCAATAATTACTGTCACATTTCTTTATTTGCAAAACTCTTTACACCGTACGTCCTTTGGCTCTAACCAAATTAAAATTTTAAGTTAAGTTTATTCACTTAAGGGTATTATGGTAAATTCATGATTTTATTTAAATGTTTAATAAATAAAAAGCAAAAAATGTGCATATATATATCATCTTCCCCAATTTCCTAACCCTAAAACCCTAACCACCACATCTTGCCACCACCACCACATCCTGCCACCAAAACAGCCACCACCGACAACACCAAACAACCACTACCACCAGCAACACCAAACAACCACCATCTCCATTTCATCTCCATAACCTACCCTTTATCCAACACTGTCGGCACCAAGCAAACCCCTAACACTGAAATTCTCTCTGACTCTACACTCTCTCTTCTCTACTTATCAGTCCAGCCACATAAAAACGCCCCAAGATCTAATTCAACACTTTAATACAATCAATATACTTCCCTAACATAAAAAGTACATACGCTTCCTTCCCTAAGGTGAAAAAGTACTCACCTTTGATCACCATTGGTAAGGATTCCATTCCCAAACCAACAGATCGAGCAAACAACGATTTCAATGATTTCGAAAACAAAAAAATACCTATAATTTGTTCAAATGAACCCGGTCGAAACAATCACATAATAATGATCGATTGAAACCCTAGAATTTGTTTGATTGACCACTTGAATACGTAAATTGCACATCCAATGGTGTGAGTGTGACTGACTTTTAGGGGTAGAGAGAAAGAGAATCTTGTAAGAGAGGAGAGTTCGTGTTGCTGATGTCGACTCTGGGGATGGGTCTGAGTTGAGGGAAGATGGTGGTACTGCCCGTGGTTGCCGGAGGTTGGGTGGTGGTGGTGGTGGTGGTGGTGGTTGTGGCTGGTAGTCGAGAAAAGGGTAGAGAGGGAGTTGAGTGAGAGAAAGAGATGAGAGTTGAGAACTTGAGGGACAGAGTGTTGGGATTGAACCCTACTAGAGGAACAGATAATTAAAGCCAAAACTGGGTCAGAGCAGTGGATCCAGAATAAGCAGATGTTACATACAAGTCTCTCCCCTTGAAGGTGGTTTCAACATCTGCTGACCTCCTATCTACTGATCGTACAAGCCACTGACCGTCAAATCTGCTGCTCTTGTAAAGACTGATAGAAGACTAAAAGCTCTGCTGCTCAATCTACTGTCTTGAGTCAAGTACTGCTGATCCGGACAAGTACTGCTAGGTTCACAGCAGTGGAAGGATGCAGCAGCTGTTTAAGTGTCTTTTATGTAAAGAAATGTAATAGCAGTAGTTAGTATAGCAGTGTTTGTATAGATCAGAGGTTAGAGTTTGTTAGGAAGTTAGATGTCACTTTCATGGTGACGTCAGCTTAGATGCTCAGTGGTTTGTTAGTGCCTATAAATAGAACAATGCTCTGTACTGTTCTATTAGCTCTTTGCAAACTTGTTTTCCTGCACGAACAAACGCTGAGCTCTGGCTGAGGGGGAGTTTGTATTCAAGCATTATCTTGTAATCGTTGTTGAAATTAAATTCAATCATTCGGTTTCTTGTTGAAAATGTCTTGATCAAAGCAATACTCTCGTTTGATTGTATACAAAGTTTGTTTCCATATTAATTCCGCTGCACAACTCATCCATTTCCATTTTAATTCAAATAGAAAATACAATCAAAACCAAACTCAGATCCAACAATTGGTATCAGAGCTTGGACAGTCAAATTTGATTTAACAATCATTTTGACATAAATAGTTCAGCTCAAAATCGTTGATATCGATAGTTTGTTCGTTTGTGTTGAAAAACAGAGCAAGGTTTAATCACCATTAAAGTTGATTAATCAGTGTCTGTAAAACAACCAGGATGACGTCACAATCTCAAGATGATAAGAATAACATTGGCTCGCTTTTTAAACCACCCATGCTTAAAAGAAATGAATACAACATCTGGGAGCGAAGGATGGGTCACATCCTTGCTCAACAGAACACTGGATGTTGGAGGTCTGTTGTTTTTGGTCCCCATGTTCCTACAGTGCCAAGTGCCGAGGATCCAAAGAAGTTCGTACCAAAATCTTATAAAAACTATACTGAAACTGATTTTCAAAAATTCAAACTGGATGCCAAAGCATTTAGCATCATAGCATCTGCATTACCAAATGAGATCTATGTTGGACTGTTACATTGTAACAGCGCCAAAGAGCTATGGGATGCTTTGAAGGAACAGTTTGGGGGTACCGAAGAAGTTATTGAAAACAATAGGGAAATTCTGAATCAGCAGTATGAAACCTTCTGTCACATTAAGGGTGAATCATTGACCCAACAATTTGAATGGTTCAGTTGTCTCATCAGTGAGTTAAGGCTTGTTAAGGTTGAATTTCCAAAATCAACCCAAAATAGCAGGTTTCTTAGGTCGCTACCTGATAAATGGGACACAATTACATTTGTGACTAGAAACTCTGTTGAGTTCAAAGATCTGACCCTGACCCAACTTCATGGTAGACTCCTGACTTATGAAAGGGAGTTGAACCAGAAAAAGAAGTTGCAAGAGTCTGGAAAAGCCACTGATGATTACTCATTCGGTAGCACAGCTCTTCTGGGTCAGGAAGAATCTGGTGGCAGTAGTAAGGAACAGTGTTATGATCATTTCATTGATATAACAACTGGTGGTAACTTTACCAACCCTGACTCTCACTCTGCAAACTATGCTTTCACTGCAAGCACTGAAAACCAGATGTCAGATAATTTATGCTTTGAACTCAATGATTTACAACATTTTGATCCCACTGACTTAGAGGAAATGGACATCCTACACCAATTGGCTTTGCTTAGTGTTAGAACTAGCAAATTCTACAAAAGAACAGGGCGAAAATTCCCAGGTTTACATGGGAATCTAAGGGTTGGGTTGGATAAATCGAAAATCAAGTGTTACAAGTGTAATAGGTTGGTACATTTCGCTAGGGAATGTAGGAGTCAATCTACTGGTCCTATAATCACTCATCCTAGCTCAAATCCTAGACCTCAAAATCAAGGCACTGTGCACTATGCCCAATATACCCCTACAGCTCATGTTAATGCTGCACATTATGCTGCTGCCCCTGTGCCAGTGCACTATGTCCAAACTACTGTTCCCCAAATTCAGTACGTGCAAACCCCTGTCCCCCAGGCACAGGTGCAAACTGCTGCACCTCAAACTGCTGCTCCAGCAGTGGTACAACCAGATCAGCAAAGTTTTTTCACTCAAGGCTTTGTTGACTGGAGCAGCATGCCTGATGAGCTTAGTGATGAAAATTTTGCACTCTATGCTTCTAATGAACCTTCTAATGATGAATTTTGTTTGATGGCATTAGAGTCAATACCAGAGGGGATTGAAACTGAAGGTGAACAACTAAGTGATGAAACAGTGGATGAAGTGACTGAAGCAGTTGTTAATGCAGTTGCTGGTGAATTGTTGCTGGGAGAAAATTCAGAAACCCTTATTGAACCATTGACAGACCCATGGTCCAAAGAGGACAAAGAAGAAGAGAAAATTGAGAAAGCAGGTGAGAAAGAAGAAAGAGCTGATGATGAAGAAAATCATCAATGTGATTGTGCAATGATGGCTGCTGCCAAGGTATCACCTCAAGTTCTTGAAAAAGTGTGTTCTGCCAATTGCATTATTGGTTTTGCTAACATCAAAGAGGTAAATGAAAACCTTTGGAATAAAATTATAACTGATGAAGTCAAATTTGAAAAGTCTTTAAAAGAACTTAAAAACAAATTGACTGAAAAGGAAAAAGAGATCAACAGTCTGAAAGAAGATCAAAGCATAACCAAAACTCAACTCCAAACTATGGTAGAAAAATACCAAGTTTGCAAAAAGGAGTTGGAGTCCACCCAAATCACCTGTGAAAGATGGGTGGAATCATGCAAAGGGTATGAGGTTATGCTTGAAAAACAGATAAAAAGCAATGTGAAATTTGGGGTTGGTTATAGAAAACATGATGATGAAAACACTGCTTTTGGAAAATCTGTTCAAACCACTGATGTAACCACTGAGTTCATACCCACAAACAAGAATGGCCAAGAAGTGAAAATCACTGACAAACTTGGTAACAAAATCACACTTGACAGACCAATGGGATCCTCTACTTTTGAGGAACTTGAAGATTATCAGTTTAAACCAAAATGGTCTGATGAGTGTGATATTCTTGAAAATTTCAAGCCAATGGATTTTACATCAACTGATGGTGTTAAAGCTCCAAAAGCTAAAGTCATTCCTCTTAAGGACATCCCAACAGAGGTTAAAACCTCTGTTGCAAAGGAGTCCGAAAAGAGAAAGAAGAAAGAAAAAATTGATAACTTGTTTTGTGAATTCTGTGAGAAAAGGAATCATCTAACAAAAGACTGTTTCCACTTAAAAGCTTATGATTTGAACAGAACAAGTGTCATTGTTTCAGCTGAAAGCTGCATTGTGTGTGGTAAAACAAACCACAAAACTCAAGCATGTGTGTATCTCAAAAACTTTGATGTGAAAAAGAATGAGTACATTGCTAAAACATCCTTGAGTTCATCAGCATCATCTGTCAAATTCACCAAGAAACAACCACTGTTTGTGCCAGTTCAAACAGCTGTCACAAAACAGCTGAACCAAACATCTGTCAAAAGAGATGTTCAGGTTACTGATGCACCCCCTGCCAATCAATTCAGAAAAGGCAAGGAAAAACAGTCCTACCAAAGGATTCCACACGTTTATGAGGCCTTCAAAAGGCCCTCTAAACCTAAAGTGAATAGGCATCCCTTTGGTTACCAACAGGTGATTGGTCAAGACCCCCAACAGTGGTTAGCAAGAAACAGTACTAAAACTGTCCAAACCCCTGATCTAACCACCGTCCATCAATCTGCATCCATCCCAAACACTGTTGAGACCCCATCCAAAGCCCTGTTGGCTTTGGAGACCCTAATGAACTAATCCTTTTACTTCATGTGCAGGGAGCTTCTGCATGCTTTGATAGTCTTTGGTATGTAGATAGTGGAGGCTCCAGGCACATGACAGGATGTAAAGCCCTCCTCAAAGACTTTAAAATCCATGGAGGGGGTGATATATCCTTTGGGAATAATAGTAAAGGGAAAGTTCTGGGGTTTGGTACAGTGCAGTCTGGAAATGTAAAATTTGAAAATGTCAATCTGATAGATAATCTAAAATTCAACCTTATGAGTGTATCACAAATGAGTGACAAAGGGTTTGGGTCATTCTTCACAAAAGATTGTTGTAGGATTGTTGGACCATAAATGGTCAAGAAGATTGAAGCAATAATCAAAACTGGTCAAACTAAACTTGTTGCTCAAAGAAGTGGCAATGTTTATGTTGTTGATATGTCAAAAGAGTGTCCCAGAGCTGATTCCTGTTTGTTCTCAGCTGCCTCTAACAAAGAGACAGAACTTTGGCACAGAAGGCTGGGGCACACAAATCTTAAGACAATCACTGAAATTTCAAAAAAATGGTTTGGTGAGAGGCCTACCACAAAAATTGTTTTCATGTCATGAACATTGCATTTCCTGTTTAAAAGGAAAACAGCATAAAAGTTCTTATAAGTCCATTGAAGAGTCCAAAATAACCCAGTGTTTGCAAATAATACACATGGATTTGTTTGGCCCAGTTCAAGTCATGAGTCTCAAGAAGAAAAGATATTGTTTGGTTATTGTTGATGACTTTTCTAGGTTTACATGGACTTTCTTTTTACACTCAAAAGATGAGACTGCAGGCATTTTGCAAGACTTTGTGACACAGGTTGAAAAGCAATTTGACCTTCCAGTGAAAAGCTTCAGGAGTGACAATGGCACAGAATTTAAAAATAAGGAGTTGGATGCCTTCTGTGTGAAGAAAGGGATTGTAAGGCAGTACAGCATCCCTAGAACACCAGAGCAAAATGGGGTTGTTGAAAGAAAGAACATAACTTTGATTGAGGCTGCCAGAACTATGCTTGCAGATTCAGGTTTGCCATTAACTCTCTGGGCAGAGGCAGTAAATACTGCTTGCTATGTCTAGAACAGAGTTTTAATAAACCCCAGGCACAAAAAGACTGCTTATGAAATTCTGTATAAAATCAAACCACTGATCTCTTACTTCAAGGTGTTTGGCTGCCCATGCTTTATTTTGAACCTAAAAGATTCCATTTCAAAATTTGCAGCCAAAATTGATTGTGGTTATCATCTGGGATACTCAACCACTGCCAAGGCCTATAAAGTGTTCAATACACGGACCAAGGCAGTGGAGGAGACTTTGAATGTAAAGTTCAATGAACTTTCATCAATGAAAATCCCAGCAAATCCTGCAGATCTGTTTGATCTTGAAAAATTCCCTTTTGAAAATACTGCTGTCAAGACTAACAGTGCAGGTCCATCCGAGGATACAACACCAGACTATGGGTATGAAATCATCATCCCTCAAAGGTCTGCCACAAAGGGAAAAGCATCAGCTGTTCAAAACAGTTGTCAAAGCTCAACCACTGCTACCTCAACAGTTGTTGACCAAAGTAGCCCATCAACCACTACTTCCACATCCTCAAACACTGCTGACAAAAGTCCCCAAACTGTGGATAAAAGTCAGCAGGTATCCACTTCATTACCTCCTATTCCACCACCTTTTGAAGCCACTGCTGGATCATCAAAGTCCCCAGCAGTGGTTAGCTCAGATGATACACATTTGCAGCCTTCACCAACAAATGCCATCATCCCATATCAAGGAGATTTAATCTACTTGAGATCTCATCCACCTGATCAAATCATTGGCAACATCAATGAAGGGGTGCTTACAAGAAGCCAAACCCAAAACATTTGTCTTTTTGCTGGTTTTCTATCACTCCATCAGTCAGTCAAGTACCAAGAGGCACTGAAAGACAACAGCTGGGTAGAAGCCATGCAAGAGGAGCTCCAACAGTTCAAAAGACAACAAGTATGGGAGCTTGTACCACTGCCAGAAGAGGTTAGTCCCATTGGCACAAAGTGGGTCTTCAAGAACAAAACTGATGAAAGGGGCATTGTTGTCAAGAATAAAGCCAAGCTTGGGGTTCAAGGTTACAGACAGGAAGAGGGGATTGATTATGATGAAACATTCGCCCCTGTTGCAAGATTGGAAGCCATTAGACTGTTCCTGGCCTTTGCTGTCAACCACAACATGAAGGTGTTTCAAATGGATATCAAAAGTGCTTTCTTCTATGGTACAATTCAAGAAGAGGTGTATGTTTGTCAACCTCCAGGTTTTGAGGATCCATTTTATCCTGATCATGTCTACAGGCTAAACAAAGCCTTGTATGGCCTGAAACAAGCACCAAGGGCCTGGTATGAAACTCTTTCCAACTTTCTACTCTCAAATGGTTTCAAAAGAGGTACCATTGATAAAACACTGTTTCTAAAATGGAGAGGGAATGATTTAATGATTGTCCAGATTTATGTGGATGACATTATGTTTGGAAGCACATGTAACACAATGTGTGAAGAGTTCAGAGAACTCATGACAGCTGAGTTTGAAATGAGTGCAATGGGTGAGCTGCAATGCTTTCTTGGTCTCCAAGTTCAGCAACTGCAAAATGGAACTTTCATTCGTCAAAGCAAATATGCTAAAGAACTTTTGACAAAATTTGATATGAATGATTGTAAACCATGCAGCACACCCATGGCAACAAATAAGCTTGTCATGTCTGATGAGAAGGATGAGCTGATTGACCAAACTCTATATAGAAGCATGATTAGGTCTTTATTGTACCTAACTGCATCTAGACCAGACATCATGTTTGCAACATGTGTTTGTGCAAGAAGTCAATCAGCTCCTAGAAAATCAAATCTCATTGCTGTAAAAAGGATATTCAGATACATAAAAGGTGCTCCCACACTTGGTATTTGGTATCCAGCTAATGGGAATATCAAGCTTTCAGGTTTTTCAGACAGTGACTTTGCTGGATGTAACACTACAAGGAAGTCCACATCAGGAGGGTGCCAGTTTCTAGGTGATTGCTTAGTTTCTTGGCAAAGCAAAAAGCAAGCAGCTGTTTCAACATCCACTGCAGAAGCTGAATACATTGCTGCTGCAAGCTGTACAGCCCAACTCCCGTGGCTTCAAAATCAGTTGCTTGATTTTGGTATCACTGCCTTAAAGACTCCACTCATGTTAGATAGCTAGGCAGCATAAAATATCATCAAAAATCCGGTTTCCCATTCAACCACCAAACACATCGACATCAGACATCACTTTGTGAGGTATTGCTATGAAAAAGGTTTGATTTCTCTGCATCATGTCCCAACTAAAGACCAGCTGGCAGATGTGCTCACAAAAGCACTTGATACAGCCACTTTTGAAAGCTTGGTCTCTAGGATTGGCATGCTAAACATGGAATAACAAGCAAAATCTTGTTTTTCTATGAATAAAAGCATTAAAATGTTTTCAGAAAATAAAAAACCCATCCTTAAAAATAGCAAAAAATGAAGTTTTCATTAAAATCCTTAAAAGTCTGCCATAACCACTGTTTGTTCAAATGTCTGCTCTACTTCAAAGTCTGTCCACTGCTCAAAGCCATCATCTGCTCTCTCATTTCCTTGATAACCTCTGTTGTTCAAAAGCAGAGTCTTATCCACTAATATGCTATCCACTGATAGTGAAATATCATCCATTGCTTCCATTTTACCGTTTAAACCACTGCCTTCATCAGTAACTTTCATAAAAGTACTGTCCTTCATTTCTTCAGAGATTGGCATGTGGGCAGTACATAGTGGTCAGTGCTTTTGTAACCGCTGCCACGTCAGCCTTCACTTTTTCTTCTATAAAACCCCCACTTCATACCAAAAACAGGGTTTTACTGTCGAATTGAATTCTCAAAAATTCTCTTCTCAAAGCAGTTTTCATCTCATTTCTCCACAAATTTCTTCGATCATCATCTTCAAAATGACAAAATCGAAGCCATCCACAAAACCCACTTCAAAATCTTCGTCGAAAGCGGTCTCTCAACAGGCCACTACCATTGAAATCAAACACAAACCATCTCACAATCTTCTGGGTCTTCTCACAAAACCCAGCACCACAGAGGCTTTCGACTCCATTATCAACACCATGGCTAAATCAAAGTACAAAACTTTGTTAACAGCCAATGCACCAATTTATTTGGCAACCCAAAGAGAGTTTTGGAAGAATGCAACCCTTGAAACACAAGGAGAAATTGTCACTGCCATCAACTCTTCTCTAAAGGGTAAAAATGTCCAAATCACATCACAGTCAATTTCAGAGGTCTTTCAACTTGAGGATCAGCAAGGTAAAATTTCTTTCCCTAAAAACGAGTTGAAAATTGACTTCATTGAGAGAGGATATGCAGACACAATGATGAAGAAAGCTACATTACAAAAAGGTTTCTTTCCTTCTGCAACAAGATTTTTATTCCATACCCTCCTAATGTGTGTTTCAAATAAAACCACTTCTTTTAATGAAATACCATTAAAGATTCAAAATCTGGGATATGCTATTCTTCAAGAAGAAAATTTTAATTATTCTCGGAAAATCTTTAATGATTTGGTTAATAATGTTGAAAAAAAATCATTCCTACTGTTTCCAAGGTTTTTAAGTTACTACTTTGAAAAGAAATTCAGTAAGGATGATCTTTCTACAATAAACCAAGGTGACTCCATTGAAATAAATTGCTTAACTGCTGAAACTTTTACAAAGATGTCAACACCTTTCAAAACACAAGCAGAGATGCCTGAGCAGATTTTAGCAGTTACAACTGCTCCTCAGGTTTCTGCTGCTGAGCCCACTGCTCAAGGTGATCAAAGCAGCAGAACAACTGTTTTGAAACCCACACCTAAAATCACCAAAAAGCCAACAAAAAGAAAAACACAAAAACCCCCCAAACCTATCAAAACGGCAACTCTGAAAGATGAGATACCAGAGCTACTGCCTGTGACAGCACAAAAGTCACAAGAAACCACTGCTGCTACTTCCTCACAGTAGTTGGTACAAATATCTCAACCCATAGCCGAAACCCCTCCTGCTTCTTCACAAAAAGATCAGGTTGTACACATTGGGACACCACATCATGATGCTCTGGAAACACTCGTTTCCATCATCCACAGCTCAATTCCTGAAGCAAATCCTCCTTCTTCACCAAACATCACATCCACAATTCCCACACCAACTAAACTGCTGTTGGATGCAATTGATTTGAACCAGGCACTCACCAGTCCTTCTTAATCACTTATTAATTAGAATATACCTCAACAACTGATTGGGTCTGATGTATTAATCCTTGCTAACCCACCAACACAACCTGAGGAGGTTACACCCCTTGAGTTACAAGTAACTCTTGGTGGTAATCCAAGTGAAGCAGCCACTACAACTGTTGAACCCACTGGTTTACAGTTGGACAGTGGTTACATTAATAAGACTTCCTTGGAGGCAATTCCTTACATAGCACCTCTGCCAACCACCAGTGGATTTATTTATCCTACTGGCAACATCAAAAGGTTGTCAAGTGTTGAAGGAAGAAGACCCCAGTACCAAGAAAAAGGGGCATCAGTGGTTAGTGTTTGGAGTACACTCCCTACCTCAACCACTGATAAAACCACTGATAGTGGGAAATCAGATGATCCCATTAAATTGGGTGATGATTTAAAATATCAGGATTTGACGGAACGAATTGAAAAGTTGGATACATCTGTTGCAGATCTTAAAAATATGCTACAACAGGTGTTGAAAACACAAAAGATGCAATCCACTGTTGTTCCATCTCAAGCACCTGCTCCACCACAAGCTTTTGCTACAAATGAGCTCTGGAACCTTTTCCAACCTTTTCTCCAACAACAAAAAGATATGGCTGATCAGCAACATGAACTTCATGTCCAAAAGCTGAGAAACATTATGGAGTCTAGGTACAAGAACACTCAAGCAGATATTAAGGCAATCAAGGCCCATTTATTGGAAACCACTGGCACTGCTCCTCCAACATTACTTTTCATTGATCAACTCCCAGAAGATAATGCCAAAAAGGGGGAGAAAGTTCAGGAGTGGAAGAAAAAAAGAATAGATGATGGTCTGTACATTGAACCTGAGAAGGATGCTATGACCAGAAAAATTCCATTGCCAGATGGTAGTAAAAAGGTTGATGCTACTCAAGAAGCACTTGATGAAGGAGTAGCAAGTGTTAAAAGAGATAGAATGGCAAAGGATATCTCAAGATGGAATGAGGAGAAAAGAGCTTTCATGGAACTGTATGAGCAAGGTTGTTCTGGATCAAAGGATACTAAAAATCCGAAGACAAAAAGGAAACCTAAGTCCATCCCATCCAGATTTCCAAAGCCTCCAAAACCACCATCCAAAAGCCATCAGCATCAAACCTCCACCCAAACAGCTGTTGTAACTCCTGTTGTATCAACTACTTCAACACACACCGCTTCAACACACACCACAACTACTACTTTACCACCACCACTGTCACCACCAAAAACAATCTCATCACCACTTTCACCTGCTGACAAAAAGCAGAAGACAACAGGTGTTATAACATCTGTTGTAAAGACACCAGTTGTTTCAACAGCTGTTAGTCAAACACAAACCACTTCCATACAATCTACCACCACTGATCCACCCAAAACATCATCTGCCTCTTCTAAAACAAAAAGGAGAAGGATTTACATATCAGATGATGATTCACCTTCACCACCACCAACATCTTCAAAATCCCTGTCACTTGTCACTATTCCAAAACCCATACCTCTCTCTTCAGCTCAAATTATAAAATCAGTACCTCCTGCTGGTGTTTCATTTCCTCTAGAACTCATTGCAGTTAGGGAAGAAATCAAATCCTTTTATTATGAGGATGACCCAGCTAAAAGGAGTTTTCCATCAGTTGAAGGATATCCCAGGCCTCACAATATTGAAGAATACTTGAAACTCAAGGCCAAGCAAGCAGAGGATATTGCTATAAAAAATAAACAAGGGAAATCTGATAGAGAATTTCAACAAAACTATCAATTTCTACTCACACAGGTCAGAGCAATGGAGCAATTTGCCAAAAATGTATGTCAGCAAATCTCTGAAAGGACAGATGAGTCCTTGAGAAAAGACTACATTGAGAATATCATGACCTACAAGAAATACAAGGGGGAGAAATACATGTACAAAAACTGGACCATTTCTAAGCTTGAAAAAGAAGCTGCCAGGATTCAAGAAATGATAAAAAATAAGGTCAAGCAGACTCCCCCTGAAAAATTCAAACAATTTGAAGCTGGGAAGGCATTAAGGTTGAAGAGAATGAAAGAGGGGCTGATAGCAGCTGATTATGGGTCAAAAAATTCTGTGTCAAAGTGGGGAGAAGATAGGGTCATGGCTACCTACAAGAAGTTAGAGGAACTTAGAAAGAAAGATCCAAAAGTTCCACAAAAGCCTGACTATTCTAAAGCAGAGGTTTCAAAAAGACCACCAAAGCTACAAGCTAAAAGAACCACTGCTCCAGCTGGTGCTGCCATCTACAAAAGAAGGAGCAAAAACCAGTCGAGTACTGAAACAATTCAAGATCTAAAAGCTGGAGATGCTATTGTAAAAGCAGGCATGAAATTAATGATAAAAGAATATATTGAATTGGAACAATCTGCAAGTGCTGCTCAGCCAGTCATGAATAGGCCAGCCTCACCAAATACCTCTGCAAATAAACATCTCCTAAGAAACCCACCAGACTCAAAAATACTAAAGTGGGAAACTGACAAACAGACCTGCGTATTGACTTTGCTCAGGTTTGGTGGAGAAGTGAAGAAAATATCAAGGGAACAAGCTCTTGGCCTGAGTCTTGAAGATTTGCAGGATCTCCTTGATCTTCCACTTAGCAGGGATGATGATGATACAGATGCCATAGACTTTGAACTGCAGTTTAAAGGTCAGATAAGGGAACTGCTGATGAGGCAATAAAGAATTCCACAATAATGAAGAGTTTTGACATTATCTGTTCCAGAGGGAGATTGTTGGGATTGAACCCTACCAGAGGAACATATAATTAAAGCCAAAACTAGGTCAGAGCAGTGGATCCAGAATAAGCAGATGTTACATACAAGTCTCTCCCCTTGAAGGTGGTTTCAACATTTGCTGACCTCCTATCTACTGATCGTACAAGCCACTGACCGTCAAATCTGCTGCTCTTGTAAAGACTGATAGAAGACTAAAAGCTCTGCTGCTCAATCTACTGTCTTGAGTCAAGTACAGCTGATCCGGACAAGTACTGCTGGGTTCACAGCAGTGGAAGGATGCAGCAGCTGTTTAAGTGTCTTTTATGTAAAGAAATGTAATAGCAGTAGTTAGTATAGCAGTGTTTGTATAGATCAGAGGTTAGAGTTTGTTATGAAGTTAGATGTCACTTTCATGGTGACGTCAGCTTAGATGCTCAGTGGTTTGTTAGTGCCTATAAATAGAACAGTGCTCTGTACTGTTCTATTAGCTCTTTGCAAACTTGTTTTCCTGCACGAACAAACGCTGAGCTCTGGCTGAGGTGGAGTTTGTATTCAAGCATTATCTTGTAATCGTTGTTGAAATTAAATTCAATCATTCGGTTTCTTGTTGAAAATGTCTTGATCAAAGCAATACTTTCGTTTGATTGTATACAAAGTTTGTTTCCATATTAATTCCACTGCACAACTCATCCATTTCCATTTTAATTCAAATAGAAAATACAATCAAAACCAAACTCAGATCCAACATAGAGGATTTATCTTTTTATATATTCTTTTATTATAATTTTAGAAAATTATTTTTGTTGTATTTTTTAAATTCATTTTAAGTAAAAGGTGTGAAAAGACATAAATGTTCTCACATGAGGTGCACATGATATTACTTAACATTTAAAATTAACTTGGTTAAAGCCAAAGGACATAGGGTGTAATAAATTTTGTAAATAAAAGACTATGACTGTAATTATTAAAGTTAAAGATCATCCGTTGCAATCCGTTATAAACATAAAGAACGAAAAACATAAAGGACGAAAAGTGTAATTTAAAAAAAAAATTGACCAAGAAAATCCTTCCAAGTTCCAACCAATCTTCGTGATCCCCACCCGGAACCGACCCTAACCCGGTTCGATAGACCCGATACAGGCATACAGCCTGATACGTGTCCAGATACATACACACCCCCCTTCTCCCCTTCTTCTTCGTCAAACACACGCCATTCTCTCCATTCCACCTCATCTTATTCTCTCAATTCGCCAGCAAAATTCTTCTCAATCTCTTCATCAACACCTCCTCAATTCATCTCCAAAAGGTACGAAAGCTTCCATTTCAATTCATCTTCACTTAGGGTTTCTTATTTCATACAATTCATGGAAGCCAAATTCACCGCTCACTTCTTCGCTATTGATATTGATTGCTGTCACTGTTCTTCTTGTTGTTACTGTTGAGGTTAGGGTTACGTAAACAGACTTTGCTTGTATAGATTTATAGTAATATATGGATTACACCCGTGCTACGCAGCCCAACTTATCGTTAGGGTTTGTATCTCACACCAGTCAAGTAGGAAACGATACTGTGTCGTTTCGTATCGATTCCAGTTATCGAAGTTCTTCGCCTCAGGTTGTGTCTGGTGTGCCTCTTCAATTGATGGAACAGCAGACGGAAACCGAGGGGAAACATGTGGATTTGAATGAGGAGAGTAAAGTTGAGGGGGAAGAAGACGAGGAGTTTCGGATTTTAGGGCATTCTTTGTGTTTGAAAAGGAGGAGGGATAATAACGGCAGCTGCGCCACTGCTGATTCGGCTTCGTCGAGTAATTTGCCTAAACGATGTCATGTTGAGCAAAACAGGGAGGTTCAGAGTCTCGAATCTCGTAGGCAGGCTGTTAGGGCTTGGGGGAATCAGTCGCTGCAGGCTGCTGATCCTGATATATTTGAGATAATGGAGAAAGAGAAGCTAAGACAGTACAATGGGATTGAACTGGTTGCGTCTGAAAATTTTGTTTGTAAAGCGGTTATGGAAGCTTTGGGCAGTCACGTGACAAATAAGTATTCTGAAGGCATGCCTGGTGCTAGGTACTATGCTGGGAATCAATACATTGACGAAATCGAAATTCTTTGTTGTCAACGAGCGTTAGCTGCTTTTGGTCTTGATTCCGAGAGTTGGGGAGTGAATGTTCAACCGTATTCTTGTACGTCTGCGAATTTTGCGGTTTATACTGGTTTGCTATTGCCTGGTGATCGAATTATGGGGTTGGATACCCCGTCTGGAGGGAATACTAGTCATGGGTATTACACGCCGAATGGAATGAAAGTTTCAGGGGCTTCAATTTTTTTTGAAAGTCTTTCTTACAAGGTTAATCCAAAGACGGGCCTTATAGATTTTGAGAAGCTTGAAGAAAGAGCTGTTGATTTTCGCCCGAAGATACTTATATGTGGTGGGAGTTCGTACCCTAGGGAATGGGATTATTCTAAATTTAGACAGATTGCTGATAAGTGTGGTGCAGTCTTGATGTGTGACATGGCTCAAATTAGTGGTCTTATTGCTGCCAAGGTAAAATCTCTTTGCTTAATTAATTGCTAAATTGTTGCTACTTAGCTACTTCTCTTGCTGCTTTATGTTAAAATTGTTGCTAGTTAGCTACTTCTCTTATGTTGTGATAGGGTTTTGGTTATGTTTTTAAAACATTGTTTTATAGGAATGTGCAAGCCCCTTTGAGTTTTGTGATATCGTAACCTCAACTACTCATAAAAGCCTGCGTGGTCCTCGGGGAGGTATAATCTTCTACCGAAAGGGCCCTAAGCCTAGGAAAAGTGGAACACTTTTGAATCAAGGTGATAGTTGTGACAAATATGACTTCGAGGAAAAAATAAACTTTGCTGTGTGTCCTGCACTTCAAGGTGGGCCACACAATAACCATATCGCTGCCCTTGCGGTTGCACTGAAACAGCTGGCTACTTCAGAATACAAGGAATATATGCAGCAGGTGAAGAAGAATGCTCAGGCATTGGCGTCTGCGTTGTTGAGAAGAAACTGCAGGCTGGTCACCGGAGGGACTGACAATCATTTATTACTCTGGGATCTTAGAAATCTTGGAGTGACTGGTACAAATCCTCTATTTTCATATTATTGTTTTTTCTGCTTGATATTAAATTGTCATCATTTCAATATTTCATCACTAGTTTACTTTTCACTTATGGTTTTAATTTTTGCAGTGTGTTGTTATACCACATATAATAATTGTGTTTGTTAGAAAAGCGACAAATTTGTTCTAAAAACAGAGTACATAGCGTTATACTTTCTTTTTGTATTTACTGATTTCGAAGTTAAATGGTTGCCAACTTTTTTAATTGTTAAATCTTAATTTTGGACCATGCTCATATATTACTTGCTATATGGTGATATGCTAGTACAAATGTGTCTGACTCTTATTATCTGCAAAGAAAATTTACTGTTTGAGAGCAACTAAAGCTCATAGTGGAGAATCACGTTGGCTGTTATGGCATTGCATTTCTTGTCATAGAATGAGAATATCCTTAAAAATCTTACAATGAGTTCTCACGATTGCTTTTGCTGCTGGACAAATCAGCCCCTAGTTTTTAGTATCTGTTGCCTCAACTAGGAGTGAGCAATTCACGGTCCAGTTCGTGTGAACCGAGGAACCAAACCTTGAGAACTGTATAGACCGACCCGTATATCAAGTAGTGTTTGGTACTCGGTTTTGAGTTTTACCACATAACGTTTCTCAGGTTGGTTCTAGGTATGAACTGACTTTCCTGTTGAAAATCGTGAACCGATTTGAAATTCAAGAAAATAACCTTAGTTTTTATAGGGGTGTAGGGTGTTCCTTTCCAATACGTATGTGACTACGTGAACCTACGGTTTATCTAGCTATTCTCCTGCTCATCGCCTCCATCTGAGTAATCCCAAACAGCGGTAATCAGCTGCAAGAATCTTTTGTTCATTGCCGGCGGTACTTAGTTCTTCTTAGTAAACAAATGGTGATCAATAACGGTAGTAATCTTCTCTCATCTGTTTAAATCTGTTCATTGTCACGGCCCAGCAGTTCAATTTTTTTTCATGCAGCCAAAACCAATCCCAGTCCAACAACCTCAAATGGTCCCAATTTACCCACATGTTCGAGTCAAATCGACCTTCCCTCTCATTACTTGTATTATTATTCGAAGTGTACGGGCGGACTCTACGGGGGTTCCAAGGGGGCAGCGCCCCCTTGGCGGGGGTCCGGGGGCAGCGCCCCTGGGAGCAGGGTCCAAGGGGCGGCAGCCCCTGGCGGGGTCCAAGGGGCAGAGCCCCTGGCTGGGGTCGAGCTGCCAGGTCAGCTTGGAAAAAAATTATTTTAATTAAATTGCTTTATAGAAAATGCCTTAGAAAATAAAATTTATGAAAATTTATATAAATTTTATTTATATAAATTTTCAGACAAATTCAAGGCAGTTTTTAATGCAATTTATCATATATTTATACCACCTATATTTTAATTATTGCCGCCCATATGCTGCTTTTGGCGCCTAAAATAAAGTCAATCCAGATTTTATACCACCTAAAAATAAAACGTACGCCTCAGTACCGCCTCAGTACGCCGACGTTTTTTCCCCGCCTCACTCAAGTGAGGCGCACGTTTAATATCTGGATCTGAGGCGCCGCCTCATAAGCGTTTTCCTTCCGTTTCGAACTGAGGCGCGCCTCAGTACGTACGCCTCGGGCGTTTTTTTAAACCATGGTACCAGCTTTATCATTGGACCCTAAAACATTTGAGATGACCTTGTGTGAGAATAATTAAGACTATGAGGTGTGGTTCCTCTTCTTCCATGGTCACATCATCTCCACCTCACCTCCACATCATCACCTTCTTCTTCCTCTTCCTCCAACCCTAGGAAATGGTGTCCCCATCCATCTCCATCCAATCAAAGCTAGAGAGAGAGATTCAAGAGAGATAGAGAGAATGAAGAGAGAGAGAGAGCTCGGGACAATCGGGAGTGGAGTCCCGTTGGCACCGATTCCCGCTTGGGGGGCGGGGGCGGTGTTCCTGTCGGGGGAGGAGCTCCACCTCAACTCCCCGATGCCGTCTCCCGAACCACACCCTGGCGCCTTATAGACTACAAATTATACCATCAACAATCTCAAAGCACAAATTATGTGTGTTAAATGTGGAGGTCATTAGAAAGTGGGGCCCAAGCTCCTTATTTTATTTCACT
Organism: Helianthus tuberosus; assembly: GCA_030545235.1. Classification (NCBI taxonomy): domain Eukaryota; kingdom Viridiplantae; phylum Streptophyta; class Magnoliopsida; order Asterales; family Asteraceae; genus Helianthus; species Helianthus tuberosus. The sequence continues at coordinate 66,011,888 of CM060412.1, read as the reverse complement.
CTTCCTTTAGTTGTCCCTATTCTTATGTGCACCGAATAAGATCATCCTTGAGTCGATATCTTAAATTATCCATACCCGTATACTTAAACCATACTAGTATACATACTCTTTTACTTTTTGTTTTCCTTCGTTCTTGAATTTTTGTTTTTATATATTTAAGTGTTGCATTGAATAAGATCATCCTTGAGTCGATATCTTAAATTATCCATACCCGTATACTTAAACCATACTAGTATACATACTCTTTTACTTTTTGTTTTCCTTCGTTCTTGAATTTTTGTTTTTATATATGTAAGTGTTACTTGGTTTTGAATTATATAAAAACTAGGTTTATAATCCATGTGCGTGTTGCGGCGCTCTAAACCGAATCGTTCTCGGTAGGAAGATTTACGTACCGGTGTCGAAATTGTTTGGAATGTATTTATTCAATTCTTCACAATACCGCCGTCATGATATCGGTACGATACCGGAAGTCGGTATACATCAACATAAA